>JANAVB010015000.1:4368549-4968549 GCA_029216955.1 Iris pallida
TCTTACAGATTCGTAGGTGGCGAAACTTGGAATTGTCCAAGTGACTTTTCTTTTCAACTCTTGCACAAAAACTTCTAGCTGAATCGCACTTGAGCACCTTGGGGCTTAGGAAGTTTTGTGGCTAGTAGATTAGAAGTGTAAGGCTTAGGTAGTATAAGGCTTAGATGAATGAGAATGGTTGAAATCATGCCCTATATATACTAGTCTGGAAGGCAGAATTCGGCCAGAATTCTGTCCTCAAAATTCAAAAATATGGCCGTTATACCATCTAGCAATTGGTAACCCTAAAAATCAGTTCCTGGAAATCAGGGGACAGAGTTCGGCCCGAACTCCATGAGGGGGCAGAGTTCGGCCCGAACTCTGCCTCCTTGGTGGCAGAATGTTCAAATGGCCTTTGGGCTTTGGTGGAGCTTGGGCTTGGTTCAGGAATTGGTCTGTTTGTATGGTAGAGCTTGGAGAGATATGTCTAGGGGTTGAGATGACACAGTACGACTCAACGTACACATTCTCCTAGACTAATTATTTATTGGTTTACTTTATGAATGATCCTAATGATTGAGTAGTCATATTATCTAATTATGTAGTTATCAAGTTAATTTATTACTCTACTTTGACTACTCATAGATTATCACATATGCTCTTTGTTATTTAAAATTCATTGGTTTCTCATTTAGTATTAGCAAGGTTGGATTATTACCCGTTGATAGGTCCATATGTGGTAAAACATACATAGTCCATGCAAAGTAATAAATTGGTTGATTCGTTTCTTAATTAGATAATCATGGACATGATTTTTGACTTTTAATTTTTTGCTATATTGTGATTCTCGTCATGATTGTTTTAAATGGACCTTATTTCTTTTCATGATGACCTTCTTCTCAAAAGGTAACATGTATTGATATATCATATTTAATTCTTCTATAGGCTAATGTGTGTCTCTTTTGATTAGATGTGCTTAATTGGAATATTATTTTAGCTATTAAGTGGGTATCTCTTCTTGACTAAAGATGACATTATTCGTTTTATGACATTTTTATAGCCTTATATGCATTGAGCAAGGGGGGAAATCAATAGTTGATTTACCCCTAAATCTTGAAGTTATTATTTTTTATGCTATAAGTGCTTTGGAACTAGATACGCATATTTTAAGGAGGAGCAAATAAATTGGTTTAATTCATTTATACCCTTTAATATGTCGTATACCTAGTTCACCATTGACCCATATTTTTATCATTATTTATATATTAGTGATTGAGATTATGATACTGTTATTTTATAAAAATTTTATGAGAGTATATGCAATTGTTTTCATCATATTATCTCTCTCTTTTATATGAGTCATCTCGTTAATATTAACTTTTGTATCTTATCTTGATGACTATTGTGCTTTCTTTGATTTGGCTTTCCTTGTATGCTTAATTGATTTGGCTTTTCTTGTTGAGGACTTACCCAAAATTTATAATTTTATCTATATTGGTAATAGTTTGAGGGAGAGCATTCAAGTCGACTGAATTTCTATTTCTCAAACATTTTTCTCCTTTACCTTCATGTTTATCTAAAGGGTATTCATATAGCATGATAATGTAATTGAGTTCAAATGCATGAATTTTGGATAAGTAAATAGATTTGCAAATAAGATCATTTTATATCAATTGCTCTATTTTACATTGATCATTTCTTTATTTTTTCCACCATTTATCTGTGGATAATTGTGACTATCATAGTTTCATTGATCAATGTTTCAAGTTTATTTTGAGTTTATATATTTCAATATCTCAATTGGTATCTTTCTCCTTTGATATCTATTATTTACAGTTATCTAATCCCCATGATTTTTGACTGAATTTTTTTCCTTTCCAAAACTAGAGCAATATTTCATATCATACTATGTTTTTGGATATCTTTCTTGGATTTCATGTTGGTAAACTATCTATTGATTATTTTCAAATTTTGTTAGTTTTACCAACTATTTGTGTTTTGATAAGCTATTTTCTATTGGCATTCTACATTTGGTATGTAGTTTTATACTTGTCTTTACACACTTCTCTCATTGTTCTTTATTTAGTATATCTTGACCATGATTGTCTATGCCTTCCTCCTTTACTTATGCTTGAGTTCGTTTTATCTCTTATTACGGGAGAGCTTATTTTTTGATCATGTCAAAGGGAAAGAAATAAGTTTAAGTTAGCACAAAATCTTCTAGTAATATCACTACTAAAATAAGTCATTAGCGACGTCCAGATACGTCGCTAATTACAGAAAATATGTCGCTAAATGTAATTAGCGACGACTTTAGCGACGAACAATGAAGGTCGCAAAAAAGTTAGTCGTAGATGACAAATTTGTCGTCCTACATCGCTGTTTGCGACGTCATACCCATGTCGCTGGGTCGTCGCAAAATTAGCGACACAGAGCGACGAAACCATTACATCGTAAAATTAGCGGCGTAGTGCGACTACATAGCGACTACTTATGTGATGACATGGCATACTGCCACATCAGCAAAGTAGCGACGTACAGCGACGTGATGCCGCTAATTAGCGACGTATTAGCGACGTCCCCTTACATCGCTATACGTCACAGATCCGTTTCTATCCGTCGCAGAATACTAAAAAAAATTTAAAAATATAATGTATATTTTTGTTATACTGTGTGTCTGTGTTTAGAGTGTGTGAAGTGCAGTGTTCGAACCATCGACAGTTTCGCTTACTGTTCTATGTTTTATCTTGGATAGAAAGAGCAACAGTTCAGGGTACACTTCTCTGAGCTTCCTCTTCACGTCCTTCACCTTCTCAGGATCCTGTACGACGTCCCGAGAGAGTGAAGGATGTGAAAATGAAGCTCTCAGAAGTACACCCTGAACAGTTGCTCTTTCTGTCTAAGATAAAACATACAACAGTAATCGAAACTATCGATGGTTCCCAACACTGCATTTCATATACACTGTAAACACAGACACACATCATCACAAAAATACATATTATTTTTTTTTAAATTTGGGCAGCACCTCCTTTGTATATCAGATCATCGCTTATAACAAAGCGTAGGTATATTTGTCATCCCCGTCACAGATATCATCATAATTAACAGTCTCCCATCATAACAGTCTACAACTAATAGATGAATAACAGTCTCCCATCATAACAGTCTACAACTAAAATCATACATGTACTCAATGAAAATACCAACAAATTAAATATCACAAACATACATGTCCAACAGACATACATGTCCAACAGAGTCAAATAATATAAAATCAGTATGCAGAACGGTCGATGGGCCCATAGGGCCAATACATACAAAGATGATAAAAAAATCTACTGGATCACTGAGGACCCCTGCCGCGCATCTGGGATAGCATGTACTCATACTGCTCCTGTGTGAGCTGCACCGTAGGGGCAGTAGGAGGCAGTGCAATGTCTGGAGTCGGTACCGTCGATGGACCGGAAGGACGTATCTGCTCCAGCTCTCGCAGTCGCTCACCATGCGCAGCAAGGATACTCACCATCCTCTAAGTACTCACCTCAATCGAAGATTGTACCTGAGTGAGTGAGGCAGACATGGTCCTCTGCGATCCCTCCAGCTCGACCTATCTATGCTCTGTGTACGTAGACTCGATGAACGTGTGCAAGCTGGCAGCTGTAGCCTGCTGCAGACTCATCAGCTCCTGTATACTGCGCTCGACCGTATCAAATTGTCTGATGATCATCGGAGGGTCGGATCGTCGCTCTGCGGTAAGGTGATCAGAAATCTTCTGCTGCAACTCGCGACGCAGCTCGTCGATCTGACGATGAATATCCTGAGCTCGTGATGACGCCTACGAAGCTGGAGACTGCACACTGACAGAGGGGGCCCGGGATGACTCTGAAGCCAAATAGGCATCGTAGGATCCCGTACCGTAGTACGTACCCTTCTGAAGACCACCAACGGCGGTCATCCAGAGGTCGTCCGGCGATAGAGCTGTAGGCGACTTGGAGGAAGTACCAGCCCCTCCTTCTGCTGACGCACCAGCAGCAGCATCCGCCTCCTCTTGTAGCCGGCAAAACTCGGCCTAGAACAATGTTTGCTAACGTGTAAGTGTTTGCTAAAGTCTATATTGATATCTATTTTCTTGTTTTCTAAATTATAGTAAATTAATATAAAGAATAGAACGTACATATGCCTACGTCTCCCTCTCGTCAATGAACTCCCAGCCCTCCGATGGGTGATCAGGAAGACGGTCACCATGTTCGGGTCCTCACCCTTTTTTACCTGTTAAAATATATTATCTATTATTAGTATTAAATATTCTATCCAACTATGTATAAAATAATGTCCGTCATAGGAAACGTACCAGACGACAAAAATGCTCCGTCATCAGAATGGAGCCACCACACCACTTACTAGCGCTCGACCGTGCCACCTTAGCCTTGTCAGAGCGCTCCTGGTACCTGGCCTCGGCAAATCTAGCCTTCATCGCAGTCCACTGCTCTGGCGTGATCCAAACATGGATCAACTTTCCGGAGCGATCATGAGACTTCTGGTCGTGGATCGCATCACAGATGAGCTTGCCTGCGACGGCAGAAAATTGGGCCTTGATCTTCGCCGCCCGGTGTGCTGGATAGAAATAGGTTCTCTACAAGAAGTAAAATAAAAAGTTATATAATATACACAAATGATTATTAAAATTTAAAAATAAACAAATTTTTTACCTTGAAGTGGGCCAACCAAAAGGCCTTCCTATCTGCGGGAGCATCTGAGTAGTTAATCCAAGGCCTACCATAGTTCTGCCTCAGAAATAACCCCAGCTGTCTCTGTACTGCAGGTGGCCGATATCTATACAATAATAAATTTTATTAATATATATGTATATATAATCATTTGAGAAATAAATATTAACTAATTAACTTACTTCGTAGGCCCGTCCGTCCAAATCTCCATACGCGTCTCGTCCGGGGGAGCGCATGGAGGGTCGCTCTCACCTCCATGGCTGGGTAGGATCAGTCTGATCGCCGTCCTCCATATGCTCGGCGTCGGCTCTCCCCATGGATCCGTCGGCAGGAGGAATACTGGACGCGGAAGGAATGATGGAATCTGTATCAGGAATGCTGGACGACGAGGGAGGATTCGCCAACCTGCTGGAACTGCCCTGTCCCGGTAATGGACCGGGAACAGAACGACACATTGGCGTACTCGGAGATGATGAGGGTACAAATCTGTATCTCCAGCTCGAGGCAGACGGGACTGCCTAACATAATATCCTTTGCGTCGTCCGGGTCTAGTCATACCTGATAATAACATATGACAATAAAATAAATAACATATTTATATGATAGACATCATAGATTTTTCAAAAATCTCATAGTCACAGATAAAAGTGTCACTAAAGTGTCACAGATTTATATAATAAAAGTGTCACTAAAGTATCAAATATGATGATAAAACAAACGTACAGATTTAATCCTCTTCTGAAAATTCATCTAGTTCGTTTAGCTCATCTTCTTCTTCTTCTTCTTCTTCCTCCTCTACATCTTCACTTTCATCTGCATCTTCTTCTTCAGATAATTCTACTTCTTCTACACAATTAGATGTGTAATGAGGAACTTCCGTCGTCTCCACTTCTATAATATTTGTTGCAAGAGGTAGTTCATCCTCCTGATAAGCTATATCGTCAACCTCAACGGTATTTCTACCTTTGGCCTTGCATACTGCCCACCAGTCCGACCTTGTTGATTCCCGTTTAGAATACCTTATGAAGTACACGAGCTAAGCCTGACTTGATAGGACAAATGGTTCATAGGCTTGATATCGATGCCGATAGTTTATATCCACAAGACCGTGCTTGTCTACTTTCTATCCAAAATGCAATTGGAATTAACCTCTCCATGAATACGTGACAATCGTGGCTCTTCATACCCGTCAATTTATTTTTCTTCGGATCGACTCATCTTCTCAGATTTGACACATATCCGTCTAGAAATTTTAGGCCCTGGATCCACCGACAAAGTCTCACTTTATCCTCCTTGTCCAGTGAGAAAATTGACTTCGGCAGGAACTGTTTTCTATTCTCCTCTATCAAATGCAACGTATGACGTTTGCATATTTCTTCTAAGTCCAACCTGGCCTTGGGATTGTCTTTCGTTTTTCCCTTTCGTCCATCACAGTATTAATTATGTTATCAAACACATTCTTCTCAATATGCATGACATCAAGATGATGTCTGATCAGATTGGTACTCCAATATGGCAGATCCCAGAATATGCTCCTCTTTGTCCAGTTATGATCTCTACCAAATCCATCGCACTTGTACCCAGTTGTAGGATCTTCGATAGCACTTGGAAAATCTCTAACCTTCTTCCATATCGTGGCTCCGTACCACCTTGGCGGTGGATCACCCTTCTCTACAATGCCGGCACGGAATGCATTCATGTTCCTTCTGAACGGATGATCTTTTGGCAGAAATTGTCGATGACAATCAAAGAAGTACGGTTTTCCTCCATGTTTCAAGCGGAAAGCCTTAGTACGGTCTATGCAATACAGACATGAGAGACGGTCATGAGTGCTCCATCAAGATAACATTCCATAGGCTGGAAAGTCGTTGATGGTCCACATATGGGTTGCCTTCATCTGAAAATTCTGCTTTCTGGAAACATCGTACGTGTTAGCGCCTACTTCCCATAACTGAGTCAACTCATCTATCAAAGGCTGTAAGTACACATAAATGTTCCTCTTGGGATTGTTCGGACCAGGAATTATAACGGTTAAAAACATGTACTGAGTCTTCATGCACATCCATGGCGGTAGGTTATACGGAGTGACAATCACAGGCTAGTACGAATACTGGGATCCCGAAAGACCAAAAGGAGTAAAACCGTCAGAAGATAGCCCCAACCTGACATTACGTAGATATGAAGCAAAATCAAGATACACTCGATCAAAGTGCTTCCACGCTTCTCCAGCAGATGGGTGATCCAACACTCTTTCAATCTGTTCTCGCATGTGCCAACTCATATTTTCGGCCGTCTCTTTCACCATAAATAATCTTTGCAACCGCGGCGTTAAAGGCAAGTAGTACATTTAATCTGTCGATCTTCTTGTACCGGTAGACCTTCCTGTACTAGTTGTCTTATAGCGATCAGCACCACAAAATCTGCACACATCTGCGTCCTTATCGTCTTTGTAGTACAGCATGCACCCATTGTGACAAGAATCGATTTTCTCGTATCCCATCCAGAGCGATCTCACCATCCTCTTAGACCGATAGAAGTCTTTAGGTAACTTAGCACCCACCGGCAAGATCTCTATAATCAACTCCAACACTCGGTTGTAGCATTCTTGCGATATGTTAAAATCTGACTTAATGCTCAACAGTCTTGTAACCACCTCCAACGGAATGATCCTCACAACCAGGATACAATGGAGTCCTTGCATTCTCCAGCAACTCCATAAACTTTGCAGCATCGACAATCGGTGCCTCCTCAGCTGCATCATGAACGACACTAGGCCCCGCAGCATCAAAAACCATATTCACGCACCCGTCGTCGTATGCATGATTATCTGAAACAAAATTAGGTCCCGCATGCATATATGGCTCAACATAAGGCTTCGGCTCTGATGCTAAAGACACAAGTTCTCCGTGTGCGGTCTACTGATAGTAATTAGGCGTGAAACCCCTCGAGTACAAATTATATGTTACTTCCACTTCTGGATAATATTTTACGTTATGAAATTTCACACACGGACACTTAATTTTGGTGCCGTCCATGTACTGAAGGAACGCCTTAGCAAACTGCAGGAACTGCTCTACTCCCGCTATGTATTTATCCCGCACACCACACATATCATCAGGACGACGATTGTACATCCATGAACGATTCTGCAAGTAGTAATTCATATCTATTTGGAAATAATTCTGCAAAGATGGACACACATTATCCAATAGACACAAATTCGTATATTATGTCTTATTATGGGACACACATTAGTAGCGGATAGTTACTAATAACCATGCTATATCACACATAAGTTCTTGTGCATCCAACGTGTACACATACACTATCGATTCTTACTGATGCCAATCTCATTCAGACACACTAGATTCGTTTCGATATCGCCAGGGTCAAGTTAAAAATTGTCTTAACATCAATTTTCAAGACTTGAATATAATGTTACCTACAACCGATATCTAAGACCCTATGAAAAAGTCAAAGACCCCATGAATATAATGTCACCTACAACCGATATCTCATTCAGACACACTAGATTCGTTTCGATATCGCCAGACCATATATATATATGTTACCTACAACCGATATCTAAGACCCCATGACAAAGTCAAAGACATTATTGACAAGACTTGAATATAATATCAACTAATTACAACCACAACTAGTACTAAATAAGTCTCCAAGTATGATATAGAGGTAAATAAATAGTATACTAGATTGACTGACACTCGACTGAACACCCTCTGGATACATACTCAAGCCTATACTACACACTCACACACCACTCTACTATACTCACACAGACACACATAATTGTTACCTTATATATATATATACCTTAATATTACACACACTTACACACTCTCAAACACTACACAAACCTATAGCTAATGCATACACACACTAATATCATATCCCCATATACATTTAGTATAACACTAGTCAACTTGATTTCATTACTCAATATCTAGGTCAACTATAGCTAAACCATGCCAAACCTCACAACCAGAACATTAACCAAGCTAAAACTATCCAAAATCCCCTATCAACTACAAATCTTATACATATCTTACTAGTACACACTGATTTAGGATAACCCCTGCCTGCCTACTGGCTCTTGTACACACTCATCTCACTCTTCATAGCTGCTTCCTTTAGAAAACAGGGACAGACACCATTTCCTGTACACAACTATACACCCACACCAATTTAAGCTCTTTCTTCATACACATAGATAATTAACATACACACACACACATATACCTTACTCCCCCTAACCTTACCACTAGTCCTTGCCTAAGAGCAGTGAGCATTGGCCTTCTCTTACCTGCAGGGCTTCCCTGGTATCCCCAACCTGTTGCATTACATAAAAGGCATGGCAGACCCTACTACTACTGCTGCTCTCTTCTATTTCTTATTACACTAGCACCATTCTCACATTCTAAACAGAGTGCACTAACCAAATCCCTTCATCCATTGTCTATCATGAACCATCCATTCCCATTCACTATACTCCACTATATATAATATATATATATATATATATATAATTATATATATATATATATAGAACTTATGTATCTATCCAATTTTACATGCACATCTCAAGCCAAATGGCCAAGTGGCCATAGCCAACCCTTCTCCTTATGACTAATTCCCTGCTCCTACTACTACAGGTTCTTTACTGACACTCTCATATGTTCACTCACTCACACAAGCATCCTTTCTATCACTCAAGCCCAGAATTACCAACTTTCTCTAACCTTATTCCCAAATTTTCTCTATATCTCTCCAATACTCACACACGTATGAAAGGAGAAAGATCTGTCAAAGAGACAGTACATGGTTATTAAGTAGATCAGGAATGAGATCAATGCAAGAAGTGGCTTCATACCAAGTACCCATGGTCTGCACAAAGTCTGGATAGTACAAGGTCAGGCCCCCAGGTACATTATCCCTCACCAAAACCATCCAAATCTTATACTGAACTGTAAAGAGTAATCAGTACATGCTCTTGGTAGTTAAGACACTTAAATAAACTCAAGCCCCCAAATATCATCACTAAACCTAATTCCCAAGACGACTGATACTAGGCAGTGCTAAATCAAGATGGATAAACCCATTACATATATAGGTTAATACTTATTCCTAAGGCAAGGCAAGACAATCTAATACCTGAATGATATCAAGTGCCATCCCTACTCAAACACACAATAGCTGTGTGTGTGTCTGTGTGTGTGTATGTGTTCGTGTGTCCGTGTGTGTGTGTCTGTGTGTCCGTGTGTGTGTGTGTGTCTCTGTGTGTGTGGAGGGGAGAGAAGGAGAGGAGGAGTTAGGTTAGGGTTTACCGGAGAGGAGGAGTAGCTCGGATTGGGGGAGGGGGCTCGACGGGGGGGGGGGGTAGGGGTCGCCGGGGGGGGGGGGAGGGAGTCGTCGGGGGGAGGGATTCGCCGAGAGCTGATCGAGGGAAAATTATAAAATTTCGAGTGAGGAGAAAAAGGAAACAGACTGTGCCCTAAGTAAAAAAGTTAGCGACGTCAACAGTCGACGTCGCTAACCGTCACAACCATTTAATATATGGCGACATATTAATATAATGTCGCTGAACGTCTCTATTCAGCGACGTAATTTATCTATTGTCGCTGAACGTCGCTATTCAGCGACGTTTTGCGATGTCAATAGAAGGGAGTCGCTATATTACATACTTAGCGACGTTATTTTATTCCGTCGCTAAACAACGTCGCTAATATAGCATATTTTAGTAGTGTATGTGTTTATTAGTGATACATGCATCTATCGTATCTGTCTTAAACTTAACCGATTTGCCATAATCAAAAAGGGGGAGATTGTTAGTCCAATGATTACATCATATTTTTGAATATGGCTAATCAATTAAGTTTAACATAATGATGTCACTAATATTCATATACTCACTATCATGTTGCTACCTAAACTTAGCATTGTCCTAATTGTTCTATATCATATTGCCATGCTTGTATCATACTGCAACATATTTTGCTAGCCTAACATGTATTTGTAGACATGCAGTAAGCATGATTAAACATGATCAAACCAAGACATAGGCAATGAAGAATTAATGATGGATCAAAGACGAAGTCATACAAAAAGATTTCTTTGAACCGCCTAGCGACCTATCCGGGGCCTCGCATCGGGGGTTCTGCTGCTGCCATACAAAAAGGTATTCAGATTTCCAGATCTACTTATCTTTGGAACACTGCTATCAAGGAAAAAGACGTCTTCAGGTCTGCTCAAATATCAGAAGAACGGCGTCATCAAAGGGCTCTTGGTTTTCCTTTTTGTTCCAAGTCTGTAATCTTCAATTTATTGAGTCTAGGAGAATGTGTACATTGAGTCGCACTGTGTCTTCTCAACCCCTAGACATATCTCTCCAAGCTCTACCATACAAACAGACTAATTCATGAACCAAGCCCAAGCTCTACCAAGCCAAACAAAGCCCAAAGCCCAAAGTCCATTCTGCCACCTAGGAGACAGAGTTTGGGCCGAACTCTGCCCCCACAGAGTTCGGGCCGAACTTTGTCTCTTGATTTCAGCACCCTGATTTTTAGGGCCTGTTTGGTACATGATGTCCAACGTTCAAAAATTTGAATTCTTGGGGCAGAATTCGGGCCGAACTCTGTCTCCCCAAAGTAGTATAAATAGAGCTTGAATTTTTTCATTTCAAATCATCTCTCACCTTCAAATATTCAAGCCTTCTAAGCTCTACTACTCTAAGCCTTATTCTTCCATATCTCCTAAGCCACAACTCTCCTTAGCCCAAGGTGCTCAGTGCGATATCTGCTAGAAGTTGTGTACAAGTGAAAGAAAAGTCACTTGGACAATTCCAAGTTTTGTTACTTACGAATCTGTAAGAAGTTGGCGTTGTCATGACCCGCACCCAGTGTAGGGGCACGAGAAGTGGGTACGTCCAGCCTACGTCGCAGTGTCGGTGGTAGAACGCTGTCCTAGGTCACATACATCTAACAATTATAAGGTACCTGTACAGTATATACACTCCAAACGGAGGACAATACAGAAATGTACAACTCAATCACAACTAAGGTAGAAGTACGATAAGATAGATAGATAGATAATAAAAATCATCAAATGAAATACAAACAGGAGAAGAAGACTAAGTGTCTAAGATAACATCTCCACAACATCCAGAATAACAACAAGATCCCAAATATAAACATAAAAGTGTCCAACTGAGACAAGATATCAAAATAAAATAAAAATCTAAACTAACTAGCCTAAACTATAGGGGTGACATCCTCTACTGCTGATGGATCCCGCTGAAGGTCCAGGTCGCAGGTGTCATCTATGGCAGCTCCATAATAGGCAGGGCAAAGGTCCTCGTCATCCTCTATAATATTTTTAACAGGTCCAGTCAGGACAGGAACGGGCACAAAATCTCAACTGTTCATATCAAGACATGAATATAAAGCATGCAATAGAGTAAAATACATGAAACGCTGAAAGAAAGTACATGTAGTAAAAAAAAAAGAACTGTAATATAAATAGCTACTATAAGTAGAGAACTATCAGTGACTAATATGTAGAGTACAAGATAGACATGTGAACGGCTTAAATTTGCACATGATTACACTAAAGTTTATAAAATGATTACTTGGAATTGTTCACATGACTGCTTCTACTCCCCCGTATCCCAATCAATACACAAGGATCCAGACAAGTTATGTTATTGTACAATATTTCACATCAGGGCCCAAAAATGGGTGCACATGAAGGTATACATGAGGGCACTGTGAACATGAGAGTACATGAATCACTTGAGTGTACATGAATAATGAAAGCACAAGAGTACATGATAAAAGTGAAATGCATATGACATGATGTATCCGATGCTCCCGAGGGGGATAACATCTTAATATAAAGATCCATATAGTACTAATCCTTGTTAACAACGTGACAGCATCAAGTAAAGTAATCTAGAGCAAGAATATAATCCTAACAAGTATAAAATGATCAGAGAATGTACTCGCCTGATATTCTGAGTATCTGGTAAGTGTAGATGTCCAGACAGAGTAGATGAGTCCTATTTAGAGCAACACAGGTCACAACATTTCTAGAATGGTAATACTGAAGATTACAATGCATTCTATTTGATTTCTAGGTCATTCTAGTCTAAAGTCAACTTTTGGTCAACTTTTGGTCAACTATAAAGTCAAACCATGGTCAACTGTCTACATATCTAAGTTAAGTCAATCTTAGTCCTAACCAATGTCTAGGTTAGTCAATACTAAGTCTAATCTCTATGCATCTCTATACCAAGGCATATCATATAGCTAACTTATACTCATAGCCTTTAAACCCCATATCCAACCACATTTAACATATACTACAAAATATATGTATTCACATGTTCAAATATTCCTATATAGAATATATATATCTATATATATATATATATATATTATATATATATTATATATATATATATATATATATAATATATATATATATATATATATATATATATATATATATATATATATATATATTATATCTATATATATATTATATATATATATATATATATATATATATATATATATATATATATATATATATATATATATATATATATATATATATAATATATATATATATATATATCAAAATATATATATAGATTACATACCATATGATTTTAACCATATAATACATACAAGTCATAGGTAACATACTAGTACATAACATATGTATATTTAAAATCAAATATATATGGATATATAGACAATCATATATAGAGAGAGGGAAGGGGCAGGGAATGTGAAAACAAGTGTGAAGAGTGAAATGAGGGGGCTGGAATGTGAAGGGGCTGTGACAAATTTTTTTTACAAAACTTAATCTCGGGTATTGCATAAATTCATATATGAATACAATTTATCATTCTCATACTTTTTCATTATATTTTGCCAAACTTAGTTTTCATATAATACCCAAATCCAATACAACCTCATATCAGGCATTAGGAATCTAACAATTATCAATATGTAATCAATCTCAGGAAAATGAAATAGAGATCAAATCAAATCCCAACATTCAAAACTCAGCATTCACAACTACGACCTGAGAATACAATATCTCATGAAATATGGGAATCAATCTTAGGAAATGAAAACAAATCTAACTTCTAATACTTTAGAAATCTCAGGAAATGACAGGTAATAACAGTTAAAGTATCTAATATATGCAAACATAATTATATACTTAGATACATAATATATACATAAGTATAGGGAAAAAGGGGTGCTTAGACATGTTAGCGTGTTAGGGTTCCAAGGTGTCGTGAGAGTGTCCAGTGTAGTGTCCAATACTGTGTCAAACAAATAGGCAAACAATGTATCAGAAATGAATGACAGTCTGGACAACCTTTAAATTCGAAATGAAAACCAAATAAATCAACAAATAAAGCGTGCAGTGGGTAGGTATACATCGTACTGTCATGGGGGATGTGTTCGTGTCCAGGGAACTGGACACGAACGTGTCCAAACAAAAATGAACACAGCAATCAAAACAGTCAAAAGAACTCCTTGTGCACGCATGTCATGGACTCGTGCGTACGACACACGACACATGACACATTGTGCTCGTGTCTAGGGGTTCGCTAGGGATAGGGCTACGTGCTCGTGTGTCTGTCTCATGTCCACGTGAGTCATGTCAAGTGAACGAGACACGTATCAGACGCGAATCTTGCGTTTGTGCAGTGCAGTACAAAATCGATGTGAGTGGGATTTTTCCCAATCCACTCGATTAAATCACCTCAAATTTGATATTTGTCGTGTCAGTGCTCGCTCGCACCCACACACCAAATTTTAGGTGTCGGGGTGTCATATCGTGTCCGCTAGGACACCGAGTAGCAGGGCACCGAACACACTGCTCGTGCTGCGTGTCCATGTCGATTTTGGACAAAAATGATATGAAAGTATGTTCAGTCCTCACGAAAAATGATACATACCTATAGATCTACAATCCTATTCAAATGATTTCAAAAATAATAAAATAAATTTCATTCAAACATTTCATCGAACACTTATGCACACATACGGATACGAGTCCGATACGGACACCAACTAATTCTAATTCCTACCAAACTTCACCTACAGCTAGGGAACACCTAGATGGATGCATTTATGGAAAGAAATCAAGATTTAGAGCTGATTTGAAGGGTTTACCTATTGAGTGTCAAACTCAATAAAAAAGTCCTAAAATATGTGATGTCCTCTTCCCCAAGCAAAGTCCAAATGAGCTCCTCTCCTTGCAAGCTAGCCTCCTTCAACCCCTATTCCAGATTTCAACCCAAATGCAAAAGATTGGGATCAATTTGGTGGTGGAATGGTGAGATTTGATAATTTGGAAAAGAAATTAGGGTTTCTAAAAGGGGGTATTCTAAAAGAGGCAAGTGGTCATGAAGAGAATTATATAGTCTAAAATTAGGTCATTAGTAGGCTGTGGTGGCTGTCCAAATAAAGAGCTAGGGTTAGGGTTTCACATCAATGGGCTTTGGGCCAAGATCATTAGCTAACTAGCTCAACTCCTTAGCTACAAGTCCAAATGAAAACTCTCCTAATCCTTCCATGAAACTTAGTCACACTCAAGTCAACTAAGACCAACTTAAGTTAGATTAGGGTCCCACACCATTCTACCATGCTATCTAAGTCACCAAAGTCAAAGTCAACTCTAGGTTAGTCTCTTAAGTCACAACTAGCAAAAGTCAAAAATAACAACCATCATCAAATAATTAACGAATAATTTCAAGAAACCAAAATGACCAAAATATCCCTAGGTCAAAATGATAATTAACATCCTAATCACATGGTTAGGCTCTAGGTAAAGCAGTCTCTAAGGTTACACTAGTAAAATACCAAAATCACAAGTCGATGATTTAAATAGTTTTAAAATAATTAAAAATTACCAAAAATTATAACATGATTTAAATAACATTATTAAAATACTAAAATTACAAAGTTTAAAATTCCTCATTTAGACTAAAATTACAAAAGTTCAAAATTACCCTCATTTAAATAGTATAGCTTCGACATTTCCGGTACTACGTGTGCTACAAGAAAATCAGCCCAATGCCCAGCCCTTGACTGCTTTTGCGGGACAAATACCATGTTCTGCGAAGAAACAGCATTATCCATGCAGTTAGACGAGATTTTAGTACCCCTGGTTTGGTCATGAGCACACGAAGGGATTGACATGGGAAATGACATGAATTGTCTGCCAAGTCACGTAATGGCATGTCTTTTGGATAGCAAATATCAATGTAACACTCACTTTCGACAGAGTTATACCTATGTTCAGCACCGATTATTATCCTGCAGAGGTAGTACATGACTTGTTCATGGCCTGCATAAGTTTTTTGAGCTAATATGGTGCCAAGAGAATGATCCAATGTACGGACATAAAGAGGAAGGGCTTCCCCATCACCGGAGCCACCAGAACTGGGGGGTGTGTGACGTGCTCTTTGAAACTATCGAAGGCATGCCGCATTCTTTAGTCCAAACGAACGACATGCCTTTCTTCATGAGATGGGTAAATGGTTGGCACAGTCCATGTAAGCACCCTAATTTTTGGAGATTTTTTTTATTTTTATATGAATTTTATATCCAAAACCATATTTTATTTTTAATTAAGGCTATATAGGCACTTTAACGTAGCTTTGATTTTGAAGCACAACAATGACAAATTCCTCAAAACAAGTTCCATATTCGTGATCAAAACGAGTCCACCTTCATTTTGATAAATTATGTCCCACTTAAATATGCTCCCTTGCACTACATATTTCTTGCACAACTTTCGGGTCAAAAAGACCATTTTACCCTTCGTCGTAAGTTCGATGTATTTTTCAATTCCGATTTGAGGCCGAAGCCCGATCCAAACTTTTCGACCAAATATATAGTTTTGATCTATTTTGAGCCTACTACACACATGTCAATTGTGTGCCACTCAATCGAGTTCACATGTGCTATTATTTTTAAATAGCACACAAGACTCAATTATAGACTTATTGGACTCGTTTCGATCCAAAAAATTTCACCCGACCCAAAACAAGTCCAAATAGGGTTCGTAAAGCCTATTCTAGGGTGCTCTAACCTCTTAGAACTATTTTAGATTAAACTTTATGGCTTATACAACCACATGAATTAAATCTAATTTAAATCAAATCCCATAACCACTTCCTACTATGGATTTCTATTTAAATCCCTTTGGACATATCTTTGTATATCTTTTAAACTAGATAACCAGATCTCACCAACCAAATCCTAATCAATCACAACCCTTTAAACTTGGATTTTCTATATTTATACTCCTATTTTTTGTATGCCACCTTCTAATCCTCACGAAAATCGAGCGCCCTCTTATTTCTTTTACATTTTTGCACTATCCTTTCTACCCGAAAGAAACTCATCACCCTGACCTCTTTCAACCCTCCTACCATATTAATCTCAACACTAGGATACCCTCTAACACCCCAGCACCTTTCCAAGGAGCCTCAATGTCACGACCCGTACCAACTTTTAGAATACAAGTATGTGTCCAGTCCAGCCTACACCATAGCATCGGCGATAGTAACCTGTCTATGATAAGCATTATCCATAATAAGTACACAGTTCAAATATCATACACAAACTAAGTCATGACAAATAGATTAAACTTAAAATCTCAATAAATAATTTAAAGAAAAATCTACTACAACTCAAGATAGTCTCGGGAACAAACCCGCTAGAAATAAATATAAAAGCAACTAGAACTAAAGTCCTCTAAGCCCACTAGCTAAGAATAATACGTAAGAGCATAAGTAAGAGATAATCTATTCCGTATCAGTAGAAGCAAACAACACATTGGTAATGTCAGTGTCGCCAAGATACACACCATAAACCTCGGGATAAACCACGTCATCTAAAGCTGAAAAATAGTTATCCAGTCAGGATTGAAGCAAGTCACGATAACACTACACCACATAGTATAATATATAAGCATACAAAATTACAGTAAAGAAAAGATGAATATAACATGATACAAAAGAGTACCACTATATTTTGGAAACAGTTTGAGAGTACAACTATGACATAGAACAGTTGAAGGTACAACTAAGACACGAAAACATATACAAGCATGACCAATATAAGACCAACATGGATCAAGTCATGTGTACTATGTGTTTTAAATACAAGTGTTCTGCATGTAGATGGGTTAGGCATTCTAGCAGTCGGTACGTGAGGTGCAACGACTATTACTAACATTGATATTGGAAAAAACTTTTGCATTGCGTAGACTATATGCATACTAGTTGTATTTCCCCTCCCGACTCTCTTACAAGTAAAGATGATCAATTTAGCATTAACTTTAAACTTGAACATTGAACTTGGATCATTGAACATTAATAAAATTATTAGGTGATCCTGTATGACGATAACCGGTATAACTGTCGTGCATCGAAATAGAAAAGGTAAACCAATAATGTCAAGGAATAGAACACATGCAACATAGAATAAAGGTAATGTAGGCAATAGTGATACTTGCCTTGTTCCGGAAATGGATGAAGTCGCGACTCAGGACGTTGTCCGATCTACCCCGATACATAAATTTAACAAGTTAGATTCTACAAAAGTGACTTAATAGGTTGCTCCTAACAATTGTTATCTATTAGAAAATATCCTTCAATTTTGAAATAATAGTTTTAAAATCATAATTTAATATTAGAAAACATAATTTTTAGCCAATGGGAATAGTTTTTGTAGATCTGAGACTTTTGGCACACTATTGATCAAAAAGTCAATTGTCCGAACTTTATGATTTAAAATCATGGACATGTCAATTTCAGTGTTTCATGAACACTGAAATTTACGGTGACGTAAAATCTCAGACAGATAGAAGTTATTCGCGATATGGCACAAAAATTAGGTTTTATCGGATTCCTAATTAGGACAGACTTCTAAAATAAAAAGAAAATAAATATTCTGCAAAATTCCTAAGAAAATTATATTATTTGTATTTTTTTGTCAGTGTTCCAAAACTTCAAACGGTTTGTGATTCTGATTCCTACTTCTCCCGGAATCTCAAAAATACTAAAATGTGTTAGATTTCATACAACTAGCACTCCACAAATTTTCCAAAGAATTAGGTTCTGAATTTATAAAACAAAATTGATATTCAGAAAATATACCTCGAGACGGTTCCAATACAAGAACTGGGACGCGTTTGGATTCCAGAGCCAAGAGTAATGGCTTCGTGAAATTGATACAACCTTTGAAAAAGGAGGCTGAATTTATGACGAATTTTAGATTATTTTGGACAAAAAAAGATAAATTTTGGGACAAAAATATGAGAGATGATTTTATTTGACAAATGTTCAATAGTTATATATTATAGAGATTACCTAATTTAAATATGATTAGAATTTAATTAATGTGGATAGGATTATGATTACCTAATTTGGATTGATTAGGATTAGTTCAAATAAGAAATGGTTTAAATTATTATAGATATGATTCCTCTAGAATTAGATGTATTTAAATGAAGTTATAAGATAATGATTGGTTTGGATGAATTCTATCAGGATTTGAACTAAAAAAATCCAGATTAGTATAAACTAATTTCAACCACAAAAACTTAATAAAAATTCAATTTAACACAAAATAAATCCAAATAATTTCCAAAAATTTATTAAAATTTCTAAAAATTCTAGAAAATAGTTTTAGGGTTATAGAGTCAGATAAAATGTTTGGCCTCAAAGATAACCCCGTGTGTCCTCACAGTAAATCCTAAAAGTCTTTAAAAATAATAATGCTATAGATTAAAATTATCTAAAAATTACCAAAAAATTCAAAAAATTCTAAAATAATACATAACATATTTGGCACTATCTAGGGACCCTAGTGACCATATATGACCAAATTTTATCATACTTCACCAATGGGCTTAGGTACGAACCCTTGTGATCTCAAAATCAGAACATAATTAATAATGATTACAATTACATATTAATAAAATAATGTTCTCCAAATTTAAAAATAAATTCTAGGAAACCAAATGCTACACTCAGCACCTAATTTGGTCGGTACGATGCATTGAAGTTACCCGAAGTCGACAGAACTTGTGCTGAATTTGTCATAGCGGTATGCTATTTTGCATCTAAGATTTTATGTACTTTTCGATATGATCTTTTAATGAAACTAAAACTAATGGATATATCTGTGTGTCTATTTTTATATCCAACTGGCCATCTCCACAGTTTTGAACGGTTTATTAGGAGCGTCCGTTCTACAAAAATGTGTCCAGAATATACCAGTTCTGTTGTGTGCAAGATTCTGGCCACTTCTAGACCACTTAAACTCTTCCTATAATTTTGGTAAGAAACTAGACTTCCTAATCTTTCCAAGCTTATTCTTTTGCAGGGTTTTGATTCAGTTTAATATTTACTAAAAATCTGGATATTTTGTCTAATGTTAGAACACTGAAAACTCATAGATTCTATGTGTCATATGCTTCAAATATCATGTGAATTGTCCAAAATAAATGTTGTGCATGTTTTGATAAGAAAACATATTTTTACATATTTATACTATTTTTCAGAATTAATATTTATAGAAAATTTGTCGTTTCGAGAGCCAAACTATATATGGAACAACTCTAAGTATATTGATGTAGAATCAATACGAGACTTGTATACATATTTTTCTATAAATAAAATATATTAACTATTATTATAGAATATTTATAATTATTCTTCCAGAATTAAATAAGATATTTTTAGGTTATTAAAATATACTTTATCATATAGATTTAATACTATATATTCTAGAGTGATTGTAGTTTGATACTTGTTTTCTTATAAATAATGTAGCCTAAATTTTATTATAAATATTTTAGTATATTTTTCCAGAAATAAATATATGTTTACTTTATAAAAATTATTTTATTACATTAGTTTAATAACAATATATGGTGGATGGGTCATATATATAGTAAGTGCTAGTTACGTAGATTGTCTAGTGGGGACTATTATAGTAAGTTTATAAATAGTATGTGTTAAGGCATAAATATTTTATTGATAGATAAAATTATTTATTCTAGGAGTGCATGACATGCATAGCGAGGATCTCTGAGCCAGACCGTCATATTCATAATTGAAAGTTGCAGACAAGTGTACCTTGCCAATGTTATAGTTAATGTTCCTTTCCTTTATTGTTATTATTATTTTTATTTATTATCATTTAGGACGTAGGAATAGTCAATACATTATGTCCATTTTGTATTCGGGTGCCTATGATATCTTGTAGTCATCGAGTATCGATACTAGGCATTACGTATACTTTATTCGTGTTTTATTGACACGATATACCATAGGACACCGATACGATTTATGATACCGAGTCTACATGAGTATTAACGATTATGGACTTCGTAATAGGATACTAGATTGATACTTCACTTGTGACTTGCTATACTGGACTTGAATCGATTTGTTAGTACTAGACATGAGGTGGGGAGAACATTACCGACATATTAAGCTATTTTATTGCTTGACCGCTTTACCATATTTGGGACTTGGTTGTTATACTATTGCTTGCCATTATTTCTGTAGTAGAGCATTGATGTTATTTTATTGCTTACGCAAGGTACCATGACACGGTCCCTTTGGTATTATTTTATTGCTTGTGCAAGGTATCACGATACAGTACCTTGGTTGTTTGCCTGCTGAGGAGCTTGTGAGCATCACTGGCCTGAAGCCTGATATCTGAAATATGTTCTCATGTGCATATCACTTAGAGTAGTTATCCTTTAGTTCATATTTTCTTTACTACATTGGCAAATTTTTCTGTACCTTGCTATGTCCCCTAAGGATCTAGTGATCCCTCTAGGTAGTTGGTCATAGAGAGATAGTTCACTATTCATTGAGGTATTGCGTATCTGGCTCAGGTATTTTATTGTGCTTTTATATTTATTCATTATTTCTAATACTATTTAGTCTTATTTTGTAGAACCATATCGTTCTTCGGGTCTAATCTATCATATATGTTATTGGGCTGCAGATGGTGGCATATATTGTTCATTATTGATGTTACTTATCCTGTGGATTGAGATAGATATATTTATAGTCGATTGATAAATAGAATTAGAATACCAAGACAACTTATACATATTCGAGCCGTGCTGGAGTCCACTCGATACATAGCTAGCATATGTATATGTACTCCTGGTCCTACGTAATTTGGGACTAGGCGTAACAGCCCGAAAAGATTAGATATAACCTCCTAATGTATGCCAATCTCCCGTAAAGACCGTAAAGCTCTCTGAGATTCTTCAGGAGATGCATAACAAGGACTGTCCTTGTCTTTTCAGGGTCTATATAAATACCCTTCAAAGTTATGACAAAACCAAGGAACCTGCCACTAGTGACTCCCATGAAAAACTTGGTTGGGTACAACTTTTATTGGCGCATGTGCATCAACTCAAACACCATCATCAAATCACGGAGGTGATCGGCTTTGAAACGTCTTTTGACAGCGATGCATCAACATAACACTCGACTACCTATCGAAGATGTTCACGGATGATGATGCTCGTAGCTCGCTGGTAGTTGTATCTGCATTCTTCAAACCGAAGGGCATCACTGTAAGCCCCTATTTTTTAATAATATTTTTAATTATTTTATATCAAAATTTAATATTAAATTATATTTTAAAGTCAATAATGACTATAGTAGTTCTCTACTGTAGCTTTGATTTTTGAAGTACAATATCAATTTCTCAAATCTAGTCCCATGATCGTATTCTAGACGAGTCCGCCTTCAGTTTAATATATCATGTCACATCCAAACATGTTCCATTGTACTATATTTTTATGTACAACTTTAGGGATAAAATAGTTATTTTAGTCTTTACCGTAAAATTTGACTAGTTTTTCAAATAGCAATTAAGGCACATCTCCGATCCAAATTATTTAATCCAATATATGATTTTGATCCATTTTGAGACTATTACGCACATGCAAATGGTGTGACCGCTCAATTGGATTCCCATGTGCTATTTAATTTTAAGTGCCACACAAGTCGAAACTATAGACATATTAGACTCAAATCGATCAGAAAAATTCTACCAACCCAAAACTAGTCCAACTAGTGACCCATGGAGCCTATTCTAGGGTACCCTAACCTAATAGACATATTTGTACTAATTTTTATGAATCAATTACAGCCATATCAGTTCAAATCAATTTTAAACCAACTCCATAACAACTTTTCTAATCTGGACTCGATTTAAATCCCTTTGGACATACCTTTGTAAATCTTTTACACTAGGCAACCAAATCTCACCAAACCCAAACCAATCTCTCCCAAATCTTTTTCTCATGTAAACATGCACCCCATCTCTTTATTTTTGTAGTTTTTATGTATTTATATACTAAAAATCATGAGTTTATTTCCGTTCTCATACACGTGCTGCACAACGGCTTCACTCGACAAGAACCCTTCCCCGACCACTTCTTCTCCCTTCCACCAACTCTCATATGATCTAAAGACCTTCTCTGAACATTCTAGCAAGTTTTTGAGGAGCCAAGACAACTTTAGGGAGAGTTATGAAGCCTAGAAGTCACCGAAGAATAGATTTCAAGTCTGAATTTGTTCCAGCAGGTATGTTGTTTTGAATCTATGGCTTTGTGTACTTTCCAACCTCATCCTTTCATGAAACCAAAAGTAATGGAATGATATCTCTGTCTATTTTTATGTCTAATTAGCCATCCACACAGTCTTAAATGGTTTGGCTAGGGTTTCCGTTCTATGAAAAGGTGTGCAGAATAAACCAGTTATGTTGTGAGCCAATTTTCATCCACTTTGACCTTCCATATATTTTTGGTAACAAAGTAGACTTCCTCATATTTCCAATGCACATAATTTTGCAACATTTTGGTTTCATTCGTTTTTTATTTAAAATTTGGACATTTTGCTGTAATATCGATATATCAAAATCCATGAGTTCTACGTATCTAATTGATTTTAAACTTTATATCCCATTACCAAATGAATTTTTGTGCATGTTTTCATGATAAATATATTTTTATCAATTTTTGTGATTTTCCAAAATTTATGATTTTTAAATATTTTATGTTTCGGGGCTCATATCGTATACCTAGTCTAGAAACATTGTTGTAAAATCAACCTAGACTTGTATACTTGATTTTCTACTAACAAAATATAATTATAATTTTATAAAATATTTATAAATATTTTCTAAAAATTAAATTAATATTTATGTTAGTAATAAAATAATTTTATAGGAAGATTTGGTAGTTTATAAGTTATATTATGTAGTATAGACATTATGACTATCTTTGGTGTATAAATATTATTATGGTTCATATATGGAAAGTCCCATATGGTAAGTCATTAGATAGGTATTAATAATAGGATATTTACTATAGGTGGACTTGGTGGAAGTAGCGAGGACATTGGAGTTGGTCAGACGTACACACAGACAGAGATTACAGGCAAGTGTACCTTGCCAATATTATGATTTACTATTTTTTTCTTTTTATTGTTGTATTATTCTCGTTTATTATTATTATCATGACATAGGATTGGTCGGTATTTAGCGTCCATATCGTATTTGGGTACCGATGTCATTTTATTGACATTATATCGATATTAGACATTGCATGGATTATGTCATGTTCATTGACACGATGGACCATAGGACACGGATACGATGGATGATAATGATATGATACAGAGTCTGACATAAGATATTTGGCTAGGAACTCTATGATAGCATGCAGTACTCTCGTATGGCATGTTACTGGTACATGATTCATTCGTGACTTGACTGAATAGTTTAGAGCATGGGGGGGAGGACTCTATCGAAATATCTGGCCGTCTAGGCTCATGATCATGCTTCCATATTAGGGACTTGATTATTTACTCGTGGTCATGGTCTCTGTAGCTATGACTTTGTTTACTTGTTCGCCCATCGGTATCACAACATGGTGCCATGGGTGATTGCCATTACATTTGGGCTTAGTATTAGGATTATCCTCAACTGCATATTTGCATTTAGATGGTTATGGTAGTTACCCTTTGTTTTATAGATATTTTCTTTATTGTTACTTGGCATGTATATTATGTACCTTGATATGTCCCCTGAGGACCTGGTTATTCTCCAGGCTTAGACGGAGAGGAGGGCTACCCTGAGGTGTATAGTTCTGGAGTCGAGACATGAGACATACTAGTGTAGGAAGACGAGATAGTGTCATAGGATTTCTTTTGAGACATGTCATTATCTGTTTTAGACATCGCTACTTTATTTTCTTTTAGTTCAGCAGACTTGTAGCTGATTACTTATATCTCTATGCTATAGTGATGTGTTATTTTTCCCGTACATTTGTTTATTATCTTTACTCCTGGATAATTGATATTATTATTATTTTTTGGACTTGGATTTTTTACGAAAAACGAAAGAGGTTTGATTTCTACAAACTGAGAAAGAGTACAAAAGGGTACAATTGATTTCTGGGGAAGTACAACTATAGGAATCTTATCAGAAGAAGATCACTTTATCCCTTGGACGATATGATATTGAAGACACGAGCCTCTGGAGAATGTAACAGCACTTTTGTAGGAGATTATGATCATTCGTGATGCTTTGAGACTGATTTGAAACTCCATTTATAGAGTTCTGGAAATAACTGTTTAGCAGTTATTTTGGGTTGCACGAGCTCTAGGTTGCGCACCTGTTCACTTGCACGAACGGTTACACCAACTGTTGTGGACGCGTGGCATCGTTTGATTGAGATACGCGTGGTCGTGGGTGGGCACGTTCTACGAAGTTAGTGGCTTGCATGCCACGTCACCCTGTTCTGGATAGTATTTGATCATCTTGTGCGAGCTTCATCAGGTTGTGCGAAGGCACAATATAGCAACTTGTGCGAACGGTTGCACCAACTACTGTGGACACGTGGCATCATTTGAGTGAGATGTGCATGGTCGTGAGCGATATAGTAGACACGTTCTACGAAGTCAGTAGCTTGCGTGCCACGTCACCCTGCTCTGGACGATCACATTACGCAAGCTTCATCAGGTTGCGTGGGGGCACAACATAGCAACTTGCGCCTAGGTTCAACCTTGTGCAACCTGATACGTTGCACAAACTGCTAGCTGTCATAAAATCTGTCCAAATCTCCTCGAGCGTCGTGTTGCGCAAAATTTGAACAAATTTTTCTTGACATACGTGCTGTCAGTTGTCAGGCAATGATGATGTCGTTACAGCTTCTCGTAGAGATGCTCCACGTGGCTCTTGCGCAACCTGAGGTTTACACAACCTGAGATGGGCGCAACCTGATGTAGCGTAACTTGATGTAGGCACAACCTGATATGGCACAACCTATTGATATGATGTATCTTGATGAGATGACTTCTGGGTGAGTAGCATAGCTTAATTTTTAGCCTCTACATGGATATCTTGTGTCTTGATTATTCTGCGTGGATGAGATTTAGCACTGTACCCAGTGATTTATGACTTGTGTTGTATTGTTGTTATTGGTGTATTATCATGATTTATAGCTTAAGCATTTCGCTAATGGGCTTATTATGAGGTTTGGCCCATTGGTGATGTGCTGCTGGCATGTATTCTTATACCTGGTCCTACGTATTTTGGGACTGGGGCGTTACAATCACCATGTAACAGTAGACCCCTAATGGAGTCTGAAAATATATGTGGTTCTCATCATCAGGGTATATTTGATCTGGTTGTAATCCAAAAAATTTCCACAAAGGACATTCTTTCAAAGCCACAAGTATTGTTGATCATAACGTTTGTAATTGGAAGAGGAAACGCATTCCGAAGACAAGCATTTACATGATAATCATGATATTTATGCAGATTTGGATCTTAGTTTTTTTTTGATGACGGGAACAATGTTGGCCAGCCAGTCTGCTTGTTACTCTTCGCGGATGAAGATGCTTATTATCAGCTTATTCACCTCTGTCTCGATTGCATCATAATATCTGGACAGAATCATCAATGTTGCTGCTTTGCTGGCTAATAATTTGGCAGGATGTTCAATTTGTGTACTACGTCCTGGGATCCAATCTCGACAAGTCTTCATACTTCCAGGGAAAAACATCAATGTAGTCCTTTATCAGCATGATGAGGGACTCACGATCATCTTCAAATAGACTTTTGCTGATGAAGATGGGTTTGGGAAATAACTCATCCCTCAAGTTGACCTGCACGACTTTATCCTCAGTGGGTGGCTTTCGTTGCTCGAAGTGCTACCACCACTGTGATTCTAGTCATTAAGCCGAAGGTTCCACCTCGAAAGGTTCAGGTGACTAGTCATCAACTTCGTCTTGATCTGCTGACACCATGTTAACTGAGAGTGTTCTTCGAAATATTCACTAATACTTATATTATAATCCCATAGAGAGGACTCTGAGGAGTGAGAATGTGTCTCGACCTCGGCTTCAGAGCATTCGAGAGTTGTCGTGGGTGTTATGTAGCCCAACCCACATCGGGTACGATTATAAATCTTATGGTTTCTCTTTGGGAGCAGGGAGACATCGGTAGACGTCGACCCTTGTAAACCGCCTAAAATTGTATATATATTTATTATATTTTCTTCAATTTTTATTTTATTTTAAGAGGATTAAATTTTTTATATAAGAATAACCCTATATTTTTACTATAATATAGGGTTATTCTACGAATAACCAATAACCCTATATTTTATATATATTTTACTATATATATATATATATATATATTATATATATCTATATATATATATATAAATATTATATATATATATATTACTATAATATAGGGTTATTCTAAAATAACTAATAACCCTACTAATAACCCTATTTTAATATTATATATATATATATATATATATATATATATATATATATATATATATATATATATCCTCCATGAAAGAAACATGGCTATAGACTCCCACGGTGCGGTGACAAGCATTGACGAGAGTGGAAGGGCATTCTAAAGTGATATAAAGGATAAGGTACACTGACTATCTAAACCAGCACAGGCAGGTGCGACATCCTTTATTCTAAAGTGATATATAAAGGATGTCGCACCTGCCTGTGCTGGTTTAGATAGGCAGCGTACCTTATCCTTTATATCACTTCAGAATGCCCTCCCACCCTAGTCAATGCTTGTCATCGCACCGTGGGAGTCTATAGCCATGTTCTTTTCATGGAGGCGCTGTTAAGCCTTCTACTCTTTGACCTCCTCTCAGTCCACTCTCGAGCCTGCTCAGCCCTTTTTCTAAATGGTGACTTTTCCAAAAAATCCTTTTTATTGTGGCATACCTCCCTCTGAGCTTGTTCCATCTCATGTTCCTCATAATACTCTTGCTGTAAAGATGGAGATTGCCTCTTTCTGTTCTTGACAGACTAGTGACTCCACTGCTACCCACTCAGAGTCTACTACTGATCCGTCGCCCGAGCCCGTTGGCGTTTCGTCCTTGCCTGAGGTACAATGTTCTTATTTTTGACACCAACATGGTGTGTGTCTGACCCAACATAGTGCTTTTCTTGCCATTGTTCATTCTTCTTTGAAGCCACAAAATGATAGTGAGGCAGCAAGGATCCCTCAGTAGCAGCAGGTCATGTCGTCTGAGGAATTGCCAGTCTTGCAGAAGATGTCGTTCATTACCTCATCAGAGAGAGGATTCCAAATCTCTTTCTGAAAGAAAGACCACTATTGAGGGAAATTCAGATTGGTACCGATTCTGAGAAGACTTTTGCCTCAATGGTAAGGTGACTTTCGTACGGGCTCTGATTGCAGTTGCCACGGTGCGAAAGTAGCCTTCGTTCCAGTAAGATATAGGAAATGCTTTTCTGAGTGGAAAAGTACATGAGGTACTGTCAAGCCATGCCACCTTCGCCAGGGCTTAACTGCGCCTTTCTTCACATCTAGTTAGTCGACTCAGGAAGGCGTTGTATGGACTAAAACAAGCAAACTCTAGCTCGAAATCAATTTAGATGCTATGCTATCCTCGATGGACAGAAGGAATTATTACGAACTGACTCTCAAGGGCTTAAAAGCGCTCCTCTCTTGCAGTCTGACAGTTGAGACCTATCATCAAGTCAAATAAGGGTCGGATCTCGATTTTGAAAACCTCTGGATCCTTAATGCTGGATTTTCACTGAAAGATCTTCACCCGATAAAGGAAGAACTCCTTAATGAGAGGTGTGACCAGTCTCTTTCTTTTAAGGGTAGAATTTAAGCTACTTACCGTACTAAGGAATGATCTGTATGGAGCCACTGTCACTGCTTTCTTACTTGAGATTTAGTTTGATGCTCTATAGGGCAATATATAGTTGTGTGTTCTTTAGATCACATTTTGGAATGGTGACAAAGCCTGACTTCGTAAAATACAGCTCGATCCTACTGTCTTTGGATCAAATATTCTCAAACTGAAAAGCCTTGCTTTCTGGTCTCTCTTCACTTCCACACAAAAAGCAAAATTCTTTCGTAAATGATCATGGCCTTCAAAAAGAGCAAGCGAAAGAAGAATTGAATTGGCGATTCGAGTGTGTAACCCACACTTGTTATCCATCTCGTGATTTCGAACGTCGTGCTCTGTTTAAGGAATTGCCAAACTTCCCTTGTCCAGTAAACAATCCGAGTGGGGGACTGCGATAGTAGATTCGAAAAGCAACCTGTCAACTAGCTTCGTTCCGAAAGTGAGAAAAACTTGTAAGCTCTATGTACTACAAGAAGGACACGATCTGAAGGGAATAAATCTGTTGGCTACGGTACCTTTCAAAGGTAGATAAGAGAAAGGTTGCGCCCATAGAACTTGAAGAGGGTGAATTCACGCTTCAACCAAAAAACAATTAGCCACTAGATCGAAGAGGTGGCGCTTAACGACACAGAGAGACTGCGAACACTAGGTGCTTTTAAGCCCTCTATCAAGACTTCTAACTGGACCCTAGTACCTCTCAATGAGAGACTGCCATATTCTTACTAACTAAACAAAGGAAGGCATAGAGACTCAGTCCCTCACTCCAGAAAGGAAGGAGAGAGCTCTGAGGGCAAAGGAAGTAGTATTTCAAATTAAGAATCTCGTCTTACTGATTAGGCACTTAGCGAGGCAAGAGTGGATTGACCAAGGATGGGATTTGCGCATACCAATGAATGGAGTCATTTCGAAAATCTATATTTTTTGTAAACAAGTAAGCAAAGAGAGGGTACTCATGGACCGATTGAGACAGCAAAGGGAAAGAGCCTTTCCAACAAATTTGCGGACAGATGACCAAAGAAGATAGAGCCTTGCTGACAGATCAGAAGAAAGAAGAGTCTGAGACCCTTGTCCCAATTGAATTGCAAGGAATAACATATAAGATAGATAGACGAGAACCCAAGGACATAGTAGTACTTCAATAACTACTTCAAAAATAGATCACCGGATCAAAGAAGGAAGCTCAAGCAAGTGACAAGGACTCAGAAGATGGGAATGAAAGGGTTAGCCGAGTAGCTCGAGAAGGAGTTTTTGAAAAGCTGAGAAACGAAAATTGGGATGCCGCACAGCGAAAACAAGAAATAGAATACCTAAGTCGCAAGGCAAGGGAGGACGGAACTCCAATTCGACTCACCAAGGATAAGGTAAGTACTGTAACATCCTTTAATCTGAAGTGATATATATATATATATATATATATATATATATATATATATATATATAATATATATATATATCACCAAGGATAAGATAAGTATGTAACATCCTTTATTCTGAAGTGATATATATATATATATGTATGTTGTGTGTGTGTGTGTGTTGTGTGTGTGTGTGTGTGTGTGTGTGTGTTTAGTATGTGTATTTATTAAAAAAAGGGGTTATAAATTATATATGTAAATTATTTTCGAACATTATCGAAAAAGTTAGAATTTTTTTAAAGAAATTATTAAAAGTTTAGAAATATTTTTTAGCTTTCTATATTTTATAAAAGTAATTATTATTTATTATTATTATTTTATTATTATTATATTATTATTATTATATATTTTCTATATATATATATTTTTTTATATAATATAATAAAATTATTATTATTATTCTTATTATTATAACTTATAATATATATATATATATATATATATATTTATTATATATATATTATATATATATATATATATATATATATATATATAGACGAGAGGCCCTCGTGCTCCGAGCGGACCCCCGCTGTTCGTCTCCCCCCCCGTCGTCTACGTGGTAGGGTGGCCGGCCTGACCGGCCGACGTCCCTGGTCCGGCCGTACCCCCGGGCGCGTTCCACTTTGGTAGCCACCGTCCCTCGCCGGATGGCCGAGCTCGGCTTGACCGCCTCACCACCTCCAGTAGGGATTTCCCTTCCCCTCCGCCAGAGCGTTCCCGACGGTCGCCTCCCCCTCCTACTTCCTCCCCCCTAAGCTCCTCCGCCATCCCCGGCGGTTGCGGCATCATCTACGTCCGTGCGGGAAGCCCGCTCCTCCAGCCACCTCTCTTGAAGCTCCTCCGGCTCTCGGATCTCAGCCGGAGACGATCCAGGCTCCGCCAGGCCCCTCTTTCCCGGCGGCCCCCCCCCGTTGCCCCTTCACCCGTGCCATCGACCGCCTTGTCGACGGTGAATGGGTTCCTTTCTCTGCAGTGGCCCTCCACTGCCCAGCTGGGCCCCCTCCGGCTTCCTTGGTTGCCCACTCTCCTCGGGTCCCCCGGCCACCAGCGGTTCCGGTGGCTCCTCCTTCCACTCCACCACCGCTGGCCTTGCGGGAGATCCTCCCCCTCCTCCTGCCACGGCTCTCCTCCTGGCGCTCCTCGGCGCCCGTGCTCCTCTCTCGGTGCCATTTAGCTTCCCCCCTGAGTCGATGTCGGCGCCACCCTACTCCCCCCGGGTGGTGGCCTCCGGTGCTCTCTCCTCCTCTTGCAGGATGACCCCCCCCTCCCCCGCCGGTGGTAGGTCCTCCCCACCGTTGGTCCGACCGCCCCCCTCCTCTCAGCGGTCGTGAGCCCCCTGCTTTACCCCCTCGGTGCGACAGCCCCTTCCCTCAGGTCCCTTCTGGAGCTGACGCTGGTTGTCCCCCTCAGCGCGGCGGACGCCTCCCATCCCATTTCGACGGATCCCCCTCCCCCATTTCCCCTCCCTCCCCTCCCTCCCCCCTTCTTCTTCCCTTACCGAACCGGCCCTCCGGCCCTCCTCTCAGGAACCTCCAGCCTCCGGCCCTCCGGCCCCCGGCGATCCGCCCGCTTCTTGCCGGAAGGCTGCCCCCCTCGCCGGTGATCGGCTATCCCTGGAGGTCGAGCACCCCGCTTCCTCCCCCTGGCGTTCGTATCGCCCCCCACCCGGTCCCCACCGGGTTCGACTCCGCCCGGAGGCCGCGCCATCGCGCCCTCCCCTTGGTGTTCGAGCCACCCCCATTCCCTCCCTCGCCGCCTCGCCCGGTCCCCTCCGGCTGTCTCGTCTTGTCACCTACAGTTTCCAGAAACAGGGGTATTTTTGTCATTTTTCATTTTAGTATATTTTTGAAATTATTTATTTATTTATAATATTAATTTAGGGTTATTTGAGTCGGGTTCGAATTTCAGCTCAATCCGACTTGAAACGGGGACCCGGGGTAGTTTTGACTCTAGTGGACTCATCCATTAGTTAGCCATGGCCCACATGATATTTATTCTAGTTAGTGGTTAGTCTAATTATTATGGATAAGGTTTGGTTAGATTAGAGACTTAAAACTAGACTAAACTAGCCTCCGGCTTAAACCTTTCCCAATAATTAATTAAATAGGCTAGTGGGGGTTTTTAGACTTTGTGAAATAGGGGAAAAATAGCCCATATGGCCGGTCCTAGCTAGGAGGAGGGGTTGAGCCTCTTTGATATTTTTCCACTCTACTTTCTCTCTCTTGTTCTTCCTCAAATTTCTAGAGAGCAAATCCCTATCATTTTATCTCCAAATCAACTCCTTCTTCCACCAAATCTTCTCATTTTCTTCTCTACTCCATGAAAGGAAGGATCTAGCCAAGTTTGGGAGGATTCAGAGCTCGTTCGTGTCCTTTTGGAATCTCTACGTGTCGGTGTCGAGTCGGAAGGCTTTTTCCTTTGAATCTCTCTCCCGGAAGGTATAATCTCTCCTCTAAACCACCCCAACATGCATATAGGATTATTTTGAACCCGTAGGAACGACCCCCTTGGTTTTGTGTCTATTTGAGTCCATTTCGTGTCCATTTGGACACTTGTAGGAGTGTCATTGTGAGTAGGATCGTGTCCTAGTGGGAAAACACCTATTTGGACACATATGGATTCATTTATATTGTTTTGATGTTATTCTAATATTTATTCCAGATTTTCATGTGTTTAGGAATGTGTTTTCCATAGTATCATAATGTATCATATTATCTAATATCTATATATATATATATGGTTATATATAAATCATTCTATATATATAATATATATATATATATATAATATAATATCTATTATTATAATTATATTATATATATATATATATATATAATATATATATATATATATAATATTATATAAAATATATATATACAAGAGCCATGATCAGCTCCCCCGTTCCCCTAGCAAGCCCGTGCCCCAACCCTTGGCCGGCTTAGGCCGGCCACCACCCCTCCCCTCCTCCCTTCTCCTTCCCCTACCCCTCCTCCTCCTCGATCGGCGGCCTCCCCGGCCATCCTCCCCGATGTCTCTCCCCTGGCCTCCCGAGGCGCTCGCGCTGATTCGCCAGCTCCTCCCCGCCGCTCTCCACTCCCGTCCCCTCCTCCCCACCCTCAGCCCCTCCCCCATCGTCGGCCGCCCCCCCTCGATCAGTCAGGCACCGCATCCGGTCCTCTGGTTTGGAGCGACTGCCCAGCGTCCTCTCAGGAAGTTACTCCCGTTTCCCATCACCCCCCTCCCTGGTAGGCGGAGCCACGCCTCTGGGCTGTGCTCGGAGCAGTTTTCCGATCACGCACAGGCCATTACGAATTTCAGCTTCCCCCCTCGGGAGCAGTGTCCTCCAACTGCTACAGCCTTGGGCCCTCCGCCCCTTGGATACTCGAGCACGCCACCCCTGGCGTCTCGTCCGAGATGGTCCCCTCTGGACGCATTGGAGTCCATGCCAACCTTCCCAGTTTCCTCCCCTTGTCCCATAGCGGGACCCACCAGGTGTGGCCAGCTGTTGCACATGCAACGCAGCCCCAGGCGCATCCCTCGTTTGTGCAGCTGCCATCACCCGCCTTTTCCCCTGGGGGCCCACGCTTCATTGCGCAACATTCCTATCTTCACGTGCCCCAGCAGGAGCAGCTTCATGCGCAATCCGTGACTAACCAACCCTTCCTGGCGCAACGGGTGTGGCCCCTGGCTACCCCCTCTGCGCAATCTCAGGCGCTCCCCTCATTCCTCGCGCAACAGGAGTGGCAACCCTCCCCTATTTCTGCGCAATCCCCGTCGCTCCCATCCATCCTCGCGCATTGCATGTCCCCGTCTCTCCCTCTGGGGGCCCCCCCCCCTCGTGCATTCTTCATCTGCGCAGACCCAGACGTTCAGGCCACCTGTCGCCTCTTCTGCGCAGCCCCAGTCGACCGCCTCTTTCCTCCGCAATCCACCAGCGCTTCTTCTGAGCTTCTCTCTCCAACGCAGCACCCGCCTATACCTCAAGGGGCCCCCGCCGCTTGCGCTTTCCACCAGCTCTTCCATGCGGCACCCATCCCATCAGTCCTCCCACCCGCCCCCCTGCGCTCCAGCGCTATCCTGCCCCCCACACCCTCAGCACCCCCCGCCGCCAGGCCCCTCCTCATCCCTCAGGCAAGCCTGTCTACCCCACCTCGTCCCCGGCCCATCCGTTCCCCCTACCTCCTCGCTCGCCTTGGTCATTTCTTCTTCCCCGGGGGACGCACTTCGCTCCCGAGCCCCCGGAGCCCCTCCACGATTCCACCCCCCTCGGCCACTCCTCCCCTTCCACCTTCGACTCCGAGCTCTCCCCCCCTGAGCAGCCCCCTCCCCCCGTCCCGTCCCTTTGGGTCTTGCTCCCTCCGGACCGTCCCAACCCTCCTACGCCGCCATGCTCCGTCCGGACCTCCTTCCCTCGAAGGGTATCATCTTCCAGACGTCCAGCTGCCAGATATTGAATACTCCCTAGAGTCATCAACCCCCGTTATTCCCTTCTCCGAATTGGAACTGTCGTCTCTGTCAACGGCCTTTCCTCACACCTTCATCCTGAAATTCTCCACCGGGTGCCCCAAACTTCCCAGAGTGCAGGAAGCGATCGCCAAATGGAATCTCTCGTCCGACTACCGAGTAGCCCCCCTCGACCCCAGGCACATTCTCCTTCACCTTTCTTCAGAACGCGATCACAGGACCGTGTGGTCCAAGGGAACCTGCAAGATTGACACCCACCAGATGAAGATTATCAAGTGGTCTCCAGGCTTCAACACCAAAGAAGACTCAGCTACGGTTGCAGCTTGGGTTACCCTTCCCAATCTCCCCCTCATCTGCTTTGTTCCTGCAGCGCTAAAGCGCATCGCCAACTCCTTCGGGACGTACGTGGCCACGGCTCCCGAGACCAGCAACCTCACCAAGCCCACTACGCAAAAATCTGTGTTGAACTAGACCTCACTTCAGAACCTCCCAACTTCATCAACATCGAGCTAGGCAACCACACCCACACCCAACAATACTCTACGACAACCACGTGTTGTTCTGCAACCATTGCCACCTAAGAGGCCACCTCCCTAAGAACTGTCATCGCATGCATCCGGAGCTGAAAAAGAAGCCACCCAGGAAAGACAAAGTCAATGACCAACCGGTTGGGAAGCTCCCCAAGTCGCCCATTCTTCCCCTACCGAACACTCACATTCGATTCGATCCAGCATCGGAGAGCCGGACTCCAGCGAAGCCCCGAGCAGGGCCCTGATCCCCTTCAGTCCCCCACATAGAGATCTCCAACCCTTTCGCCATTCTCGAGGCAGAGGACCCGGAGCCCGGATACCCTCTAGAAGGCACCAGCACCCTCGACCTGTCACCCTCATCCCCCACCTCCTCGCATGTGGAGGACGCAACCGACTCAGGCAACTCAGATCACCGACAACCCCCTCTAGTCAAGGCCGCCCCCTTGGCCACTTTCCCCCCCAAAGATACTCATCAATCCCCCACGCGATCCCAGTCGAAGACGTCCTAGCCATCCTGGGACCCGATCAAGTGAGGAGAGGCATCCAAGTTCGAGCCTGGAGCCCCCCTTCAGCAACTGTTGATCGAGAGTGCGCAAGACTCTCTAGCCATTCCCCCGGAGGAGACAGCAGTCGACACTGCAGGCAATCTGATAGGACCTCCCCCCGGTCCACACGAGTGCCACAACCCCAATCCGCCCACAACATCGACCAGCAACTCGAGGACTCCCAACAGAACAATTCTGGCTCCGACAAAACCGCCACCATCCAAACTAGATCCGCCGCAAGACGGAACAAAAAAAAAACACCCCACAATCTTTAAATGCTTAACATCCTTTCTTGGAACGTTCGAGGCTGGCTAATAAACCGACATTACGGAGAATTACCAGTCTTCAAAAATTCACAAGATTGACATCTTCATCATTATTGAACCTAAAATCCCCTCAAAACGTCTCAAATCCATCCAGTTGGCTCTGGGCCTCCCCACGGCGATTGCCGGCAGACACGACATCTGGATTCTCGGGTCGAAAGAGGTTAATCTCGACATCATCCAGGACACCCAACAAGCTCTCTCTTGCTGGGTCACTCATCCCACCCTTCCGGAGCGGGCCATCATGTCCGCAGTCCACGGTAGCTGTGTCATTGCAGAACGGAAACACCTATGGAACGACCTTCTCGACACCTATCTCCACAACACCAACACCCCCTGGCTTTGCATAGGGGACTTCAACGCCGTCACCTGCAGAGACGAGAAGATTGGAGGTCGCCCTCCGCCCCTATCAGCCATGCAAGACTTCAACAATTTTATCTTCAATGCTCACCTCACCCCTCTTCAGTTCAAAGGCAGCGAATTCACCTGGTGTAACATGCAGGAAGGCGCCGTCGCCAATACTCCCGTCTGGATAGAGCTCTCACCAACGCCCCTGGCACGATATGAGAATCAGCTCCACCCTGTCCCACCTCAACTCCACCGAATCCGACCACGCCCCAATCCTGGTGGAAATCAAAAACAAAACCTACCCATCAAAAAAGAACTTCCAATTCCTCGACTTCTGGACCGACCACCCGCAATTCTTGAGCATCGTGGCAGAAGCGTGGAATAGTCAGACTCCCCTCATCCTCTCACTCGGGTCAGCAACAAGCTCAAAGCCACCAGGAAAGCTCTTTCTAATTGGAGCAAACAAGCTTCGGGGACATCTTCCAAGCGATTCGCGTAGCAGAGGACGACGTCTCCCGCTGAAGCTTTATTCCTCTCCGACCGATCCCCTGCGGCTAGGAGAGCCTTGAACCTAACCAAGGCTATTCTCAAATTCAGGCTCAAAGTCGAGACCGACTTCTGGAAACAGAAAGCCAGACTGAAATGGGACAGCGACGGGGACAAGAACTCTAAATACTTCCACGCCTGCGTCAACGGCAAAAGAAACAAACTTTCTATACATCACATCTGACGAGCAAGGCACCATCAGATCAGATCACAAGGGAATCCAAGAGGCGGCTACAGACTTCTACTCTAAATTATTCGCCAAAGATGGTCCTTAAAGACAACTCCTTCCTTGACCAAATCCCCACCATCATTAACGACTCCGACAATGCTTTGCTGGAGCGCCCTCTGTCCGAACAGAAGTGAAAGACGCGGTGTGGGCCTTAAACGCGCATAGCGCCCCCGGCCCGGACGGCTTCTCTGGCACTTTCTTTCGTACCTGCTGGGATATTATCAAGCAAGACATCACCGAAGCGGCGATCGCCTTTTCGAAGGAGCTCCTTACCCCAAAGCCATCTCCAGCGCCAATCTCATCCTCATCCCGAAAAAAGATAACCCCAACTCCTTTCGCGACTTCCGACCCATCAGCCTTTGCACATTCACCAACAAAATTATCTCCAAGATCATCGCTACCAGAATGGCAGATACCCTCCCCAAAATAATCTCGGAGGAGCAAAGCAGGTTCGTGCGCGGAAGAACCATCCAAGACAACATCATGCTAGCCTAAGAACTTATTACCTGCATGAAATTCTCGGCGAGAGGGGGCAACATCGCCATCAAAATTGACATGGAAAAAGCATACGACAGACTCGATTGGCAATTCATGATCTGGGTCTTCAGAGCGTTCGAATTCTCAGAGAACTGGACCAACATCGTGTAGAGATCCATCAGCAACTCTTGGTTCTCCAGTTATCAACGGCCAATCCGAAGGATTTTTCAAATCTAGCCGAGGTGTCAGACAGGACGACCCTCTATCGTCCACGATCTTCATCATTGCTGCCGATGCCCTGAGCAGAAACCGAAACAACATGGTCAACACCCCAAACTTTCTGCAATACCACACTGCCAGTGGATGCCCCACCATCACCACACCTGGCTTTTGCCGACGATCTTCTCATCTTCTCATCCGGGACGTCGGATCGATGGAGGTGGTTCACAACACCCTGGAGCGGTACTCCAGATGCTCCGGCCAGAAGGTCAACCTCTCCAAGAGCGTAATCTCGCCCACCATAATATTAAAATCGAGAATGCGACCAGACTCACCAACCTCACTTCCATTGCGGTGGCTCATCCTCCTTTCAGCTATCTCGGCTGCCCCCTGGTGTACGGGAAATCTAACGCCAGCATCTTCGAGAACTTGATCACCAAAATCAGGAACAAGATTGTTGGTTGGCATAACGCAACCCTATCCCCAGGAGGGAAAATTATCCTTATCAAACATGTGCTCAACTCCGTCCCCATCCACACCCTTGCGGCCTGCGCCCCAACCAAGAAGGTTATCACGTCTATTGAGCGGATGTTTTGCAACTTCTTCTGGGGGCACAACAAGGGGCAAGACAAACACCACTGGGCCAGCTGGATACAATGGCATCCCCGATCGCGAACGGCGGGCTAGGATTCACCAAGCTCTCACATCATCAAAGCTTTCTCTATGAAACTGTGGTGGAAATACACAAGCCACAACCTATGGACCAAGTTCATGAAGGCCCGGTACTTCAAACACATCCATCCAGCGACGGCCACAGCTAACTGCAGATCTTCCGCGGCTTGGCGACGTATTTTCGTGGCCGTGATTTGTCTGAGCCCGCGATCAGACTCCATCTGGGTACTGGCGAGTCCAACCCTTTCCTGGAAAGGTGGATTGGCGACCACCTTATCCCGAATATTACTGTTTCCACTAGAAACACAAAGATTAAAGACCTGTGGAATCCCACCAACAACGATTAGAATTGGGACAGGATCCGCGATTGGTCAGGCAACAAAATAGTTGACAGCATTCGCCAACTCGGACTTACCATCGGGACCGACGCCGACATGCTGAGGTGGTCGCTGGCAGCTTCAGGAGCATTCTCTGTGAGATCGGCTAGACTCACGATCCAAGACAACGGCCCAGACCTTTTTATTGCGCGTTACTGGCACTCTTGCATCCCTAAGAAATGGTCCTTTCTCCTATGGAGAGTCATGAGAAAGAAATTGCCAACTGACGACATCCTCAACTCCATCGGTATTAGCCTGGCGTCTGCTTGTAATTGCTGCATTGTGCGCCAGACGGAGACTATAGACCACATCTTCAGGGAAGGAAGCCTCCCTAACAAAATCTGGAGCACCCTCCATCACAATTACAACACCTCTCCAGAAGACGGACGCTTTATCGATCTTCTGGCCCACTGGGGAGCCGCATCCCATGGCCACCAGATCGTTACAGCGGCCGCCACCTGGGTAATTTGGAAGAACTGCAAAGCAAGATACGAGGGACATCAATACTCTGCCGACCAGCTGATCAAGAAAATTCACCGACAATGCCGCAAAAGGAGCTCCCTTTGCTCCCACAGATCTCCGACTTTTGGGTTTCCGTTTTTCTCTTAGTTTTGGCGGCTGCGTCCGCCTTTTCCCCTGTCTTCCCTTTTGGTATACTTTTGTCTTGTATACGTGTCTGGCTTCAGCTTTTGGAGCCTTGTTTATAAAAAGAGGGGGTTTGTCTTAAAAAAAAATATATATATATATACTATGGTAGGATGTGTGAATTTGTGTTGGTATGGGGGCACAAGAGGGTTCGGCCAAATGGGAGAGTTTAGTGTGTGTGTTGGAGCATGGAAGGTGTTTGAGAGATTGAGAGTAGAAAGAGTGATTGAGGGAGAGAGTTAGAGACTGAGAGTGGTGGTAGAATTGATTTTAGTGTGTTTGTATAGAGAATTAGAGAGGAGAATTAGAGGGATTTAAAATAGCAGGTAGGGGCAGCAGACACACTGTTGTACAGTGTGTATCAGTCCCTTAGATGGCTGTCATTGCACCCTTCATTCAGTCCTTTACCACCCCTACATGATGTCCCCAATTTGGCCCCCATCTAGACTCAATAACAGCCCCTTGTTTAGCCCTAGGACAGCCCCCAATAGCCCCATGTACAGTCCACATTTAAACCCCCATATCAGTCCCATATAGCCATCCATAACAGCCCAAATAAGCCATCCTAAACCTGTCCAAATTCTGTCCTATGCACAGCCATAAACCACCCTTTGAACACCCATGGACAGACCTCTATTAGCCCAACAAATCAGTCCAGTTTGCCCTCCCATTTCCTGCCTAAAAACATTCTAAAACACACCCCACATGGTTGTCCATTTCTTGTCCTAACTTCAGTCCCAAAACAGCCCAGTTTTAGCCTATACTTGGCTGTCCCCAAATCACCAAATTACTGTCCAAGTTTTTCCCATTGTTAGCAGTCCTAATACCCATAGTGGCTGTCACAGAACAGTCCTAAATAAACCCCTTTTGGCTGTCCTTTTTGCCACATTTTAGTCCCCCTTTAAACTCTACATTGCTGTCCTTAATACCCCATATGACAGTCCTTAAACCCACATATTTGGCAGTCCCCTTTAGCCGAAATATCAGTCCATACACAGTCCCTTGGACTGTCAAAACAGTCCCCCAATTCCAGCACTTGGCTGTCCTTAAAATCCCATGTTAGCAACCCATGTCTAACCCCTTATTACCTGCCACATACAGTCTTTGTTTGCCTCATTTCCAGCCCTCAAACAACCTTAATACCACTTCAAATCAGTCCATATATTAGCCTATGTGTGTGTAGTTGTGAGGTATAGTGTATGTGTGTGAGAGCCTACAAATGAGTATTGCTTGTAGCCTATAGGATAGCCTATATCTAAACTAGTAGAAAAACCTATAGGAGGGCCAATGAGTGTGGTATATGTGAGAAATATATGTGAGTGAGTGAGTGTATTATGTGAGAGTGAGTGATGTGAGGATATATGATATAGGTAAGGTAATAGGGTAAACCAATACACATGTATCCTAACATAGCTTAGATACCTAGGATACCCATAGTTCTTGGTAGGAAAAACCTTAGATAGGTTGGTGTCTAGCTACCCTAAGGAGCCTAGGCTAGTATCTTGGGTATTAGCGGAGTTTCCTTGGGATTGGACAAGGTATCGGTATTTACCTTGGTAGGGTAATGTGAGTTTTACCTAGGAATATGGTAATTGAGTTTGGAGTCTAAGATAGGGTTAGGACTTGATTTTCTTGGTTGGTAATGATCAAATATAGTGCTCATAGACTAGTTTTGACGTCGGTTGACCATTTTGACCAAAGGTCAACAAAAGTCCACCGAGAGTCAAACTTAGTCTTTAAGCGACTAGATTTGACCGAAACCAAACCAGAGTTGACCAGTTCACTGAAAGTCAACAGTTGGTCAACATTAGACTAGTTTGACCTAGGGTTGACCTAGAATTGACCAGAGTTGACCAGAGTTGACCACGGTTGACCAGTTGACTAAAAGTTAACTATAAGTCAACCTTTAACCCCGTTTGACCTAGTTTAACTTGGATTGACTCCCAGTGACCTAGTATGACCTAGTATGAACTAGTATGATCTAGTATGACTCAGTTTAACCTAAATTGACCTATTTTTGACTTAGACTTGCATCCACGACTTATATTAGTTCTTTTTTCAGTATAAAGCCCTGTTTGACTCATAGTATCTCATTTTAGGTCTGTGATTACTCTGAGCGTCTGTTCACCTTATCAGCTCAGGACCACAGGCGAGTACATTCACTGATAGTTTTTATTGTCTTGATTTCTACTATATCCGATTCAGTTGTAGTGTCTTACTAATTTCCGACACGACCGTTCACGGACTAGTATACGTTTGATCCTGTCATGAGATATTATTTCCGAATTTTCCTTGGTATGTTGGTATATGATATCCATGTTCATATACTTATATAGACATCGATTTGGGAGTGGGCTGATCACCTGATTTCGAATACATGTCATGATGTGCCATATCCGGATCCATGATACTATTCGGGGATGGGAGAATTATTAGGGGTTATGTGATCAAAGCCTCCCTGTCACTATTTTGCTAGCGCCACCCTCACCTCACAGGGTGTAGCAGATACCCCATGCCAGGTTATCCAGGTTGGCCGGCATGACTCTCCGTTGAGGTTACCGCGGATTGCCGGGCCAAGTGGATAACCCCACCATGACTCCCTAGCCGATCACATATCGTCCTAATAATTCAAATCATATTTTACATTTATTGTCGTATCTTATATTCCAGTTCAGCTTTACTTTCTGTACTTCTCACCATGCTATGATTCTATTACTCACATGCTCTACCTGCTTTTATACTGTACCATGATTTGAGACTAAGTTCTATTTGAAAGAAGGGTTACAACCCCGGTCCTTGTTTGGTTCAAGGGTTGTAACTCGATTTTCAAATGGTTCCCAAGTCGCCTATATTTGTCTATATTTATTATATTATCTTTTATAGTATTTGTCAATTCATATGGAACTGCTGTTGGTGTTTGTACTTGCTCATTTTCCTGACAGGATACCGTTGACATATTACAGAAGATTCTGAGACTGATTGCCCGACCTACTATGGGGTCGAGTCTGACGGAGTAGACTTAGACAGTGGCTTGTTGGTAGAGCCACTAGACTTCGCTCACCCTGAGTAGTATAGCTAGTTAGGTTTGCCTGGCCTGCGAGCCAGCTAGTACTTTTAGTTTGTAGTACCTTAGATATATTTTCTGTGACTCTAGATATTTGTGTATAGCTCTGGTTTGTGTGGATCTTAGACTATTTCCTGCTTTTATCTATTATTCCTTTTCGTGCTATCTACCTTAGTTTGATATATGTGATTGAGACTGTATTGCTATGTCACCTCCATTCGGAGAGTATATACTGTACAGGTACATTTATCTGTTTTAGTCGTAGTATTCACAGACCCTATATACAGCGTTCTACCGTCGATACTGCGGCGTAGGTTGGACATAACCACGTCCTCATGCCCCTCTTCAGGGTGCGGGTCGTGACACGTTTTTGTGGTGGCCCATGCAGGTCAGAGTCGTAATTAGTACGATCTCGTAATGGTGCTCGACTTAGAGTGCTAATTACGAGCCTGCGACTAGGACGTAGGATTTAGGGTATGATAGGAGTTACTCAATCATATTTTAGGAAATTTCTGATCTTTTGATTACCATGACAACTCTTCTTGCATTTGAATTCAATTGTCCTCCTTTGATTATCTTATCATGTGCCATGTTGATCTCTTGGGTTCAATTCATCTTCAGGATGACGGTGACTCATTCTCAGGCAGCAGGGCCCAGTACAGTTCCAGAGAGGTCAGATCCGGAAGGTCTTCCACCTCCGCTACGGGAGTAGCAGTCGAGAGAGCAGTAGCCTCAGTTCCTGCCCTTCAGGCAGGAGTAGCAGCGACAGTTCCCGGAGGTCTTCTACCTTCAGCAGAGGGAGCTGCAATTCAGGGAGCTTCCACCTCAGTCCCTGCCCTTCAGGCGGGAGCAGCAGGGACGGTTTTAGGAGGTCTTCCACCTCCAGCAGCGAGACCGTCCATGGTCAACCCTGATATTCTTCTACCGTCGCCTCAGCTACCGACAGATACTCAGGGGATGATGGCCCTTCTGCAGCAGATGCTGCAGACACAGAGAGCACAGGTAGAGGCATAGCACCGTCAGACAGAGGTGCTGCGACAGACTATGGAGAACTCGTATCAGCTATTGATGGCAGCAGTGGAGAGAGGTGCACAGACTACAGTTCAGGAAGCACCAGTGCAACAGCAGGGCCAGGGGAGGCCCGGTACACACCTCGACTTCAGGAAGATGAAACTGCGGGAGTTCAAGGGTACTGAGGGTATCCTATACACGGACGACTGGCTAGAGGATGTACAGCGGAGTCTGGAGTTGGCAGAGGTCCCGAGAGGTCTGTGGGTGACTTCTGCAGCGAGCCAGTTTTTCGACATAGCGTTGACTTGGTACCGCATGGATCCGCATGCGTCAGTGAGGGGATTGTCTTGGAGGACTTCAGGAAACTCTTTAAGGAGAACTTCTACCCAGATGTAGCTTTGACAGCTTTGGAGGGGCAATTTGCCAGTCTAGTGCAGGGAAACTCGTCGATAGACGAGTATGCAGCGGAGTTCTTCGCCTAAGCAGGTTTGTACCTAGTTTGGTCCAGAATGAGGGGTGCAAGGCCCGAAAGTTTCGGAGGGGCCTTATACATGCAGTGCGCACTCGCACCTCTGGGAGACGTGACGCGACCTTCGAGCAGATCCTTATGGAGGCGCAGATCGCAGAGGAGGACTTCGGCCTCAAGCCGAAGAGGGGCAGTGACGCTCTTGGAGCTAGTTTGAGTGCAGGGCCAGTGAAACGCCCATATTTCAGCAGAGGCAGTTTCAGCAACAGCAGCCTCAGTTGCAGTTTCAGCTGGCACCGGCGCGTGCCCAGCAGCACCAGGGTCAGGGTCAGAGGCGGCTACATAGTGCACTTTCTGCGGGAAGCCGGGGTACACCAGAGAGGCTTATAGGAAGAGGTTGGGCGTCTGCCTATACTGTGGGGCGCCTGACCACCAGCTGAGGGATTGCCAAGCTAGTGGAATCCGAAGAGGCCAGGAGGAGTACAGCAGGCTAGAGGAGGCCAGCAGGGGCGAGCTTTCGCCATGATAGTCGAGCCCACTCAGGCAGTAGCAGAGCAGCTAGAAGGTTCCAATCTTTCGATCTCATTTCCGTATTTGCTTCCTTATAAACTGTCTTAAACTTCGATTTTATCTGTTCTTTGATCGTTGGATGAAATTTTATTCTTGTGATGTGATATTTTCTGAGATAAGTCGTATGGGCTAGGTCGTCTCAATTATGAGATTTTAGAATCCTCTAGGGTGATGCTAGCAGGTAGAGTGAGGACATATAGTCGGACTATGGACGTATTTCTGGGTGTAGGAATTTAAGGTTTTCGCTGCCAAGCTAGCGGCAATGCGAAAATTTTAAATACCATAATTTTAGAGGTACATACCATAGTTGAGGACTCTATGATTATCGTAGCCTTGCTCGCTGGTATGACGGAGATTCTGAGTATCATGATGATTGGACAGACGCATACGATTATCAAATTGCATGAATTTTCTGTGTTTGCTTCGTTTTAATTTTTGACGATGAATTCTTTTAAGGTGGATAGACTTGTTCCATTTAAGAGTAATTTCAAATTTTATAATTTTAGTTATTTAATTCCTGCTTTGATTTTGAGATTTTAATCATTTTAAATTTTTAGCCATGACAGGTGAATTTGAGATTTTACTATTGTTTGGTTTTAATTTTGAGGAAATTTTTTTTTAAAGTGGATAGATTTATCACCCCAGTTTCTAAAAATAGGGGTATTTTTGTCATTTTTCATTTTAGAATATTTTTGAATATTTATTTATTTATAATATTAATTTGGGGTTATTTGAGTTGGGTTCGAATTTCAGCTCAATCCGACTTGAAACGGGGACCCGGGGTAGTTTTGACTCTAGTGGACCCATCCATTAGTTAGCCATGGCCCACATGATATTTATTCTAGTTAGTGGTTAGTCTAATTATTATGGATAAGGTTTGGTTAGATTAGAGACTTAAAACTAGACTAAACTAGCCTCCGGCTTAAACCTTTCCCAATAATTAATTAAATAGGCTAGTGTGGGTATTTTAGACTTTATGAAATAGGGAGAAAATAGCCCATATGGCTGGCCCTAGCTAGGAGGAGGGGTTGAGCCTCTTTGATATTTTTCCACTCTACTTTCTCTCTCTTGTTCTTCCCCAAATTTTTAGAGAGCAAATCCCTATCATTTCATCTCCAAATCAACTCCTTCTTCCACCAAATCTTCTCCATTTCTTCTCGACTCCATGAAAGGACGGAGCTAGCCAAGTTTGGGAGATTCGGAGCTCGTTCGTGTCCTTTGGAATCTCTACGTGTCGGTGTCGAGTCGGAAGATTTTTTCCTTTGAATCTCCCTCCCGGAAGGTATAATCTCTCCTCTAAACTACCCCAACATGCATATAGGATTATTTTGAACCTGTAGGAATGACCCCCTTGGTTTTGTGTCCATTTGAGTCAATTCCGTGTCCATTTGGACGCTTGTAGGAGTGTCCTTGTGAGTAGGATCGTGTCCTAGTGGGAAAACCCCTATTTGGACACATGTGGATTCATTTATATATTGTTTTGATGTTATTCTAATATTTATTCCAAATTTTCATGTGTTTAGGAATGTTTTCCATAGTATCATAATGTATCATATTATCTAATCTATATATGTATATATGGTTATATATATATCATTATATATATATATATATATATATATATATATATATATATATATATATATATATATATATTATATGGATATATACTATGGTAGGATGTGTGAATTTGTGTTGGTATGGGGGCACAAGAGGGTTCGCCAAGTGGAGAGTTTAGTGTGTGTGTTGGTGCATGGAAGGTGTTTGAGAGATTGAGAGTAGAGAGAGTGATTGAGGAGGAGAGTTAGAGATTGAGAGTGGTGGTAGAATTGATTTTAGTGTGTGTTTATATAGAGAGTTAGAGAGGAGAATTAGAGGGATTTAAAACAGCAGGTAGGGGCAGCAGACACACTGCTGTACAGTGTGTATCAGTCCCTTAGATGGCTGTCATTGCACCCTTCATTCAGTCCTTTACCACCCCCACATGCTGTCACCAATTTGGCCCCCATCTAGACTCAATAACAGCCCCTTGTTCAGCCCTAGGATAGCCCCCAATAGCCCCATGTACAGTCCACACTTAAACCCCCATATCAGTCCCATATAGCCATCCATAACAGCCCAAATAAGCCATCCTAAACCTGTCCAAATTCTATCCTATGTACAGCCATAAACCACCCTTTGAACACCCATGGACAGTCCTCTATTAGCCCCACAAATCAGTCCAGTTTGCTCTCCCATTTCCTGCCTAGAAACAGTCCAAAACACACCCCACATGGTTGTCCATTTCTTGTCCTAACTTCAGTCCCAAAACAGCCCACTTTTAGCCTATACTTGGCTGTCCCCAAATCACCAAATTACTGTCCAGGTTTTTCCAATTGTTAGAAGTCCTAATACCCATAGTGGCTGTCATAAAACAGTCCTAAATAAACCCTTTTTGGCTGTCCTTTTTGCCACATTTTAGTCCCCCTTTAAACTCTACATTGCTGTCCTTAATACCCCATATGACAGTCCTTAAACCCATATATATGGCAGTCCCCTTTAGCCCAAATATCAGTCCATACACAGTCCCTTGGACTGTCAAAACAGTCCTCCAATTCCAGCACTTGGCTGTCCTTAAAATCCCATGTTAGCAACCCATGTCTAACCCTTATTACCTGCCACATACAGTCTTTGTTTGCCTCATTTCCAGCCCTCAACACAACCTTAATACCACTTCAAATCAGTCCATATATTAGCCTATGTGTGTGTGTAGTTGTGAGGTATAGTGTGTGTGTGTGAGAGCCTACAAATGAGTATAGCTAGTAGCCTATAGGATAGCCTATATCCAAACTTGTAGGAAAACCTATAGGAGGGCCTATGAGTGTGGTATATGTGGAAATATATGTGAGTGAGTGAGTGTATTATGTGAGAGTGAGTGATGTGAGGTATATAATATAGGTAAGGTAATAGGGTAAACCAATACACATGTATCCTAACATAGCTTAGATACCTAGGATACCCATAGTTCTTGATAGGAAAAACCTTAGATAGGTTGGTATCTAGCTACCCTAAGGAGCCTAGGCTAGTATCTTGGGTATTAGCGGGGTTTCCTTGGAATTGGACAAGGTATAGGATTTACCTGGTAGGGTAATGTGAGTTTTACCTAGGAATAGGGTAATTGAGTTTGGAGTCTAAGATAGGGTTAGAACTTGATTCCCTTGGTTGGTAATGATAAAATATAGTGCTCATAGACTAGTTTTGACGTCGGTTGACCATTTTGACCAAAGGTCAACAAAAGTCCACCGAGAGTCAAACTTAGTCTTTAAGCGACTAGATTTGACCGAAACCAAACCAGAGTTGACTAGTTGACTGAAAGTCAACAGTTGGTCAACATTAGACTAGTTTGACCTAGGGTTGACCTAGAATTGACCAGAGTTGACCAGAGTTGACCAGGGTTGACCAGTTGACCAAAAGTCAACTGTAAGTCAACTTTTGATCCCATTTGACCTAGTTTGACTTGGATTGACTCCCAGTGACCTAGTATGACCTAGTATGAACCAGTATGACCTAGTATGACTCAGTTTGACCTAGATTGACCTAGTTTTGACCTAGACTTGCATTCATGATTTATATTAGTTCCTTTTTCAGTATAAAGCCCTATTTGACTCATAGTATCTCATTTTAGGTCTGTGATTACTATAAGCATCTGTTCACCTCATCAGCTCAGGACCAGAGGCGAGTACATTCACTGATAGTTTCATTGTCTTGATATCTACTATATCCGATTCAGTTGTAGTGTCTTACATGATTCCCGACACGACGGTTCACGGACTAGTATACGTTGGATCCTGTCATGAGATGTTATTCCCGGATTTTCTTTGGTATGTTGGTATGTGATATCCATGTTCATGTACTTTATAGACATCGATTTGGTAGTGGGCTGATCACCTGCTTTCGAATCCGTGTCATGATGTGCCATGTCCGGATCCATGATACTATTCGGAGATGGGAGAATTATTAGGGATTATGTGATCAAAGCCTCCCTGTCACTTTTGCTAGCGCCACCCTCACCTCACGTAGGGTGTAGCAGATATCCCATGCCAGGTTATCCAGGTTGGCCGGCATGACTCTCCGTTGAGGTTACCGCGGATTGCCGGGCCAAGTGGATAACCCCACCATGACTCCCTAGCCGATCACATATCGCTCTAATAATTCAAATCACATTTTACATTTATTGTAGTATCTTATATTCTAGTTCAGCTTTACTTTCTGTACTTCTCACCATGCTATAATTCCATTACTCACATGCACTACCTGCTTTTATACTGTACCATGATTTGAGACTAAGTTCTATTTGAAAGAAGGGTTACAACCCCGGTCCTTGTTTGGTTCAAGGGTTGTAACTCGGTTTTCAAATGGTTCCCAAGTCGCCTATATTTGTCTTGTATTTCATTATACTGTCTCTTATAGTATTTGTCAATTCATATGGAACTGCTGTTGGTGTTTGTACTTGCATTTTTCTGACAGGATACCGTTGACATATTACAGAAGATTCTGAGACTGATTGCCCAACCTACTATGGGGTCGAGTCTGACGGAATAGGCTTAGACAGTGGCTTGTTGGTAGAACCACTAGACTTCGCTCACCCTGAGAAGTATAGCTAGTTAGGTTTGCCTGGACTGCGAGCCAGCTAGTACTTTCAGTTTGTAGTACCTTAGATATATTTTATGTGACTCTAGATATTTGTGTATAGCTCGTTTGTGTGGATCTTGGACTATTTTCTACTTTCATCTATATATTTCTTTTCCGTGCTATCTACCTTAGTTTGATATATGTGATTGAGACTGTATTGCTATGTCCCTCCATTCGGAGAGTATATACTGTACAGGTACATTTATCTGTTTTAGTCGTAGTATTTACAGACCCTATACAGTGTTCTACCGCCGATACTGCGGCGTAGGCTGGACGTAACCACGTGCTCGTGCCCCTCTTTAGGGTGCGGGTCGTGACACGTCGCCGTGCCCGGGCCCCCTCCGGCTGCCTCCGCCCGCTGCCAGGACTCCTTCTCGCCGGACCACCCTTCCTCTCTCGGCCCGCCTTCGGGCACAGCGCTGGGGGGCCCGAGGCTCATCGAGCCGTGCGCCCCCTCCCTCGGACAGGTCGCCCCCTCGGGCAGGCCCGTCTCGGGCTACGCGCCTACTCCCAAAGCCTTGGGCTTCGCGCCCTTTCCCTACACTTTGCGGGTACAGTTCCCGAAGCCCCCCACTCAACTGTGCTACGGTTTTTAAATTTCAAACAATTTGAAATTTTGTTTTTCAAAATTTTGAAATGCTTAGGAACGCTGCGGTCTTTTAAAATTTTGGTCCCTCAAATTTGAAATGTTGTATTTCCACATGTTGTTTTAATTTCGTGTTATCAGGGCCTTTTTGTGTTTTCTTGCCCTGCACCTGTATTGCTTTTTTTGAGCTCATCTTTATTTTCAATAAATAGTATTGTTAATATATATATTTTATATGATATATATATATATATATTATATATATATATTAGATATATATTATATATATATATATATATATATATATATAATATATATATTTTATATATATATATATATATATATATATATATATATATATATATATTATATATAATTATATATATAATAGTTTATACTAAGTCAATACTTGTGCCAAATGTATATATAATGTAAAATCTTTTATGAATATTTCTAGAAATATTTTAGATTAATTTTAGGATTTTAAATAAATATTTTTAGGATTTTAAAGAATTTTTTTTAGGATTACTAAGAATCATTTATTTTTAACTAGTCTTTATAGTAAATCTCCTCTCCCTTTCTCTCTCTCTCTATATATATATATTTTTCTTCTCTTCTCTCTCTCTCTCTCTCTCTATATATATATATATATATATATATATATATATATATATGTATTATATATATATATATATATATATATTATAATATATATATATTTAATATTTTATATATATTATAATATATATATATATATATATATTATAATATATTTTCTTTCTCTCTCTTCTCTCTCTCTCTCCTCTCTCTCTATATATATATATATATATATATATATATATATAATATAATATATATAATATGATATGCATGTACCTAATTTTATATAACAACATTTAATATATATGGAAAAATATTAGAATTTTGAGGATTTTACTTTAATTTTAAACTTATATTTTAATTAATTTTCAAATTATTAAGGTGGTATAAAAAAAGAAATCAATTTCTTGCGATAAATTGGATTTCTCGCGAGATGAGGAAACCCCCTAGACCGATTCTTAGCCTCCTTCCCCCGTGCATATGTGTGTATATGTACACATAAATATACACTAAATACTAAAAAATTGAAAACAAACCCTAATCCTAGGCCCAACCCCTGGCCCACTGCGACTCCCCTTTTCGTCGTACGACTACCACATGACACCTCTGGAGCTGCCAGGGCAGCATGCAACAACAGCAGTTGCAGTAGCCAACAACATTGTAGTAGCAGCACCCAAGTACTCTTTTGAGGTCAATTTTTCCTTCATCTTACCAACTATTATTTTTAAACCAATTGGTCCATTGTGATGACAAATAAGCCCCCTTTAATTCTATCAAATAGTTATTTTAAACTAACCGACATCTAAGGAAAATTGAGTTCAAAATAGGGGAAAATTTTGGGTTTTCTGTTTTATAACAAAACAGAAAACTTGGTTCAACCACCCATATTGGAGGACCAATTTCTTCCAATTCTACGAACCAAATTTTGAATTATTTCTCCGTTGAAAAGTCCATATAACCGGGAGTAAAATCTTATAATTATTTTAATTTACTTGAAATTAAAACTCAATTATTTATTGAAATTTTTGAAAAAATAGTTTCCAGAAACCTTGAAATTCCCGAAACGGGTCTGTCCTGAACTGGATAACTTGGTCACAAATTACTTGCATCGAAAGGTACGTATGTCTTAGATGTGTGGGCTTTAACAGAATTCGAATTGGTTGCGTGAGCACGACAAATTTTACCCGTTTCGTCGAACGTTGTATCAATTTTTTTTCAAAAATCTTAATTACTTCGTGCACGCTCGTCACATCGTGATGAAACTTGCGTCATTGGACTCATATCATTTTTTTCATTTTTTGTGTCTATTTTGGTCTAATTCTGAAAAAGTTGATTGGATCACAATTTTGGCGGACCGACGATCCGATTCAACGATCAATTTTGTGCACGTCTCATCGGATTCCAAATTTGGACATACCGTTGAGTTCGTATCAAAAAATTGGACCCATATACATATAACCTGTTGACTTTAGAGACCATCGAATTTGTCACACTTTTCGGTGCAAAGAGGTCCAACGGCGGACATCATTTTAACCAAAATTACGATTTTGCCCCTGTGTCAAAAATTGGACTTCTCTTTATTATAGGGTTAAAACCCAAGCCCAAATATAATCTTTCTGACAACACATAACCATAATTAATATGAATCTCCATTTTCTAAATCCTTGTCCAGTCAAACCCAAAAAAACACATTTATTTCGGTCCAACCTATTAATCGTGGACTTAGTCCAAAAGCACATACCTAAGCCCACAGTTTTCCTTTTTTATATCGGAATAACCCTACTGGCATAGCCTAAATCCTATTTGACCAGGGTTAAGCCCAATACTCAGCCTAGTACTCCAAGGCCCAACCAACCTATACTGCTATTACACTGCCGAAAAGAAACAACCAAACGAAAAGAAAAGAAAGAGAAAAAGAGTAGAGAGAAAACTTACTAAGCTCTTCGAGAAGGTTTTCATGTGGGAGAACATACCACCGAGTCGATAGGGTATGGTGGCGCTCGAAAGGCCAGCAATAGTGGCAAAGGTGGTTATGTTCCCGCTGGGAGGGCAACTCCGAAGTTCGGGTTAGCCGGTTGCTACATGGCCAAAAATGGCTGTGACGACTCCATCAACAAGCCGGAGGTGTCGGTCAGCCGCGGTGGTTGGCGCAAGAGTTAGTGGCTGCAGTCGAACGTGGTGATGGTGATCAGATACAGATCTGGAAGTCGATTGTTCGCACCTTAGAAGGCGGCTCACAGCCCGACCGCGAGTGGAGGAGTCCAACCTTAAATTCTAATGTTTGAATTTAAATATTTAGCGAAATATCTTTCGATATATTATTGGATTTGAAGATTAATGGAATGTTGTTGTGAATGAACAAATAGATAATTTTGTGTTCAAATAGTATTTATTTGGTTTGAGATTATTATTGAGGTCTAGACAGTGTACAATCGCTGATGTTGCATCGTAGGCTAGACTTGGCTACGTACTCGTATCCAAAAAAATTGGTGCGGGTCGTGACAGTAGACCGAAGAACGATATAGGTCTACAAAAATAGGCTAAATAGCAAAATGTTAGTAGTGGATATGAAATCACGATAAGTACCTGAATCGGAAATAGTAACACCTCCCTGATCAGTGAACTATCTCTGCACAACCAACTACCTAGAGAGATCACCAGATCCTTAAAGGGACATAACAAAGTACACAATATACATAACAAGTAACAGTAAAAGCGTATCAATATAATGAAGGATAACTACCAAACCATCTATGTGCAAAATGCAGTTGAGGACAATCATAATACCAGGCCTAGCTAAACCGACAACCACTTATGGCACCGTATCGTGATACAATGAGTGAACACAAAACAACTACAAAGCTCTACTACAGACACCCTGGCGTATGAAAAAATTCTATGCCTCAAATAAGGAGACATGGTCATGAGCCACGATGGTCAGATACTTTGGTAGAGTCCTCTCCACCCCATGCTTTAGAACTATCCAGTCAAATCAAGTATGAATCATATACCAGTAACAAGTCGCGCGAGCTAGTACTACATGCTATCACAGAGTCCATAGCCACAAATATCTTATATCAGACTCTGTATTATATCATCATCAATCATGTCCATGTACTGTGCTCCACCGTGTTAATGGACACGAATTTAATATATCGTCATGCTTAGTGTCGATACTCGATATCTATAAATAGACATCGGCATTCGAATAATAATTGGACGCTAAGTATCAACTAATCATGTCCATAAAATAACAAATAAATAGTAATAAAGAAAGTAGAAAGCAGTAGAACTTGGCAAGGTACACTTGCTAGGAGGTTTAGACAATATTCCTCAGTTGAACTCGTCAAACCAACGGAAGCAGCAAAGGTTAGACTTCTGCAAACATCTCTACATGCTGAAATGGACATTATCATCAGTCCCATAATACAAAAATAGTTAAAATAGGCTACCCACCAGTTCAATTCGGGACAAAGGGGCAAAACAGTAACTTCGGATCAAAAAGGTGTCCGCCGTTGGACCTGCTTTGCACCAAAAAATATGTCAGTACAAAGGTTGTCCAAATTTAATAAATTATATGTCAATCTTGTCTCGAACGATGCCACGAGTCCAATGGTGGTGTCATATTTGGAATCTGATATCCCGGGTTCAAAATTAGTTTTTTAATGTTGGAAATTATGAATCCAAATAGACAACTTTGGTGTTGAATTCAACCAGCCAAATGATATCATAATAAATTAAAAAATTTATCTTATGTAGGTGGTTATACCTGCTATACAACAGAGTTGGTGGTTCATCAAACGGAACTTTGATGAGGTAGAAACAAATCCACAAAGTTGGGTCTACAAAATTGTCAAAAGTATACGTAATTTAAACACCCAACTTGGTGGCCAGTTTTGATCTATCAAACGATCGACTTAATGGTTGAAATTTGAGAAAAAAGAAAATATTATACCAAGATTAAAAAAAAGAAATCGTTCGAAGATCCAATAGTAGGATTGTACAGAAAATGCGTCCAAAGTGGTTGTCCCAAAACATGATTCGGACTCGTACGTCACAACGGGGTTTTGTGCAAAATGCATAAATCGCCCGCATCGAGCGTTGAGGAAGACGCAGGCATGCCTAGGTAATTTATCGACACGTAGGGACACGAGGGCAATAAGGTGGTGGTCCGACGTGGTTGCCGCCGCTGTTGTCGTAGTTGCTTTGCACTAGTGGCATAGACCTGGCGGTGCTGTAGCTGCTCACCGAGCCGACGATGTGGCAGTAGCGGCAGGTGTGGTCGGGCGGGGGTGGAGTGCTGGTGGAGGCCGTTGTTGATGTCGTTGTGGCTGCTTTTTCCACCGTTGTTGCCGTTGCGCATAGGCAGAGGTCCTGCCATGCGTGTGTGTGGATGCCGCTGGGCACCAATGGTAGGGGGAGCGGCGTCGTGGCAGTTAGTCGCTGCCTCCACTGTTTGCGACACTTGATCGGGGAGGCATATTGGGATAATATATATAGAGAGAGAGAGAGAAAGAGAGGAGGGATCCACATCCCCTCACTTGTGCATCCCCTATGCATCAGCATGTTAACAGCTGTTGAATCTTTGTTTAAGTCATGTAATCTTAACCGTTGATTTTTCAACGGTTAAGAATAGATGACTTAAACAAGATCCAATGGATGTGAAAGAGGGGATGCATGGGGATACAAAAGTGAGGGGATGCGGATCCCTCCTCACAACACACACACACACACACACACCACAGATATATATATATATATATATATATATATATTTTATTTTATATATATATATATATATATATATATATATATATATATAAAAATAATATTATATATATATATATATATATATATTATATTATATATATATATATATTTATATATATATTTCCCTCCTCACATATGCGGATCCCTCCTCACATATATATATATATATATATATATATATATATAATATATATATATATATATATATATATATATATATATATATATATATATATATATATATATATATATATATATATATATATATTATACCACTTATATATATATATATACCACTTATATACTTTCAAAATATTTACTTTTTATACAGCAATAATAAAAAAATATTTGAAAATAATTAAGCATATATTTCGTATTTAATATTTAGGCACATATATTATTACTACTATTAATGTTACTTCTATTTATTTATTCTAGTATTATTCTATAGCTAAATATTTTATTTAAAACCTAAATAAATCAAAATAAATGACCTAAATATTCTAAACAAAAATTCGGAATAAAATTGAATTAAAATCTAAAAGGTGTATGATTTTTTTATAAAAGTTTATGTTCCCCTATATACCAAACTAATTCTTGTTAAACAATAATACAAGTTTTTTAGGAAATTATATATACATATTAAACAATAATACAAGTTTTTTAGGAAATTATATATATACACCAAAGTCCAGTTTGTTTCTACCAATTGAACCGACTTTTGGGATCTCTAGTCAGACTCAGTTGGGTTGCTACTACTCGTGACTTACTTATGGGCTTATCCCCGTCCCTTCGATAATTCTAGGATCAATGTCCTAGACAAACCACATAAGTGGTCTACAAGGTTTTTTCTAACTTCCTATAGTCAAAAAAATATATTTGCCTAATAGGCTCTTTATTGACTTGAAGTGCAGCTGCATGTTCATCTTAGGATTCACAGAATCATGCTTTAGTAGTTCAATGACATATATCACAGTTTATAGAAATTGTGGGAACAGGAATATGAGAAACATGTATATGCATAATAAAAAATTTAGCCGTTCAACTTTTGTATAAGTAGTGTCCAATGCTATCATTTCTGAGTTCATTGTACTCCTAGCTATGGTAGTTTGTTTACATGATTCCTAAGAGATAGCAGCTCCTTCTAGAGTAAAAACATATCCAAAAGTATATTTTCATCATATGAGTTAGTTATCCAGTTTTCATTTGGATAACCTTTTATGATTGTAGAAGCATGGGTCATGCACCGTGTTATCTATGCCTAATTTAGGCATTACTCGTGTCTCAGCATAAAAGCCTTGCCTCAGTTACGTCTCACATAGGTATAGAGTTGTCCATGCCTCAGTCTCGAAACGTAGACGGAGCGCTTCGATCCCCGTGCTATAAAAGACAGCCACGACACAAACGTCGAGGAGCCATGATTACTGAAATTGCTCATGCTTCGATGAAGGGCACCTCTATGACCGGTCATGCCTCACAAGCACACCCCCACTTACGCCTCAACTCTATAGGCATGCCTAATACCTGCGCCCTATAGTAATTCTCCTGAGACTGCATTTAATAAGTCACGTCTCTTTCTCGAGACGTCAAATCAAATGCTTCGATCTTCGTGCCAAGGATGAACCTAGAAGAACGAAGTTCGGTTTGCCTCGAAAATAATATAGATAGGCATGTGTTGCCTTGGATTAATCAGATGTGTGTTGCCAACAAATATCTAGGCACGTATGGCTTGGTCACCCAGGCGTATTCTACCCTAATCATGTGTGCCTATGCCTCAACGCCTTTAGTTCTCTCCCATTTAAGAACCCGTGCCACCTAGGGCAGTGACTCCTAGGCATGGGTACTATATTGGATGTGATAGAATTAAGCATGTGCCATGTGTTAAAGACGGTGTCACGCCGAAGAATAAGTCTTGAGTAGTTCAATGATCTCCTCCGATGAAACTCAACAATGTGATATGTGGCAGTTAGCTACAACCCCACACCAATGAAGTGTATGCACCGTTGTAGCTGAACCATGTTCTTAGGTACCATATGGCAGTCAGAGACACATGCACCTGACTCTTACAGTGCGTGTAGTAGTACTGCTTCCTACTATAAATAGGAGTTCTCTTCATTTGAAGCCCCTGGTTCCCCATTCCTTAAGAAGTTCTCGAGTGTACCAGAGAGTACTTGCTGTTTCCCCTTTGCCAGTAAAGCTAAGCCCGGTAGTTCTTTATTTTCGTTAGATCGTCCATGGAGTAAAATAAGCAATCCTCCATCGTCACAACCCAGGTCAAAAAATAAAGTACGATCAGGGATTCCTGTTTAGGAGATCCTCTTTACAATCTCATTCACGGTCTTCATAGAAGCTTTCTCTCAAGCTCACGAAGTGATGTCGAACAATGATATCAGGGTGTCTAGTATAGTAAAGTTTATAATTTAGAGTACCCTTAAGATATCTAAATACTCTTTCTAAGACTGACCAATGTGACTTGTTTGGGTTACCGGTATATATACTTAATCTTCCAACAACAAAGCAATATCAGGTCTGGTTCTATTGGTTATATACATAAGAGAACCTATCATCTACGAATATTTATGTTATTTCACATGTGAACCTTCGTTCTTCTTGAGAATAATATTACTGTCAAAAGGAGTAGGGACAGGTTTCCTACGAAAAAACTTAAGTTTCTTAGCATTTTCCCAATGGAGTGTACTAAAGCTAGAGTATAACCCTCTTTGGATTTGGACACTTGCATTACCAGAATCAAGTTGGGTTCTCCTATATCTTTTATTTAAAGCTTTTAGATAAATAATATTTGGTATGGATTATCAACTAAGTGATGATCCTAGAATGAGGATCATTTACATACAAGAACAAAATAACACAGCTTTTACCTATATTCTTAGAGTACATATTTGTCATACTCATTTGGCAAGAAACTGTAAAACCCCATTTTTTAAAATTATTTTTTTAAAATTTTATTAGACTTAAAAATGAATTTATACAATCTAGGGTTTATTTTATTTTTTTTAAATGACCTTAGCCATTGTTGAATTTTGGAACACAAGGCGACCATAAATTTTGGCACGAAAGTTGTAGCAGTGTGCCTTGACTAGTACATTAGCCATGCCGGGGGAGCCTAGCCATGGTGATGACCAAACTAGGAAAACCAGACAGAGTTGTGAATGAGCTTATTTAAAGTATTTTAATTAAATATTATTTTATATTGATATTTAGATGACACGGTTTGTCCAATTCAGTCCGAACTGGACCCGAACCAAATTTTAGCCCATGTAAGCAGGTAATGTGACCAAATGAGGCCATGTAGACATATTTTATGTACTTAGAAATATCTCCTAAATTATTTTAGAATTTTATGTACAATTTCTAATTATTTAAATATTGTACAATTATTGGTATTTTATTTTTAAATAATATGTTACAAGAATGTACATGTTCCTGGACCCGGATAAGGGTGTGTGGTACAGTTCACCCATTGGAGCAATTTTGTTAATTTATTATTATTTAAAAACTATTTTATGGTGATTAATGAACATATTAGGTATTATTTTTATTTAGTTGATTTATTGTCAAATGAAATTAAATATATATGTACTTATGTTTTAAATTAATTTTATATATGGATAGATAAGATTTAAATTTTTCCTTTTGAATTTGTGATAATTTTAGAGGAGTATATTTAGATATATGCATATATATTATATATATATAAGTTATAAATAGAAAGTAATAGATTTGAAAAAAAAAATCATTAATGGGTGGTCGGCACCACCCGACCACCCATAGCAAGCATGCTGAGTTCAGCGCTCCCCCATTAACAATAATATGCAGTAGCCAGCAATGTGGCCGCCCCCCCCCCTTCATTAGCAGCTCAGTATATGTGGTTGGCCGACCCCCTCCAACACATAAATATATATAGGTTATATATATATATATGAGTTTGGAAAACCCTAAAATTCAAATCTCTTCGTCCACCTTCATCCTCCTCTCTCCTCCATCCTCCCTCTCCTCGGCGTATGTGCCCAGCCTCGTCGGAGGGATAGCAGTTTCGCCTCACGGTCGCCATGGCAACAACAACAAACACCTACAACAACGGCAGTTTTTAATATCGAGGTACCCGACTTCTCCAATTAATTTCTCTTCCAATTCTTGTCCGTTTTTAGATCCGTAAATTCCTGTAGAAAGCCCACATGACCCTCTAGCATTTCCTTCAAATAGTTTTATTTATTCTGCAAAAATTCCAGGTTTAATTAGATTAAAAATCACGAAAAATTAGTTTTTAAAAATTAGAAAACCCCGGTACGACGTACGTCCCGCCAATTCGGACGACGTGGTCGCAAACCGAAGGTACCAAAATGTCCGTATCGACTTTGTGGACGTGCAAGAATTGACGGAATTCAAATTGGTTGCGTATGCGCGACGAATTTGATCCGTATCCGTCAAATTTTCCCGTATCGGGCATTTTCCGTATTTTCCAATTACTTTGTGCACACTTATCAAATCGCGACGAAACTTGCGCCATTGGACTCAAAATATTTTTCTGGTCCTGTGAGCCATGTTTGGTCCGATTCTGAGCCAGTTGATCGGGACGCTATTTTGGCGGGCCCATAATCCCACTCAACGGACGATTTTGTGCACAGCCTACCGGAATCCAAAATTGGACATACCGTTGGGTTCGTCTCATCAAAACAAATCTGTAGACAATAGTTTGACGACTTAGAGACCGTAGGTTCTGGCACGCATTTCGGTACAAAGCGGGTCCAACGGCGGACATCGTTTTGACCCGAAATTATAATTTTGCTCCTGTTCCAGAATTTGACTTTTGGACAGGCGATTTCTAGGCATATCTTTTATTCCAAACTCGTTCGTGATGTTTGTTTCAGCATCCGGAGCTTCTTGTGGATTTAACTTTTGTGTTGACGATTCTGATTGTTGGATTTTGCTGCTTCTCGTACCACCCACAGGCAAGATACCTTTCCTTATTTACTGTTATAATTATATGCACTTTTATTTATTTATTACTGTATATTTTATTATTTGTTCTCAGTTGGATCCAGTACTTTCTATTTGTTCACTTTATTTTATTTCGGTTACTTTTCTTCTTGTCTTTTGTATGCATATGGACCTAGCCTTAGTGAACTACCTCCTGTTGGGGACCTTGGGAGGGAGAAGACAGTTAAATGTATGGGCTAGCCCAAATCCAAAAGCTGTAGTAGCTGCGTACTACGGTAGTCGAGTCGCGAGGGTCACTAGCCTCGAGCTATGTGGACTGATGGGTCACGTTGGCCGCTAGCCTCGAGTTGTGCCTGCTGATAGTATTGGTACTGACGTGTGCGTGTTGTGAGTGTTACCTTGTCCTGGGGGAGTCAGCCTTCACCTGCCCATACGTTGATATGTCTTCTAAATTGCCTACTAGAAAGGTTAGGAGACCTTAGCAAATTTCATGCTCCAATCATGGCACGGAAAAATGTCACATCGTGGAATAGTAAGTTACCCCTTGTCCTTATTTGGTTGTAGGGTTAGCCTACAGTTTCGATGATGGGATATTGAGCCGTGTTATGGTTTGGACACTTTTACTTATCTTTAATTTATGGTGCATTTATATTCAGTTCATATGGCATGTTCTTCATGTATCTTGTTACGTCCCTCTGAGGACCTGGTTATCTCTCCAGGTGTGTGCTTCTGTGATTTTGTAGGTGTTCTAGCCAAGGCCGTGATCTTCTCCATTCTTTCGAAGACGATTACGCTTGGTTCATCTCGTTATTTTATCGATCACTTCTTGTACATTTTATTTGAGGTAGTTGGTAGTGGACTTTGTCTCCGCCCAATGATTATACATGACAAATTCAAAGTTGCTTTTATATCATTTATTTATCTAGTGGATGAGATTTAGTTATTATGGTTCTACTGTATTTTACAGCTTATGTATACATACAAGGGTTCCATATATTGGAGTGTACTTCGTATGTATACAGCTGGCATGTCGATGTACCTAGTCCTACGTATTTTGGGACTGGGGCGTTACATATTTTTGTGGTGGCCCATGCAGGTCAAGTTTGTCACTTCGGTTACGTTACTGTACCGATATGAACCTGCAACATAGGATTAGAATATAGAAATCTCATCCATACAGTTTGACCTCTTCCCTTGACTCCAAATTCCGAACTCTTGTTCGACCTCCTTGAACTGCATCTTGCTTGATTCCTTTCTACCATCGATTCTTATTTTTCGTGCTTAGATTCAACTAGGGAGATGACTACATTAGTATATGCTCATAGGTCACACATATGGCTAGAATGGTTATATTGGCAATTGGAATACATTCAAGACTCTAATTTAGTTAAAAAAGGTTTTTTTGTGTGATTTAATGATTAGTCATTTGTAAAGTAGAATATTGCCACGGAAAGTTTTAATCTTGAGATTTCTAAATAGTAAATACCATAGGATTGATACTACAGGAAGCAAAAAAAAAAAATATATATATATATATATATATATATATATAGCTATAATCTTTATACCATTGATTTAAGAAATTGATTGGATTTTTGAGTTTTGATATTTGTGAATTATGGGGTTATAGCTATACATCCTTGAACAAATATAAAATTGAATTACATTTCGAGTTGTGATATTTAAAATTTTGGGTGATAGATATACATCTTTGAACAAATATAAAATTTATTGATTTTGAGTTTTGATGTTTATGATTCATTGGATTATGGTTATACACCTTTGTACGATTATAAATTTGGTTTGAAAATGATTTTAGCTTTTAAAAATGGCCGTAGAAATTATTTAAATTGAGTTTTACAACTTGCGACTTTCGTGTTTAGTAAATTTGAATTTTAAGTGGAAGTAATGATGGTAAATTTTGGTTTACAATAATTGAAAACGATTTTTGGGAATTTCTTTTTATTTTAAATTGTGTCCTATGATTGAGGATTTACAAATCTATTTAGATTTTTGGTAAAAAAAAGGGATTTGACTGATAAGATTATTTGAAAATTTAGTTTAATGAGGGATTGCTAATATTAAAATTTTTGGGAGAATTTTGAAGGATGTGATGGAAAGTTATTTTGATTGATTAAAGGAAGTTACCATTTAGAAGTTGTGATTTTTTTGGAATAACTTAGCATGAATAGAAGTTAAAATTGATGAGAGCATTGAGCTTAAATTTTTTGAGATTGCTTTTAATATGCTAAGAGTCTTATTATGAGTTATTTGAAAATTTCGGAGTGTTAAATTTTTGATTGATTATGAAATTTTTATGGATTCGTAAATTATGAACTATTGAGTTAAATAGTTGAATTTAAACGTTAATTTTGGAAAAGGTTAGTAGTAACGTGATAAAAATTTTGCTTTGAGATTTATGAGAGTGACTTAAATTTTTATGATGAATTAGAACGGCTTGGAGTGAATACAAATTTGGTGGTTTATTTTGAAAGTTTATTTTTGAAACTTTTTGGAGGAAACTCGAGTTGAAATATTAATGGTAGGCCACAAAGGTAGCCCTAATGAGTTAGAAGTATTCCACACTAATTTCTATGTCACCCATGACCAAGATAATAGTATATACACAAGTGTTGTTAGTCATCTATCCAGCTATGTGACTGTATTTCCACCTTGACTTACTCGACCTTCCTTCAATTCTAGATCTTTTAATTGCGGACTTCTAACCATTTGCAATTTGATTAATGATTTAATTGTTCCTTAACTGTATTCATTTATGATACTATCTTCTCTCTAGAACTGTTCCCCTAACTTAGTATTTTTACTGGATTCTTTAATTAATTTTATTTTATGCTTGAACTTGATCTTCTTTATTTTGTGCATTAATTATCACCTCGTGAACTCTCACTTTCTATTTTAGACACTACTAAAATAACCCAGATTAGCGACGTCAGGAGACGTCGCTAAATACAGAAAATATGTTGCTAAAAATGATTTGCGACGTATTTAGCGACGAAAAACGTACGTCGCTTATAGGCAAGTTGCAGATGATACTTTCGTCGTCGAACGTCGCTATTTGCGATGCGGCGTCCATTGTCGCTAGACGTCGCCAAATGAGCAACAGAGAGCGACGTATCAGTACGTCGTCAACATTGCGACGTAAAGCGACCACTAGCGACGCTTCAAAAGTTTATAAATGATGATGAGGCATGGCATCCACGTGGCCACGTGGGCAACTTAGCGACGTATATTAGCGACGTCGAGCGACGTAACGTCGCTAGTTAGCGACGTATAGCGACGTCTATTTGCCGTCGCAGTACGTCGCAGAACGTCGCTATACGTCGCTAATGTTAAAAAAAAAATTTTAAAAATATAATTGATATTTTGTTATGCTGTGTTTCTGTGTTTACAGTGTGTGTGAAGTGTAGTGTTCGAACCATCGACGGTTTCGCTTATTGTTCTATGTTTTATCTTGGATAGAAAGAGCAACAGTTCAGGGTGCACTTCTTAGAGCTCTTCACGTCCTTCACCTTCTCGGGAACCTTTACGACGTCCGAGAAAGTGAAGGACATGAAAATGAAGCTCTCAGAAGTGCACCTTGAACTGTTGCTATTTCTATCCAAGATAAAACATACAACAGTAATCGAAACTGTCGATGGTTCCGAACACTGCATTTCACATTCACTGTAAACACAGACACATCATAACAAAAATACACAATATATTTTTTTAAAATTTCGGCATCACCTCCTTTGTATATCAGATCATCGCTTATAACCCAGCGTAGGTATATTTGTCATCCCGTCGCAGATATCACAAAGTAAATATCACAATAAAAATAGGAGGCAGTGCAAAGTAAATATCACAGACACACATCCTCACAAACATCCAATAGAGTCAAATAAAAATGAAAGATGATAAAAAGTCTCCTACCACGTGTATAAACAACAGTGTATGAATAAACAATTTGCCCATAGGGCCAATACATACAAGTCATAAAAAAACCAATAAAATCACTGCGGACCCTGCCGTGCAACTGGGATAGAATGTAGTCATACTGCTCCTGGGTGAGCTGTACCGTAGGGGCAGTAGGAGGCAGTACAATGTCTGGAGTCGACGCCGGAGGCAGTGCAGTATCTGGAGTCGGCGCCGTCGATGGACCCGGAGGACGTACCTGCTCCAGCTCTCGCAGTCGCTCACCATGCGCAGCAAGGGTACTCACCACCTTCTCAGTATACTGAGCGAGTGAAGCAGATAGGCTCCTCTGCGATCCCTCCAGCTCGACCTGTCTACGCTCTGTGCGCTGCGTAGACTCGGTGAGCATCTGCAAGTTGGCAGCTGCAGCCTGATGCAGACTCATCAGGTCCTGTATACTGCGCTCGACCGCATCAAATCGTCCGGTGACGATCGGAGGGTCGGATCGTCGCTCGACCGCATCAGAAATCTGCTGCTGCAACTCGCGACGCAGCTCCTCGATCTGACGACGAACATCCTCAGCTCGTGACGACGCCTGTGTAGCCGGAGACTGCGTACTGACAGAGGGGGCCCCGGGATGACTCCGAAGCCAAATACGCGTCGTATGATCCCGTACCGTAGTACGTACCCTTCTGAAGACCGCCAACGGCGGTCATCCAGAGCTCGTCCGGCGATGGCTCTGTAGGCGGCTGGGAGGAAGTACCAGCCCCTCCCTTTGCTTGCGCACTAGCAGCAGCAGCAGCATCAGCCGCCTCCTTCTGTAGCCGAACAAACTCGGCCTAGAACATGTTTGCTAATGTGTAAGTGTTTACTAAAGTCTATATTGATATCTATTTTTCTGTTTTCTAAATTATAGTCAATTAATATAAAGAATAGAACGTACATATGCCTGCGTCGCCCTCTCGTCAATGAAGTCTCCAGCCCTCCGATGGGTGACCAGGAAGACGGTCACCATGTTCGGGTCCTCACCCTTCTTTACCTGTTAAAATATATTATCTATTATTAGTATTAAACATTATATCGAACTATATATAAATTAATGTCCGTCATAGGAAACGTACCAGACGACGAAAATGCTCCGTCATCGGAATGGAGCCACCACACCACTTACCGGCGCTCGACCGCGCCACCTTGGCCTTCTCAGACCGCTCTTGGTACTTGGGCTCGCTGAATCTAGCCTTCATCGCAGTCCACTGCTCTGGCGTAATCCAACCCTGGATCGGCTGTCCGGAGCGATCACGACGCTTCTGGTCGTCGATCGCATCACGGATGAGCTTGGCTATGACGGCAAAAAATTGGCCCTCGATCCTCGCCGCCCGGTGTGGTGGATAGAAATAGGTCCTCTACAAGAAGTAAAATACAAAAGTTGTATAATATACACAAATGATTATGAAAATTTAAAAATAAATAAATTTTTTACCTTGAAGTGGGCGAACCAAAAGGCCTTCCTATCTGCGGAAGCATCTGAGTAGTTGAGCCAAGGCCCACCATAGTTCTGCCTCACAAATGTCCACAGCTGTCTCTGTACTGCAGAAGGCCGATATCTATACAATAATAATTTTTTATGAATATATATGTACATATAATCATTTGAGAAATATATAATAATTAATTAACTTACTTCATAGGCCCGTCCGTCCAAATCTCCATACGCGTCTCGCCCGGGGGAGCGCATGGAGGGTCGCTCTCACCTCCTGCCTGGGCAGGATCAGTCTGATCGCCGTCCTCATATGATCGGCGTGGGCTCCCTCCATAGAGCCGTCGACAGTAGGAATGCTGGACGGGGGATCAGGGATGCTGAACGCGGGATCAGGAAGGCTGGACGACGAGGGAGGAGTCGCCAACCTGCTAGAACTGCCCTGTCCCGGTAATGGACCGGGAACAGAACGGTACACTGGCTTATTCGGAGATGAGGATAAGGGTACGAAACTGCCCTCTCTATCCCCAGCCCGAGGCTGACGGGGCTGCCTAATATATAATCCTCCGCGTCGTCCAGATGGTCTAGTCATACCTGACAATAAAACATATGACAATAAAACAAAAAAACATATTTATATGATAGACATCACAGATTTTTGAAAAATATCATAGTCAAAAAGTGTCACTGAAGTGTCAATAAAAGTGTCAATAAAGTGTCACTGAAGTGTCACAGATTTATATGATAGAAGTGTCACTAGGTTGTACTAAGTCAAACAAGGTCAAGCTAAGTCAAACAAAGTCAAACAAAGTCAAACAAGGTCAAACTAGGTCAAACTAGGTCAAACTAGGTTGTACTAAGTCAAACAAGGTCAAGCTAAGTCAAACAAAGTCAAACAAGGTCAAACTAGGTCAAATAGTCAACCTTGGTCAAACAAGGTCAAATCTAAGTCAAATATCCTATTTCTAGTCATGACCTACCAAGGTACCCTTTACCTTATCGCTATTGGTATCCCAATACTAGCTAGCACACACCATTCAAGGCTATACAAGCCTAACCTATAATTCAAGTACCAATAATGACCAGAGTCAACTCAAGCTATCTCATACACACAAGTAATATCTGGGTGTCATTTGTTTAGTCTTAAAAAAACACAATCAACTAAAACTAGTACCAAGTAATGAGCAATAGTGAGTTACCAAAGCAAACTGAAACTAAAACTAGTATCTGGGTGTCATTTAAACAACTAAAACTAGTATCTGGGTGTCATTTAACAAACATGAAGACAACAAAGTCAAACAAGGTCAAGCTAAGTCAAACAAAGTCAAACAAGGTCAAACTAGGTCAAGGGTTGACCTATAGTTGACTTTGTCAACTCTTAGTCCAATCTAGGTCAGATGTTTACTCTACTTTGACTTTCAGTAAAAATAGTCAACCTTGGGGGTGACTACTATTTCATATAATTTTAAAGTATCGGCCGATACCGATCCGATACGGCCGATACCGATACGGTTTGGCATGTTCCGATCCGATACCGACCGATACCAAATATTGACCGATACCGACATTGGGGGTCTTTGTTCCGATCAATTCAAGTACCAATAATGACCAAAGTCAACTCAAGCTATCTCATACACACAAGTAATATCTATATAGATATATACATATAATATATATATATATAGGCATGTATATACTATATGCCTATATTACAAGACAAGGCAACTTTCATGCATTCATATATTTAGACACTCTAACATAGGCTATATGCCTATATCACATATGAGTTACATGATATAGTTATGTATATATGTATACAATACCATCTATCAAATATATATATATATAGAGAGAGAAGTAGAGAGTGGGTGGTGTGTGTACATGCACATGTGAATGGAGGGTGAGTGTGTTGACTGTTACATGTGACAGTCACATATACGTGTATATGAGGGAGGCTAACATGCTTGTATTAGGCTATATGTGTGTGTGTGTACCTAGGCAAGAGTGAGTGAGTGAGTGAGTGATATGAACTATAGGTCAGTCCAATCTGGATAGTAAGGGGATTTACTGTGTTCAGTCAAATAGGAAAGGAAAAGAAAGGAAATCAGTTTATTTCATACAACATTACATACTCCTATAACATATTTCAGACCCATTCACCTCAAACCCAAATCGAGAACCAAAACTCTAACCAAATCACCCCAAACTTGAAACTCAGTTAGCACACATATAGATACACTACACTAGGGTTTTAAACATCTAAATTAAAGCATTAAACTAGGTTAAAATGGTTGTCAAAACTGGGTTTTCAAAATTAGAAAATATAATAAATTAACAAGGTATCAGTCAACATAGGGTATTTAGAAATTGATATATAAAAACATGTTAAAATGGAAATAAATGGTTGGTAAAGGATCTAGGCTATGTGTACGTGTCCAACATAGTGTCTCGTGTCCACCACAACATGACACAGTGTGTCCAGTGTGTGTGTGTGTGTCCATCTGTGTCTGTGTCCGTGTGATCCGTGTGTGTGTATGTGTGTCTCTGTGTGTGTGTGCGTGTGTGTCCGTGTGTGTGTGTGTGTGTCTCTGTGTGTGTGTGCGTGTGTGTCCGTGTGTGTGTCCGTGGAAGAGGAGGAGGAGTTAGGTTAGGGTTTACCTGAGCTCGAGGAGGAGGAGCTTGACGGGGGGGTACGGGTCGCCGGAGAGGGAGGGAGTCGCCGGGGGGGAGGGAGTCGCCGGGGGGGGAAGGGGTCGTCGAAGGAATCGCCGGAGGGGGGGAAGGAGTAGTGGGAAAAATTGGAAATTTCGAGTGAGTGGGGAAAAACGAAACGCTGTGCCCTAAGTAAAAATATTAGCGACGTCACATGAGGACGTCGCTAAACGTCGTAAACTGGCGACATATTTTAATAATCCAGCGACGTAACGTCGCTATTCAGCGACGTAATTTTATACCTGTCGCTGAACGTCGCTATTCAGCGATGTTTTGCGATGTTTATATAAAGGAGTCGCTGAATTCCATATATAACGACGTAATTTTACGCCGTCGCTAAATTACGTCGCTAATAGATCTTATTTTAGTAGTGAGATCTTTTGGGGTCCCTTACCATGACTTGGATATTTGGAGCACAACACTACACTTTCCCTCCCAACAAATTTCATATATAAGACCTAGACAAGCCCACCTTCCTGTAGACATATCATGTCCCACAAAAACCCATCTCCTTGTACTCTATTTCTTGATATGACCTTCTAATCAAAATGGCCAAACTATAATCTTTACCATGACACCAAAATACTTCCTGATTTCAATTAGGGATTCAACCTCGACACAATTCCTTCGACCCGATATGTGTTTGTGTTCTACTAAAAATTTTAAATGCTTAAATTTGTACTTCATCTTGATTGCTTGACCCATTGTCCTATGATACTATTAGTTTAACTCTTGTAAGTTGGGTAGAATACCTCGCCATCTAACAAACCTTTTTCCTTGTGAACCACATTGGTAAGTTCACTTAGACTCTAAATTCATAGGACCCTACCTTATCTAGTCTACGAAGCCATAAATGAAGAAACTAGGAAAACTGTATAGGCCCACACTTTGGGCAAGACTCGATTTTAAAAGATCTTAGACTATTTAATTTCCTTCATCATTACATCCATTACTCATATTTTGACAAATCTCATGCTGCTAAATTAGCTTTAGTTTTTGCAAGCTTATTCTTTTCGAGCTTGATCATGACATATTTTATTGGGTGCACCCACTAACATATTGTCTAATCAGAACCGGTGCATGATGGTCTGATCAACCTATTGCACTTTGGTTCGCTTATCACATATTAATCTGCGTGGATGGTGATATAGTTAAACTTGTCCTAGAGTCACATCCGCGACAACCTTGACAACTCTCTTTTGAAATTATTGCCGTCGCCTATGAACCCCGCATTCGTACTCAATAGCACCATCTTTGAAACCTTATTGTTCTTGTCTTTTACTTATTTAGAAAGACAATGCAATGTAATTGATAGATAGATGCAAGATATTACCTTTCGTTTTCCTATCAGCTATTTCAACACGAATTTGGATAGCCACTTACCAACTCATGTGGCTATACCCTCACCTTAAACCCTTCTTCTCCCCAATCCTAGAAATTTCATTGTGTCCTTCCAACCCCTCTTGAACGCTCGAGAATGATTCTAATCGTTCACTTAATCAAACCCTCGACCAAGACGATTAGTATCCAGTTCTCCATTAAGGGATCACATTTCCTAAATATTTAATTTACTCTCTTTGGCCTACTCAATTCCTTACTGTTCTCTAAAAATTGCATATTCAAAAGTTTTTTACCATCACTAGCGATCCTTATTCAATTCCATAACCATGATATATTTTTGTATATATCGACTCCACAATTTTCTACGGCATGGTGGTGTTGAACGCCGTTTTATCGCCTCCACCAAATTTAATTGCATTTTGGTATTGACGAACTCTTCCTATCCCTCAACCCTATCTACCCTATTAATCCTAAATTTCGAGGACGAAATTCTTGTAAGTTAGGTAGGATGTAAAACCCCATTTTTTAAAATTATTTTTTTAAAATTTTATTAGACTTTAAAATGAATTTATACAATCTAGGGTTTATTTTATTTTTGACCTTAGCCATTGTTGAATTTTGGAACACAAGGCGACCATAAATTTTGGCACGAAAGTTGTAGCAGTGTGCCTTGACTAGTATATTAGCCATGCCGGGGGGAGCCTAGCCATGGTGATGACCAAACTAGGAAAACCAGACAGAGTTGTGAATGAGCTTATTTAAAGTATTTTAATTAAATATTATTTTATATATTAATTTTTAGATGACCCGGTTTGTCCAATTCAGTCCGAACTGGACCCGAACCAAATTTTAGCCCATGTAAGCAGGTAATGTGACCAAATGCGGCCATGTAGACATATTTTATGTACTTAGAAATATCTCCTAAATTATTTTAGAATTTTATGTACAATTTCTAATTATTTAAATATTGTACAATTATTGGTATTTTATTTTTAAATAATATGTTACAAGAATGTACATGTTCCTGGACCCGGATAAGGGTGTGTGGTACAGTTCACCCATTGGAGAAATTTTTATTAATTTATTATTATTTAAAAACTATTGTATGGTGATTAATGAACATATTAGGTATTATTTTATTATTTAGTTGATTTATTGTCAAATGAAATTAAATATATGTACTTATGTTTTAAATTAATTTTATATATGGATAGATAAGATTTAGATTTTTCCTTTTGAATTTGTGATGATTTTAGAGGAGTATATGTAGATATATGCATATATATATATATATATATATATATATATATATAAAAATATATATATATATATATATATATATATAATATATATATACTATATATTTTTGTTTTTTTTAATATATGCATATATATATATATATATATATATATATATATATATATAGATATATATATTTTATATATATATATATATATATATATATATATATATATATAATAAGTTATATATATATAATATAAAATATATATATATATATATATATATATATATATATATATATATATATATATATAAATATATAATAAGTTATATATAGAAAGTAATAGATTTGAAAGAAAAAAAAATCATTAATGGGTGGTCGGCCCCACCCGACCACCCATAGCAAGCATGCTGAGTTCAGCGCTCCCCCATTAAAAATAATATGCAGTAGCCAGCAATGTGGCCGCCCCCCCCCCCCTTCATTAGCAGCTTAGTATATGTGGTTGGCCGACCCCCTCCAACACATAAATATATATAGGTTATATATATATGAGTTTTGGAAAACCCTAAAATTCAAATCTCTTCGTCCATCTTCTTCCTCCTATCTCCTCCATCCTCCTCCCTCTCCTCGGCGTATGTGCCCAGCCTCGCCGGAGGGATAGCAGTTCCGCCTCACGGTCGCCATGGCAATAACAACAAACACCCACAACAACGGCAGTTTTTAATATCGAGGTACCCAACTTCTCCAATTAATTTCTCTTCCAATTCTTGTCCGTTTTTAGATCCGTTAATTCCTGTAGAAAGCCCACATGACCCTCTAGCATTTTCTTTAAATAGTTTTATTTATTCTGCAATAAATTCCAGGTTTAATTAGATTAAAAATCACGAAAAATCAGTTTTCAAAATTAGAAAACCCCGGTACGACGTGCGTCCCGCCAATTCGGACGACGTGGTCGCAAACCGAAGGTACCGAAATGTCCGTATCGACTTTGTGAACGTGCAAGAATTGACGAAATTCAAATTGGTTGCGTATGCGCGACGAATTTGATCCGTATCCGTCAAATTTTCCCGTATCGGGCATTTTCAGTATTTTTCAATTGCTTTGTGCACACTCATCAAATCGTGACAAAACTTGCGCCATTGGACTCAAAATATTTTTCTAGTCCTGTGAGCCAAGTTTGGACCGATTCTGAGCCAGTTGATCGGGATGCTATTTTGGCGGGCCCACAATCCCACTCAACGGACGATTTGTGCACAGCCCACCAGAATCCAAAATTGGACATATCGTTCGGTTTGTCTCGTCAAAACATATCTGTAGATATGTAGTTTGACGACTTTAGAGACTGTAGGTTCTAGCACGTATTTCGGTGCAAAACGGGTCCAACGGCGGACATCGTTTTGACCCAAAATTATGATTTTGCCCCTGTTCCAGAATTTGACTTTTGGACAGACGTTTCCTAGGCATATCTTTTATTCCAAACTCGTTCGTGATGTTTGTTTCAGCATCCGGAGCTTCTTGTGGATTTTGACTTTCGTGTTGACGATTCTGATTGTTGGATTTTGCTGCTTCTCGTACCACCCACAGGCAAGATACCTTGCCTTATTTACTGTTATAATTATATGCACTTTTATTTATTTATTTACTGTATATTTTATTATTTGTTCTCAGTTGGATCCAGTACTTGCTATTTGTTCACTTTATTTTATTTCGGTTATTTTTTCTTCTTGTCTTTTGTATGCATATGGACCTAGCCTTAGTGAACTACCTCCTGTTAGGGACCTTGGGAGGGAGAAGACAGTTAAATGTATGGGCTACCCCAAATCCAAAAGCTGTAGTAGCTGCGTACTACGGTAGTCGAGTCGCGAGGGTCACTAGCCTCGAGCTATGTGGACTGATGGGTCACGTGGGCCGCTAGCCTCGAGTTATGCCGGCTGATAGTATTGGTACTGACGTGTGCATGTTGTGAGTGTTACCTTGTCCTGGGGGAGTCAGTCTTCACCTGCCCATACATTGATATGTCTTCTAAATTGCCTACTAGAAAGGTTAGGAGACCTTAGCAAATTTCATGCTCCAATCATGGCACAGAAAAATGTCACATCATAGAATAGTAAGTTACCCCTTGTCCTTATTTGGTTGTAGGGGTAGCCTACTGTTTCGATGATGGGATATTGAGCCGTGTTATGGTTTGGACACTTTTACTTTATGTTTATTTTATGGCGTATTTATATTCAGTTCATATGGCATGTTCTTCCTGTATCTTGTTACGTCCCTCTGAGGACCTGTTTATCTCTCCAGGTATGTGCTTCTGTGATTTTGCAGGTGTTCTAGCCAAGGTCGTGATCTTCTCCATTCTTTCGAAGACGATTGCGCTTGGTTCGTCTCTTTATTTTATCGATCAATTCTTGTACATTTTATTTGAGGTAGTTGGTAGTGGACTTTGTCTCCATCCAATGATTGTATACATGACAAATTCAAAGTTGCTTTTATATCATTTATTTATCTAGTGGATGAGATTTAGTTATTATGGTTCTACTGTATTTTACAGCTTATGTATACATACAAGGGTTCCATATATTGGAGTGTACTTCGTATGTATACAGCTGGCATGTCGATGTACCTAGTCCTACGTATTTTGGGACTAGGGCGTTACAGAAACCAAATTCTAAAATTATTTTATCAAATTTGTTGTGCCATTGCTTGTGAGCTTACTTCAGTAAATAAAGAAATTTTACTAATATGCAAATTTTCTTTTTTGACCCTTAGTAATAAAAACTTCATGTTGCTCCATATAGATTTCTTCCTCTAAATCTCTATTTAGAAAGGCTGTCTTGACATCCATTTGGATCAACATGTCATGAATGGATTATAAAGCTAGAAGCTTTGTTCGTATACATCTAATCCTAGCTATAGGAGAATAGGTATCAAAATATTCTAATCCCTTTTTCTGAATGAAACATTTGGCTACTAATCTAACTTTCTATATCTTTATAATACTGTCGGCTTTAAGAATCTTTTGAAGATCTATTTACAACCTATGGGTCTAAAAACCAAGTATTGTTCTCTATGAGGGAGTTGTACTCATTGATGATAGCTTTTTTCTAAAAAAGAGCATCATGGAAAGATATTGCTTCTAAATAAGTTGAGAGATCACCCTGTAAAAGTCCTCAAAAATTAAATAAATATATAATTGGGCTAAATTTATTTTTAATAGATTTTTATAATTAATTTTAATTCTCTTTTTATTATATAAAAAGGGCTATAGTCATGGTTGAGTTTTGATATGCATGTTGACTAGAAATTATGGGCATGTCTAGTGTAGTCGGGCACCATGACTAGCATACAAGCATGGTAAGGATGGCATTGGAATATTTTTGTCCCTTGCATGTTAACAATTCAAGTTGTGGCCCAATCATATTTTTGATTAATTAATTAATTATTACTTTTTAGGAGATCTGATTGTACCAAACCTTTTCCAACTTTTTTTAAGTTAAACCCAAACCTATGTAGGCATGATGAAAATCAAATTACATTGTTAATATATATATTATATATACTCAGATTTTTGAATTATATTGCTTCAAAGAATAGAAGGTTCTATATAGGGATATATAATTAAGCCCTCAGCCTAACTAACCAACTACCCAACTAACTAACTATTCTAGCCAATCCATGTGGGACCACCCCTTGGCCAAATATTATAGGAGCAGCCCCCATAATGGTCGGTTATGCCATGGATGGAAACACCCCCTACATGTGTAAACCCATCCCAAAGGCCTGTATATATACCAACTTCTACCAAAACCCAAACCCTAATCCTAACTATTCCTTCCTCTTCTTCCTTGTGGCCGACTACTACCCCCTCTGCCTCTCCAAAATTTGGTAGCCCCTCACCATCCAAACCCCTCCATCATCATCCTCAACATCAAGCAACACTTCATCCATCATAAAACTTATCATTTTCATCCTCCATCCATCCAAACTCAACCAAAAACCCTAGAAGTATCATCTTCACCATCCAACCTTCAAGAACCATTGCCAACCCCTTCAAACCTCTCAAGGAGTTAGCAAGCAAGTAAAGTAGGAAAGTTGGGATCTTGGACAATGAGAAGCACCCACAACCCTTCTAGCAAAAAAACTTTGGTAAAGTTTCCATCTTTTTCCTATCTCAAACACTATACTAATAATTTTGTAGGAAATATGAGTTTAATGCTTTATAAAGTATATTTTGATCTCTTTTATGCATATAGAATTTTTGAGAAATCGGATTACAGTAGCATTCATTTTTAGCACCATTGTAAAGGAACACACACTAGGATATTGTTGGAATTTTTAAAAATTAAATCTATTGTAGGTTTATTACTATAAAATTTGATTTTTAAAATTTTTTTTCATGATTTACCATCTTATATAGGATTGGAAAAAATATGGGTCAAAATACTAGCTTTTAGGGTAAGTTGCTCACATGGAATAGCCAAAACTTGGTGGTATTGGGCCATTGAATCTAAGTTTATTTTCTGTGAAATAATCAATGTTAAATATGTTTTAAAATAATATTTTATGTATTTTACTTATATTGAAAGTTGGCGATATTCCGGACAAGTTTCGGGAGACTAGCCGACATAGAAGTCAACTAGCCATATATTTTTTATAGAATTTCTAATCTAGATTTAGAGCCTATTTCAGTATAAAATAACTTTAAATTATTATTTTTATGATTTTAGATTATTTTTGTGTGTACCCTCGAAGTAGAGACTTAATCGTAGAATTTTGGAAGTCGAAAACCGTAAAATTAGGTCCCGATGTTTCATGGAAACACATGTGGTTGTGTATGAATTTAGTGGTTACATGAGATATTTGGACATGGTTATTTGTGATTAGAAATAATAAATTTAGATAATTTAATCATATTATAAGTTTCTTGGTTAAATACTTAAAGTAGTTAATTAATTATTTAGGAGCATTGGATCCGGAGGTCTTGACACGGGAGCGACATTTCATCTTCACATTATAGAATTAGGCAAGTGCACCTTGTTATCATTCAGTTCTTGTTTTATCATTTGTGTTTTATTTCTTTTTTTTATGTTACTGTCCTAGATCATAGTGGATATATCAATACGTGCTTCCGAATTACATTTGTGCATGCAACTGTTAAGTTATCTAGTATTGATATCTAGAGCCTTTCTGAGATCTTTGGATTTTATTTCGATTGAGACCTGTAGGATACAACACGTGATTGACACATATATTATCCTGATACATGTGCTTGATTTTTTGAGAAACCAGATTTCCTGAGGACTGTAGGACAGGGTTGGTATTTTCATTTTATTTTCTTGTAGATGTGTCACAGGAATTGCCTCTAGACAGAGGTCAAAACGGTATGTTGTGTATATATATTTATTCTCTTAGTTACCATTGAGACTCCACTACCAGAGCTACATCTATATCTATGCCAGATCCGAATATCTTTTACTTTAGAAATATTAGTGCTTGCGAACGTTGTCCTCAAAGCGTCACATCAGTTTGGTTTAGTTACCCCAGATATTTCATTTACTACACTTTAGCTTATATATTATGTGCTTTGCCATCTTCCCTTTGGATATGGTTATTTTCCAGATATAGAAGACGAGATATTTCCTTAGGAGTACGGGCCGAAAGTATATTTGTCTTTTGTATCAGCTGAGGAAGACGAGGTTGCACCAGAGTAGTTCTTCATTTAATGATATTTTTATTTTATACCTTGTCAGAGCTGTGGACTTGTAGTAATTTTTTTATATTTTATTTGAGACTTGTATCGTTCAATTTATTTTGCTGAGACTTGTATCCATGAGTTTTCTCCACGTGACTATTTTATTTCTATTTGATATTATTTCAGTTTCTTTTATTCAGCACGATGATGTTATATTTTTTGTTATTTCATATTTGTATCCGTGGATGAGTATAAATGTCTGTGATTGCCATGATAATGATTATATTTTACAGCTTAAGATACTTTCTATTTGGTCCATTAAATTACGTATACCTATAGAGTGTCTCTACTGGCAAGCCACATATTCTATTCGTTATGAATTTTAGGACTGGAGCATGTCATATTTTTGTGGTGGACCATGCAGGTCAAAGAAAAATCATATAGATTGCATGATTGTGCTGATACGAGCTTGAATATAAGATTAGATTTTAGGATCACATCCACATGCTTGATTACCTCCCTTGACTTTGTTTCAAACTCTCGTTTGAATGCTTGATTGCATCCGGTTTGATTATGTTCTACCATTATTCCTATGATTTGACTAAACCCTTTCCTTTAACTTCTTGAGTAATTCTTCTCGTTCCTTTCGGGTAAATTGTTGGAAATACCTTATGGATTGGTTCAAAAAAGTTTGAGAAATTATATTTATCCTTGTATTACATAATCAAAAGTTTTTGTAGCCAGAGAAATATTAGCGGGGTAGGACTTCAGATAAGGGTATCATGGTTATATATGTCTCTCGAATTCTACTTGAATGACATCCTATTCATTTTGATTTATCTTTCTCCTGTATTTCACAAAAAATTAATTTGAAAATATTTTATGGATTTGGCCAAGATATGCTCAAGAACCTATATTATCTGACGCGACATATGTACAGGTAGCCATCCGTCGTATTATGGAACAAAGAAGTTATTTATAGCCAGATGCACATTAGCATGACAGTAACTTTACGTGACATAATCACGGAGGTATATGGTTTTTACCTACACAACATCATATGCATCTCATTTGGCCTCATATCATTCTTGAAAATATTTCGACAATCCTTCCTGCTTTGCTTGATCCTACCGTCGTCTGATATTGGTATGGATTGCTTGACCCAACCTTAGGTTCCTATTACCTTCTATCTCTCAAATGGCTAAACTAGAGACACCTCATAGTTATATTATATAGTATAATTAAATTAGGTGGTTGGTGTGATTGTGATGTTGGTTAGACAAAAACGGGTAAGTTTCTTATAGATGGATCTTAGTGAGTTTATAAGTCGAGTATGAGTGCTTGAATATCAGACGCTTAGAACCTATTAGGAGTGATTACTAGGGGCTAACTGGAGGTTCAGTGGTAATGATATAGATTAATAATACTATGCCTATGATAAAATGATGCGACTGTACTTTTTCAGTTACGAATTAATAAAATTGGTAGACAGATCATATAGATAGAATGTTAGTAGTGATTGTTGTATGACTTAACATAGAGAACTAGGATTATATTTCTTGAGCCTAGATTATGTACACTTGATATTTGGTCTTCAGTACCACTTCTAGCCTAATTATACTCAACCAAGTCATTCTCTTATATCTTATTGAAGACGACCTATATATGAGAATGTAGAATTAGTAATGATTTCCTTTATAGGAATGTTGACTAGTAGCACCATGGTAGTACCTAGGTTTCTTAGAGAATCTATAACTACGGTTAGAAGTGTCTACCACCCTTTATCTTTCCATGGAAATAAACCCCTTCATAATTTTGTAATGAGATCATGACTACACTTTTCACTACCAACTTGATTCTTATTAGTTGGGTAGTATCCTAGGCAAAGTGTACTCTAGCCTTAGAATGTGACGTCAAATTAGGACCCCATTGGTAACCATGTCCTACATCCTCTCTAAATAACCACTACGACTAGTCGTATTTGATTTCTTCTGAAGTAAACTCTTTTATCCTTTTTTCTTCCTAGCTTATTTTTTTTTATTTTGAGGATCATCTTAGAGTTGTGTTAGGAGTATTGAGGAAGGAGGAGTTGTATGCCAAGCTCAGTAAGTGTGACTTTTGCTTAGATAATGTCTCATTTCTGGGCCATATCATTTCTGGTGAAGGACTTTCAGTTGATCTAGAGAAGATAGAGGCAGTTGTGACATGACCAGTGCCTATGTCAGCTTCAGAGATGAAGTATTTTCTTAGATATGCATGATCCTATCAAATGTTCGTAGAGAATTTCTCGAGGATTACTGAGCCTATGACGCGGTTGACGCATAAGGAGCAGGAGTTCACCTGGACAGCAGAGTGTCAGACAACTTTTGATGAGTTGAAGAAGCATTTAATGACAACACCAGTCTTGACTCTTCCTTCAGGGTCAGGAGGCTTTGTGGTAAGTGACGCATCCTGTAGTAGATTGAGATGTGTTCTGATACAACATGGAAGGATAGTTTCTTATGCGTCAAGATAGTTGAGGGCCCATGAGAAAAAATATCCGACGCATGATCTAGAGTTAGCTGCAGTTATATTTGTACTAAAGCTCTAGAAGCACCACTTCTATGGCGAGAGAGGTGAGATATTTACCAACCACAAGATTTTGAAGTACGTTTTTACTCATAAAGAGTTCAATATGAGGCAAAGACGTTGGTTTGAGTTAATGAAGGACTTCAACATTGAGCTGCAATATCATTCTGGAAAGACGAATGTAGTAGAAGATTCCTTGAGCAGGATGCCCGCAGCTTAGTTCTTGACAACACATCATTTGTTGCTTGAGGATCTTCAGGAGCTTGGGATCGAAGTTATATTGCCGGACTCAGAAGGTGTTTTAGCACAGTTGGAGCTTAGGTCTTCATTGGTTGAGAGGATTAAGGTAGCTTTGCCTACGGATGCGAGATTCAGAAGACTCCTCGAAAAGACTGAAGCATGAGAGCAGACAGGATTGCGTATTCACGAGGACGGGACATTGAGGTGCCGGGAGCGCCTATATGTTACGAATGGAAAGCTTCAGCAAAAATTGATGGAAGAAGCATATAGCTCTATCTACTCTATTCATCCTGGAGGTACAAAGATGTATCGATATATGAGACAATATTTTTGGTGGCACGAGATGAAGAAAAATACTGCATGATTTGTAGCCAGATGTTTGGTCTATCAGCAGGTTAAAGCTGAACATCAGAGATCAGTCGGACTTCTACAGCCAATTTGTCACCTCCAGTTTTCGAATTAGGGGTATTTTCGTCATTTTTAAGTTTTATGATTTTTAGGAATTTTATTTGATTTTATATGATTTTTAGGGATTTGTTTGAGTTGGTTTGAATTTTATCCAATTTAGACTCAAGTTGGAGACCCGGGGGGTCTGGACACTAGTGGGACCCACATACTAGCTGGGCTTGGCCCACATGCCATCCTAATTAGGCTAGAAACCATAAACCCTATTTCCATGGCTTAATTAGTCATTTTAGAGGCTTAATTAGTATTTAGAATTAAACCGAACCAAACCAAACCCGAACCAACCTAAACCAAGTCTAATGGGTTGGGGGCTAATGGGTCTCCACCCAAAATCCAATAACCCCCCCCCCCCCCCCAATGGCCGGCCATGATAGGGAGCACCCCCTCCTCTTTCTTCTTCACAAAGTAAACACTCTCTCTCTCTCTCTCAAATTCTTCTTTCTTCCAAAGCCTTTCTTTCTTCAAGGAAACTTTACCTAGGTATGTTCATAAATTCCCATTTAATTCTCTTTAGCATTAATTCTTTCACAATAAATGTAGAGAAAGGGATTTTCTATACTTTGCCCTAGAATTTGTAGGATTCCCTAGAAATCTAGGTTAGGGATTTAATTGGAGTTTTCTTAATTAAGAGTGATATATATATATATATATATATATATATATATATATATATATATATATATATATATATATATATATGTGTGTGTGTGTATGTGTATGTATAATTATATGTATTTGTGAGTGAGTGTCTATATAATTATATGTGTGTGTGTAGAGGAATGTAGAGAATGGTGGTGGTGGTGTATGAGTGAGAGTGGTGGTGAGAGTGTGTGTTTGTGTGTGTGTGAGTGTATTGTGAGAGAGCATGTGTATGTGTATGTATTTATATGTATGTAGATATGCGTGTGTGTATGTATATATATATATAGATATGTGTGTGTGTGTGTGTCTATATATGTATTTACATGTGTGTGGGTATGAAATTTTATATATATATATATATATATATATATATATATATATATATATATATATATATATATATATATATGAGTGTGTTTGTGTGTGTGTATATATATATATATATATATATATATATATATATATATATATATATATATAGAGAGAGAGAGAGAGAGAGAGAGTGGGTGTAGTAGGAATTAGAAGAAGGGGGAGAAGAATAAGAAGTGCAGCTGCAGCAGTAGCAGCAGCATGCACAGCAAGAGCAGCAGCAAGCAGTAGCAGTAACAACAGCTACAGCAGTGGCTGTAGCAGGAAACCCCTCCCCCCCTTAGCTCCCATTAACCCCTATATAACCCCCCTATATATATATATATATATATATATATATATATATATATATATATATATATATATATATATATAGATATATATAGAGAGGAAAATGATGAGTAGAGTAAGAAGAATAAGAGATTAGAAAGTTAGAAGATTATAAAAAGTAAGGAAAAGAAGAAGAGAATGAGAAGAAGCTTAGAAGAAGTAGGAGAAGAAGATTAGAAGAGATGAGGGAAAAGAGAATAGGAAATTAGGAATTTGAAGAGGATAGGAAAAGAATGAGAAGAGGGAATTAGAATAGGAAAACTAGTAAGAAAGAGAAGAGGAGAATTAGAAGAAGTTAGAAGAATTAAATGGGAAGAATTAGAAGAATAGGATTTAGAGGAGTTCGAGTTAGAGGGTGAAACAGAGCTCCGAGTGTCGAAATGAGATGAAACTTGGGGGAGACCGAGAATACGTGAACTAGACTTTGCGGGTAGGCTTCCGAGTTGAAATCGGGATTGTAGGATGCCAGTATCGCGCCGTACTATTACGTATCGCGAGATATTCAAGATATCGGCAATAGGCCGTAAGTTGGACTAGACGTCCACTTTACCTAGGTATTTTGGTAGGTAATGAATGTATAGGCTAGTATCATACTACCCTAGGGAGCACGGGTCAAAATACCAAGCGTAGGTAGGCTAACTTGGTAATTGCCTAAGTTAGAGTTTTACCTTTTTAAAGGGTAAAATAGGATATTGGCCTACGGCCAGGATTTGAGTTTCGAAGTCCAAGATGGACTTGGATATGGGTTGTAAGGGTTGGTAATGATTAGAAATAGCCGCCTAGACCTAGTCTTGACCTCGGTTGACCATGGTTGACTTTTTAGACCAAAAGTCAACTATGGGTCAACACTTTACCCAATTTAGTCCTAAATTCCATTAAACTTGGACAGTTGACCAAAAGTCAACTATTAGTCACCAGTGACCTAGGGTTGACCTAGAGTTGATCAGAGTTGACCAGAGTTGACCCATTGACCAAAAGTCAACTGTAAGTTAACTTTTGACCTAGTTTGATTCGGATTGACTTCCAATGTTCTCCCATGACCAAGATTGACCTAACTAGACTTGTCTTGACCTAGAATGACTTAATAGGATTTAATTTGATTTTACTTTACTTTCTAAACATAGTATTGATACATCTTGTTCTCTATAGGTCCTCGAGACACGGTAGTGGATCCGGTTGACATATTTTATCATCTTATAGGCGAGTACATTCTCTGATAACTTATTCCCAATTTATGATAACTGTTATGATTCATGTACTTAGTATTGATATGCTTATTCCTGACACATGGTTCTCACGGATTGGTATTCCTGGATCTCGACGAGAGATGTTTCTCCTTCTTAGGTTGGAATGTATTGTGCAAGCTCCTTTGTAGCTCTTGCTCAATATATGGTCACTGATTCTAGAGAAGGTTCACTACCTTCTCATTAGAATCCCGTGCAGTGACGTATCCTGTTTGGATCCATTCTACCAATTGGGGTAGGGGGAGTAGTAGCGTATGCCTGTGATCAGATCCATCCCGTATTCCCGAACAGTATGAGTTATATACCGCACATATGACTTGCCAGGCCAGTTCTTGACAGGTACCCAAGCCGATCACAAGTTAAAACTACTACTCACACATATTGGACATATGGCTCACCTTGACTTGTGTACATACCATGATTTCGTTCTACTTTCTTGTTTTAGCTCTAGCTCTACAGCTTACCATGCCATGATACATACATGTACACTCCATGATTCATTGTATATGCTCTATTTACAGTCTTATAGCTTTTATTCTATCTTGAGATCTGTTATGAGATATATGTACTCGTTCTATCCTGACTGGACATGTTAACAAAATATTACAGATGCTGATGAGGGTGATTGCAGTACCTACTACGGTCCGAATGATGTAGTGGGCTTAGACTTGGTCCCGCAGGGCTTAGCTCCGCTTGACGAGACTTTACCTATTGCTTAGCTAGAGTAGGTGTTTTGTACTGGACCTTGTCTCCAGTTACTTTTGAGACTGTATTACATTTTGGATTGTATAGAGACTTGGACTTGTACATTATTTGTGTTTGGACTTGACAGGTTATATTTTATCGTCTTGTTGTCTTTATCTTTCAGTCTTTACTTTATCATCTTAGAGTTGTGATTGAGCACTCATATATATTCATTGCTTGTCCTCCGTTCGGAGTTGACCATATTCTCGACAGGTTTTTGATATATATATAAACTGTTGTTAGAGTAGAAAACCTACAGCGTTCCATGCCATTTTTCCGGTGAGGGCTGGGCGTTGTCACGTACACGTGCCCTTATAGCGGGTGCGGGTCGTGACACGTTTTAGTGGTGGCCCACGCAGGTCCTGAAGTCATAATTAGTGCGATATCGTAGCGGCACTCGTCTTAGAGTGTTGACTACGAGCATGTGTTACACATAGGAGATAGTAGGCTAAGAGTACTCAATCACAGTAGGATCTTTCCTTGCTTATCTTGCTTACCATCTTTGATATTGATTTACTGCATTCTAGCTATCCTCCTTTGATATAATCCTTCATGTGCCATATTGATATCTTCTTTTCAATCTGTCTCCAGGATGGTTATGACTCATTCTTCCGGTGAGGAGCACGGGGAGACGGAGAGGTCTGCTACCCCTGGCGGACAGGCTCCGGTCACTTCCCCTGCAGATGGGACTTCAGTAGGGGCCCTCGGGGGTACTCCTCCAGCGCTCTCGATGACTGTTCTTGGGGTCATTACGGGTGCTCTTTCCACAGTACCGGGGGCTACGACGGAAGTTGTCGGGGGCGTTCTTCCTCCTCAGCAGGGGACTCCTCAGGTGATGGTGGGAGCTATCCCTCCGTTGCCTTCTCTACCTACAGACATGGGACAGATGGTCGCGTTCTTTCAGCAGGTGCTGGAGTCCCAGCGGGCCCAACACGAGGCACAGATGAGGCAGACAGAGGCCATGTGCCAGGGCATGGAGGATGTACACAGGTTGGCTCTAGCGGCATTGGAGCGTGGGGCTCCACAGAGGGAGGTACAGCAGCAGCAGCAGAAGATCGAGGATATCCAGGCTTTCAAGAAGTTGGATCCGAGGAATTTCAAGGGGACCGAGGGCATTATCTATGCTGATGACTGGCTCGAGGATATCGAGCGTCAGATGATGGCCTTCCGCCTGGCAGACGACCTGAAGGTCGAGGCGGTTGGTTTGCAGTTGTTAGATGTTGCCCGGACATGGTTCCGGAATGAGCCAGCTCTTGCAGGAGAGGGCCACACTTGGGCTGAGTTTCGGGCCCTGTTCAGAGAGAAGTTCTTTTCCCCCACAGACAAGATCGGCCTAGTGCGGCAGTTCCAGAACCTGCAGCAGGGCGGTATGACTGTGAACGAGTATGCGACGGAGTTCGGCCGACTGAGCCGATACGCCGAGTACATGGTGAACGACCCGGTGATCCGAGCAGAGCGCTTCCGGGAGGGATTGACATGGGATATCATGATCCTGATCCCTTCCTTCTATGCGACATATGCAGAGGTTTTTGCGGAGGCTCGGAAGGTGGAGAGAGAGTGGGGCTTGAAGCCGAAGAGGGATCGTGATTTATTTTCGGGGCCAGTAGCAGCGCGGAGGCTGCTAAGCGCCCTCAGCTTCAGCATCAGATATTCCAGCATCATCATCAGCAGGGGCAGGCTAGAGCATCTGTCCAGAGGGTTCAGCAGCGTCCGGGACAGGACGATCCACCGTGCCACTTCAGCAAGAAGCTCGGTCACCTCTTTGAGTTCTGCAAGAGGAGGCTGGGGCCGTGTCTCTTTTGCGGTGCCACTACGCATCAGATGCGGAAGTGTCCCAAGAACTCCCGTATTACTGGAGCAGCTCAGAGGGCACATGTTCAGAGGGCACCAGCTAGTGTGCCGGTAGTTCAGCAGCGAGGTCCACTTCTGACCCAGCAGCAGCAGTTTGTTCAGCACCGCCAGCAGAGGGGTGGTTAGGGTAGAGCCTTTACTCTTGCAGCCGAGGAGATGGAGCCTATTGCGGATGTTGTCGCAGGTTCTATTCTGCTCGATTCTTTTCTAGCTTTGGCCTTATTTGATTCTGGTGCTACGCACAGTTTTGTGTCTGTTTCTTTTGCTCTTAGGCACAATATCATTATTGAGTATCTTGGTAGGACTTGCAAGATTATGACTGGGAATGGCATCATCCTAGTTAATAATGTTTGCAAGGGACGGAGAGTTTTTTTGAGAGGACGGGAGCTGAGTGCGTGTTTGCTCGTAATGCCACTTCCGGGTTACGATGTGGTACTCGGTATGGACTGGTTGAGCATGCACCACGCTAGCATCGACTGCAGAGGGGGTAGGATTCTGTTTAGGCCGCCGGGAGAGCCGGAGTATGAGTTCACCAGGGGTGCAGCGGAGCGGGGAGATGGATTCTGCGGAGCATTGTTGGCGGGGCCGGTGTTGCCACATCTACTCATTGCTGAGTTCTTGGATGTATTTCCCGAGGAGCTGCCCGGGATGCCACCAGATCGTGATGTTGAGTTTTCTATAGACCTAGTACCGGGCGCTGAGCCTATCTCCCAGCACGTCTATAGAATCAACAACAGTGAGTTAGCAGAGCTGAAGAGACAGGTCGACGAGCTGGTGGACAAGGGCTTTATTCGATCTAGTTCTTCACCTTGGGGTACGCCAGTTCTTTTTGTCCCCAAGAAGGATGGTACGGTGCGTCTGTGCATTGATTACAGGGCGCTCAATAACCTTACCATCAAGAACAAGTATCCTTTGCCATGGATTGATGACTTGTTCGACCAGTTGAGCGGGACGAGGGTGTTCTCGAAGATTGACTTGCGTACCGGGTACCATCAGCTGAAGCTGAAGCAGGATGACATTTCGAAGACTGTCTTTCGGACTCGCTATGGCCAGTATGAGTATACCGTCATGCCGTTTGGGTTGACCAACGCCCCAGCGGTATTCATGAACTTGATGAACAAGGTATTTCATCAGTACCTTGACAAGTTCGTGGTGGTCTTCATTGATGACATTCTCATCTATTCGAAGACACCAGAGGAGCACGAGGTATCACCCTCACTTTTTCCAGTTAGGGGTAAAATGGTAATTTTCTATTTTATAATATTTTATGGGAATTTTATTTCATGAATGTTATTATTTAATTATTATAGGAGTCGGGTTCGAATTTCATCGCATTCCGAGTTGATTCGGGACTCCGGGGAATTTCGACTTGAGCCGTAATTAGCATGTTATTTAACCATGGCCCACCACACTAAACTTTTAGGTTTAGGAGTTTGGACTAGTCCCCCATGAGTAATTAAGTTTAATTATGATTTTTAATTAATTTTAGCAACTTCCGAAACCCATTTGGATTAATTTTGCATATAGGCTTAGGGAGGGGCAAACTTGTAAATACAAGTGCCCCTACCATGACCACCATGGCCGGCCCCTATAGGCACCCCTTCCACCTCATATTTCTTCTTCACTAAGTCTTCTTCCTCTCTCTTCATTCATTTCTTCCAACTTCTTCTTCTCTTCCAAATCTACATTTAGGTATGTTATTTAAACCCTCTATAATTCCTCATTTGCACTTACTCCTTCACATTAATTAGAGAGGGGACCATTCTCTACATGTTGACCCTAGATTTGTAGGTTTCCTTAAATTCTAGTTTAGGGATTTATTTATGGTTTTATTCTTTTAAGAGTGGTGTAAAAAAAAAAAAAAAAAAAAAAAAAAAAAAAAAAAAAAAAAAAAATATATATATATATATATATATATATATATATATATATATATATATATATTTTTTATATATATATATATATATATATATATATATATATATATATATATATAAAATATATATATATATATAGATATGTATGAAAAAAAAAATAGATATGTATGTGTGTATGTAGATTTGTATGTGTGGGAGTGTGTGTCCATGTGAGAGTGTGTGTCCATGTGTGTGTGTGTGTGTGTGTGTGTGTGAGTGTCCATATATATATATATATATAGATACATATGTGTGTGTGTGTCTATATATATATATATATATATATATATATATATATATATATATATATAAAATATATATATATATATATATATATATATATATATATATATATATTTATTTATATATATATATATATATATATATATATATATATATATATATATATATATATATATATATTTTATATATATATAGATATGTGCAGGTATATATATATGTGTGTGTGGTCATACATATATAGGTGTGTGTATTTGTGTGTGTAGAGAGGGAACGGGAATTAGTTGTGTGTGAGTGACATATATATATTAGAGAGATTGAGAGAGAATTAGAGGAGAATTGAGAGGAAGAAAGGGGGAGCAACCAAGGCACCAGGGGGGGCCTAGGAAGCTGCTTCCCCCCCCCCCCCCCCATAACAGCAGTAAAACAGCAGTAGTACCAGCAGCAGCAAGCTGCAATAGCAGCAGCAGTTAGCAGCAGTAGGAGCAGCAGAGCACCCCCCAAACCACCCTCTTTTGACCCCCCCATAACCCCCACTATATGCCTAATATATATGTATATATATACACTATATATTTAGCTATTTAGACACCTATTTGACCTACTAAAATAGTCCCAAGAACTTGTCCCAAGAGAGTGTGGAAAATGGGTTTGAATGAGTGAGTGAATGTTAAGTAGGATTTTGGTTAAGGGGTGAAATCGAGTTCCGTGATTCGGAACGCGTAGAAACTTAGAGGGAACCTAGATAATGTGATTTAGATTTTGTGGGTAGGCTTCGGAGTGGGAATCGGGGTTGCGTGTGGGCTTGGGGAGTCGGTATCGTACCGCACCATCCCGTATCTTGAAATATTCAAGATAACGGGTAAACGGGCGATTCGGACCGTAAGATGGACTGGATGTCCACTTACCCTAGAAAACTTGGTAGATAATGGTTCTATAGGCTAGTACCCTACTACCCTAGGAAGCACGGAGTGGAATTCCTAAGGGAAGGCCACTTGGCGGCAAGTTAGAACGGTTTAAGGGTAAATGTTAAGGGGTAATCGGGTAATTTCGAGATACGGAGTTCGGGTAGTCGGATTGACTTGAAACTTGGGTGGCATGTTGGGTACACCCTATAAATGTCATTTTTGAGCCAATTTTGGCTCGGCTGACCCAGAGTTGACTTTTTACCCAAAAGTCAACCGTGAGTCAACACTTTGTCTAGATTTGACCAAATCCAAACCAGAGTTGACCAGTTGACCAAAAGTCAACTATTGGTCAACATTTGACCAGTTTGACCTAGGGTTGACCTAGAGTTGACCAGAGTTGACCAGGGATTACCAGTTAACCAAAAGTCAACTGTAGGCCAACTCTTGACCCCGTTTGACTTTCTTCGACTTGTTTTGACCTGTGATGACTGGTATGACCTAGGGTTGACTTGGTCTGGCTTAGATTGACTTGATATAACTTAATTTGACCAAGATTTGACTTGAGAGGACTTAGTATGACTCAGTGAGACCTAGTTTGACCTAGTTTGGGTGGCTCAGGATAGGCAGCGGCATTGGGCCGATAGTCACCGGAGTCCGTTAGAGTTCGAGGTTAGTTTCAGTTCTTGTCGTATTTGTTGTGATTCTTTGTCAGTTGTGTGTTGAGTTTTGTCTTGTGTCTAGGTTGGTGACATGGTATTTCTGAGGATATCCCCGACACGTGGCACTATTCGCTTTGGCGGTGGTGGGAAGCTCAGTCCGCGCTACATCGGACCTTTCACCATCTTAGAGAGGATCGGTGCAGTAGCCTACTAACTGGACTTGCCTACTAGGCTTGAGGGAGTGCACAACGTGTTTCATGTATCTCAGCTGAGGCGGTACGTGGCAGATCCTAGCCATGTATTGGACCAATCAGCGATACAGGTGGGACCTACTCTCAGCTATCCAGAACAGCCGGTGGAGATTCTGGATCGTAGGAAGAAGGTGCTCCGAAACCAGGTCATACCCTTGGTTCGGGTTGTATGGAGACATCACTCTCCAGGTGAGTCTACCTGGGAGAGGGAGGACGACATGCGGGAGCGTTTCTCTTATCTTTTCGAGCCCTGAGGTATAATCTATTTCCTTTATTTCTGTTTGTGATTTCCTGTGCTTGTTGTATTCAATTTCGAGGACGAAATTTTTTTAAGGTGGATAGACTTGTCACCCTCACTTTTCCCAGTTAGGGGTAAAATGGTAATTTTCCATTTTATAATATTTTTTATGAATTTTATTTTATGAATGTTATTATTTAATTATTATAGGAGTCGGATTCGAATTTTATCGCATTCCGAGTTGATTCGGGACTCCGGGAAATTTTGACTTGAGTCGTAATTAGCATATTATTTAACCATGGCCCACCACACTAAACTTTTAGGTTTAGGAGTTTGGACTAGTCCCCCATGAGTAATTAAGTTTAATTATGATTTTTAATTAATTTTAGCAACTTCCGAAACCCATTTTGGATTAATTTTGCATATAGTCTTAGGGAGGGGCAAACTTGTAAATACAAGTGCCCCTACCATGACCACCATGGCCGGCCCCTATAGGCACCCCTTCCACCTCAATTTCTTCTTCACTAAGTCTTCTTCCTCTCTCTTCATTCATTTCTTCCAACTTCTTCTTCTCTTCCAAATCTACATTTAGGTATGTTATTTAAACCCTCTTTAATTCCTCATTTGCATTTACTCCTTCACATTAATTAGAGAGGGGACCATTCTCTACATGTTGACCTTAGATTTTGTAGGTTTCCTTAAATTCTAGTTTAAGGATTTATTTATGGTTTTATTCTTTTAAGAGTGGTATATATATATATATATATATATATATATATATATATATATATATATATGCCAAGGAATGTGGAAAGGAAAGTGATTACTTCAATATGGGAAAGTGATTCCTTGCTTGGATGGATGGAATCACTTTCCCCCCTAATTTTTCTTCCATTGGAAATTACTTTCCTTTCCTCCTTAATTCCTTTGGCATCCAAACATAGAAAAATAATCACTTTCCTTTTCCAACCCGGAGATTCCGCGAACCAAACGAGGCCTAAGTTTTTATAACTTCTAAATATATTATAGGGGAGAACCGACTCTACTAAGTTATCACGTCAACCACAAGTTTTTGGATTTCCTATATAAATAACACTTTGAGTTCTTCCCAAACAAGAGTACTTAGTTTGTTAGTCAAAGCGGCTCCAAGTCGTGACCAATCAAAAGACTTTCATAGGTGCGAACAAAATATCTCATAAATGCAATAGCCCTCTTCCCGACAAAATAAATTATTTAGAGGCCAATATTAGACATTGACTTATATAAGTTAATATTGACAAGTTGGATCTAATTGCATCCAAACTTGTAAAATATAAGTACACTTGCAACTTGAAACTTGCAACTTGCAAGCATCTCACCAACCACAACTTGAAGTTGTTAATGATAATCATTTGAGAAATTGCTCAGTGCTCTTCATTTTCAGCTATGAAGGCCAACTTGTGGTCGCTTGACAAGTTGATATATAAAACAACTGTCAATTTGTCATCGTATGTTAGAGTAGTGGAAGTGGAGTGCGTGTTTTTTCAACGGTTTTTACTCCCGAAAGCCGCGTGACAGCAAGACATTGCCACAGATGTGATCCAATTGGCATCGAATGTAACGTAAAGGCATTGTACAAAATTAAATATTTTGCAAACTGGATATTTGATTAGATCTTCTAAATAGTAGACCTCGAGTTTCGTCATTTTTTTTTTTATGGCTTCCCTTTCGTGTTTTCTTTTCCACTACATGTTCGAATTGTGTACTTGTTTTTAGTAATAAATTTATTTTTAAATTTTTTGGAAAAAAAAAATACCGTAGATCAGAAAGTCTACTAATTGTGACGGTTCTTGAATTAGATATACATAGCATCTTCGTCTTCATATTCGCAAAGTAAATTATGAGCTTGAGCTTTCAGGGCATTTTTTTTCCTTAAATATTTTTTTGAAAGATTTCTTCTTCTTTGACTTAGAAGAAGACATTACAAAAAAAGCACATGAGCCTTTTCCAACTTTATGTTACTCTCGGTCGTCACTCTAGCATGTTCAACAATGCCCAATGTGATGAATCAATTTTATTTATTGAAGTTTTATAATAAAATGTAACTTTTAGTCAAGGACTACAAAATCAGATCAGATCAATACCCAAATCATTGTACAAAATCTGTCAAGGTCCTCTAACCTCTTAATGCAATTAATCATATTTAGAACATGTTCGTGTTCTTGTAGAATTTGAAGAAGAAAAACTTGATTTGTTTTGCAATATAAACGCATTCTAACTGGATACCTAAAACAAGTACAAAAATTGTGGGAAAATGAGTCGATGATCCTAATCCGCACGCGACCACCTTGCTCTATTAATGATCTGAATCATGCTTGCTTGTACAATGACATGAAATAGCTGTCTTATTACAATAAAAAAATATATATATTTGGCTCCTAAAATTTTTGGGAGATGTCATATCTCATTATGTGGTATATGACATGGTTGCTGACATGACAACTGACATGTCAACATACATGACAAAATTTAACATTAAAATTAATATTAAATTAACATTAAGATTAACCTTAACATTAAAATTAAAATTAACATTAATATTAACATTAACGTTAATATTAACATTAACATTAAAAAAATTTGGATAATTAATTATTTAGGTTAAAATTTGCCATATGAGCTGTTATGTAGATGCCACATAATAAAAGATGACATCATCCAAATATTTTGAGAGCCAAATAGTATAATTGATTACAATAGTATACTTTCTGCTCTCAGAAACTTTGAGTTGCTTAGTGTTCTCTCTTGGCGGGGTCGATATGTGTGTATAGTCAATTGGTTCACGGAAAGGAAATAAATTCCTTTGTATTTTTCATGGAAATTGTAGAAAATAATGGTTGGATGATTTTATTGATGGACTACTTCACTACTTATAGGGAGTCTAGCTCCTCTACATATAACATATTCCGATGTGGGACTAAAAGTCCCTTATTGATTCTCAACACTCCCCCTCAAGATGGACGATAGATATTGATCATCCCCATCTTGTTACATAGCTTTGACAGACTTAATGAACTAAGACCCTTAGTCAGACAGTCTGCAACTTGTTCTTCTGAGCGGACATGGTCAATCTTCAGTATCCCTTGTTCCAGCTTCTCCTTGATGAAGAATCGATCAATCTCGATGTGCTTCGTTCTGTCGTGCTGAACTGGATTGTTAGCTACACTTATTGCAGCTTGACTATCGCTCAGAAGACGCAATGGTGCTCCCTTATCCAGCTGCAACTCTGTCAGCAATGCTTTCACCCACAGCAACTCTGACACTCCCAGAGCCATTGCTCTGTATTCTGCTTCAGCTGTCGACCGTGCTACCACTGACTGTTTCTTGCTTCTCCATGAGACCAGATTTCCTCCTACAAAAACACAGTATCCCGTGGTAGACCTTCTGTCGTCTATGCAGCTCGCCCAGTCTGCATCACAGTATCCCTCAACTTCTATGCGTCCATTCTTCTTGAACCATAGCCCCTTTCCCGGCGTTCCTTTCAGATATCTCAAGATCTGAAATACTGCTTCCATACGACCCTTTCTTGGATCAAGCATGTAGCAACTCACTACACTCACCGCAAATGAGATATCAGGGCGAGTTGCCCCAGATAAATCAATCTTCCTACAAGTCGTTGATATCTTTCACGATCGACTGGCTCTCCTGCTTCTGCTCCCAACTTGCACTTCTGGTCAATTGGAGTGACTGCTGCTTTGCATCCCAGCATTCATGTCTCCTTCAGCAGATCTAGTACGTATTTTCTCTGTGAGAGAACAATTTCTTGTTCGCCTTCACACACCTCGATACCTAGAAAGTACCTCATCGCTCCTAAATCCTTCACCTCAAACTCTTTTGCGAGTTTTGACTTCAGCTTAGTGATCTCGACTTCATCATCACCTGTGATCACTATATCATCCACATATACAGCAAGTATAGTGATGTGGCCTCTTGCATGCTGGAGGAAGACCGTATGATCTGCATTTGTTTGACGGTATCCCATGCCTGTAACAGCCTTTCTGAATCTGTCAAACCAGGCTCGAGGAGATTGCTTGAGCCCGTATAGCGACTTCTTCAGTTTACACACCTTTCCTTGCGACGTCCCTCCGTTTGATTCCGTCGCACAGCATCCTGGCGGGAGCTCCATGTATACTTCTTCTTGCAGGTCCCCATGAAGAAAGGCATTCTTCACATCCAGCTGGTACAGCTTCCACCCATAGTTCGCTGCAATGGAGACCAGAGTTCTCACGGTGCTCATTTTTGCTACTGGGGCAAACGTCTCATCATAGTCTATGCCATATGACTGTGTGAATCCTTTTGCAACCAACCTCGCCTTGTATCGCTCGACCTTTTCCTTCTGGCGTCTCTTTCACTGTGTACACCCATTTTCATCCCACAACTTTCTTCCCTTTGGGTAATGGAACCAGCTCCCATGTCTTATTTTTCTCCAGTGTCCCAAGTTCTTCCATCATTACAGCTTTCCACCTTGGATCTTTCTTTGCTTCCTGCCAACACTTGGGCAACGAAGTAGAGTCTAACGATGCAATGAAGGCTCGATAATTCGAAGAAATGTTAGAATAAGACAAGAAGTTGGCAATATCATGTTCGTAATCATCAAAACGAGCAGGAGCCTTACCCGCATTGATGCGAGAAGATCTCCTTAAGGGAGCAATAGGTGGTGGAGAGATCATACCATCCGAGTCGGAGAGACCCGCATCAGAATCTGAGTGATTCAGTGCGGGGGCAACATCTTCAGGAGTTGGAGCAGGAGTAGACGAGGGACTTGGTACAGTAGGCACAGGGCACGGCATAGGCACAGTACTGGACTTCTGTTGTCTCCTTCTGTAGACTTGGAGCTCCTTTTCCCTTAGTCTGTTGCTCCCCCTGCGTAACATATGTATCTTCTTCTTCTTCTTCATCTGTATCTGAGTCACTGTGCTCTCTCCCTTTCGTCCAGTTTTCTACAACCGGACACGAAACCGATCCGACGACCACATTTGGGCTTATTATCTCCCCCTCACATCGAACACCACCTGTGTTAGATGTGTCACCAAATGCTGAACCTTCATCCGAACCATAGTATGGTTCGAGTTCTCTGAATGTAACGTCCATGCTGACAAACATCTTCCGCTCGACTGGACTCCAACAGGCATATCCCTTCTGAGTCGCCGTGTAACCGACAAAGACACATTTAACTGCTCTAGGATCCAGTTTGCCAACGTCGGGCCTATTATCTTGGACAAAGCACACACATCCAAAAACTTTTGATGGAACAGTGTATGTAGTTGCCCCAGTAAGCATCTCCAATGGTGTCTTCCAGTTCAATACTTGAGACGGTATTCTGTTGATGAGATACGAGGCCGTCAAAATAGCCTGCCCCCATAAGTGCTTCGGAACATTCATAGCCAGCATCATCGTCCGTGCGACTTCCAGCAGGTGTCTGTTCTTTCGTTCAGCCACACCATTTTGTGCCGGAGTATAAGCACATGAAGTTTGATGTAGTATTCCATGGGTGGAAAAATACTCAGCAACCTGCTTATTAGTATACTCCGTCCCATTGTCAGACCGGAAATACTTAATTTTAGCGCCATATTGTGTTTCCATCCGGCGATAAAAGTCCCGAAAAGCCTCAAGGACGTCACTTTTATTCTTCATAAGGTAGACCCATGTCACGCGGGTATAACAGTCAATGAAGATGACGAACCATCGAAAACCGTTAATTCCGGTTGTAGGACAAGGGCCCCATACGTCCGAATGTATCATGTCAAAAGCAGCTGAACTCCTATTCCCCGAGCTTACATATGAGCTTCTGGTATGTTTTTCCAACTCACAAGCATCACAAAATAACTTCTCTTTATCAGCCCGTTGATATAAGGACGGATACATTCGACTAATAACTTGAAAAGAGGAATGACCGACACGCTGGTGATGGAGTAGCAAGTCGGCTTCAACACTGCGACAGGAAGCTTCTGGTGGTGTGTCTGCTACCAAGGATGCCAATGCTTTGTCCAGTCCAGTCATGTATAAATACCACAGCCCCTTATGCCATGTGCCAGTCCCAAGTCGTCGTCCTGTCCCCTTCTCCTGAAAAGTTACCTTAGGAATGTCAAAGGAAACAGCACAGTTAAGATCAAGTATAATGGCACTAATGGATAAAAGATTGACAGGAAAAGATGGAGCATGTAAGACATTGGTTAGAGTGATGGAAGGGGTGCATGCGACAGTGCCTGTACCCACTACAGGTCTGGATGTACCATCAGCGGTCTGAATACTCTCCGGCAATGGTAGCTGAGTATACTCCTGAAACTCACCACGGGATCCCGTGACATGGCGAGATGTCCCAGAGTCCATTATCCATCCTGGCTGATGGACAGATGTAAGAGCACGTGCAGAATCACCGGTGCCAGTTTGGGCAAAGTAAGTGACGTGATCTCCCGAGGTCGAAGACGCCCCAGGACTGTCGGCCGAAACCAGATTTGTGCCTCGCAACTTCTCAAGGAACCCCCTCTCAAGCGGGGTTATTTCAGCCAGTAGATTCTCTCCCCCTTCCTCCACCAGATTCGCTTTGTGTCCTTCCCGTCTATCAGCATATCCTCCTCTATTACCCCGTCGGCCGCCACGACCCCGTCCTCGATCAGTAGACTGATGTCGTAAGGGTTTTGGACAAAATCGGATGTAATGTCCGGAGTCACCACAATTATGGCAAATACCACCAACAGATGGAGGTTGATTGAAGGCAGCAAGGGCAGACTTTTCAACCTCGGCTCGCTCCTCCTGGTAGGATCTCTTGTTGGACATCAACTTCAGTCGAGCTTCTTCCTGTGTCATGACGGCTATAGCTTCTTCCAAGGTCGGAAGCGTGGATTGGGATATGAGGATATTCCGTCTCTGCTCAAATACAGGGTGTAGTCCCTTCAGGAATTTCATTATACGCTGTCGCGAAATATAAGCCATGAACGTCTGAAAGTACTTCGCGAATGCCGGTTCGACTTGTGCATCTTCCATCCCAAGAGGATCATAATGATCTAGATCAGACCAGTACTTCTTCAACAGGGCTGCGTACTCAGAGATGGTACGTTCGTCTTAGGCCACCCTATCGAGTTCATCTTGTAGTTGAAAGACTCGCATAGGGTTGCCAGAGCCGGAGTACATATCTTTTAGAGTCCACCATATATCAGCAGCAGCCTCTATTGCCTCGACATTGCCCGACACCTGGTCGGTTAATGAGGCAGTCAACCACCCAGCCACTACATTGTTGACAATCTCCCAAACAGCAAACTCCATTGCGGAGTGATCGGCTGGTGCCTTGGCTTGGCCAGTGACATAGCCAACCAAGCCACGTCCCTTCAGCGTCCGCATCGCCTGCCGCGACCACTTCAAGTAGTTAGACGTTCCTCCCAACTTCGTCTCCAGCTTCTCTAATTTCCTCATTTTGTAAGGTGACGGATCCACATCAGTATGGATCGTACGTGGGGTTGCCTCAGTTAATCTCTTTGATAAGATATCATCAACCAAGGCCTTCATCTCTTCGGCCGTCAGTTTGCCACTGATCGAATCCATGCCTTCTTCAACTATGAACCCTATTCGTCGTCTTCTTCGGCTTCTTCGACGTCGGAGTCGGCAACTACCCCAACGTCGTCGTCTTCTCCGTCTTCGTCGGCTACGTCGTCTTCTTCGACGACAGGGACTTTACGAACGCGCTTCTAACTTGGCAAGCACAGGCACGCGCATGTAAAGTGAACACGTCAGGACACCAGAGAAGACATGATCAGTCTCTGTATAGATCCTGATGTGAAGGAGGAATAACAAAATAAACATTTGTTAGTTCCAAACGACGCAATCTAGGAAGTCGGTGCAAATAAAGTATTTGACATCTCGACTGTCTTCGAAATACGCCATTTTTTTTTGGGTATAAAGACGGCTATGGTTAGGGTTAGGGTTTGTATGGGGCTGTTAGGGCTAGGGTTTCCATTAGGAGAGGGAGAGGGAGGAGGGTGGGCGAGAGGGTGCTAGAGGGGGGGAAGGTGCTGGTCGGGGGGGGGGAAGGGGGGGCGCTGCGGCTCCGGGGGGGTCGGGGGGGGGGGGCTGCTCCGGAGGGGGGTGGTCGGGGGGGTGGGCGCTGCTCCGGGGGAGGGGGGTCGGGGGGGGGGGGGGAGGGGGGGCGCTGCTCCGGGGGGGGGGTCGGGGGGGGGCTGCTGCTCCGTGGGGGTGGGGGGTCGGCTAAATTTTTTTTTTTGTGGAGAGAGAGAGAGAGAGTTATGGCTCTGATACCATGTAGAAAATAATGGTTGGATGATTTTATTGATGGACTACTTCACTACTTATAGGGAGTCTAGCTCCTCTACATATAACATATTCCGATGTGGGACTAAAAGTCCCTTATTGATTCTCAACAGAAATAGAAAAGTAGAATTCCTGTCACATTTTCTTTCCGTTGTTTGGTAAAACAAGAAAACTACCTAAGAAAAAAAGTAAAATATAACAATGTTCCAATAATATCCTTACCTTTTAAAATAAAAATAATATTATAAAAAATAACATTAATGGTAAAATAAGCAATGGCAATTGGTTACTTTTTGTCATAACTTTTGTAATAAATGTTGGAAAATGAGGAAGGAAAATCAATCTCATGTGTCTTAAGTGTAACCATATTCCTACCAATTTTTTCCCTTGTCAGGAAATTGATTCCCAAGTTTGTGGATACCAAATAAAAGAAAGGAACAACTTTCCTTTCTTGGTTCCTTAAATCCGTGAACCAAATGTGGCCTAAATGTAACTCATACTACATGGCTCTCGTTCTCGAGGAAAAAGGGGATGTATTATCATGTTGGCTTGTAACGCCTACCCATTCAGTAGGATGTAATGCATTGATCAGTCCACTCATCATGTAGCCGGATAACTGTTCGTCGGATGGATCTATATAGGGTCCAAGGGGGGCCACGACCTTCCAATTTTTTTTTTAAATGTTGATTATTATACAGAACTTTTTACAAGTTTACAATATATATTAGTTTAACCTTCTAATTTATAAAGAATAAGTTAGCTCAAGTGGTAGTGTCTAGGACTTTCAATTAAGAGGTTGCAAGTTCAAATCTCACCTCACACAATCAATTATTTTACATATTTTATGTATAATATTTTGCTTTCTCTTTTGTAACAATTTAAAAATATTGGCTTTATTTTTTTGCTCATTCTTTTTTGAGTTTTAGTATATTTTTACTATCGAAGTCCAATTAACATGACAACTTTAAAGATTTTTATATGTAGTAGCATGGCCCCTTTATAATTTTAATCCTGGCTCTACCCCTGCGTCGGTTGGACTTCATCAAAGTACATAAGCAGAGTGCCGCAGAAGCAGAATACCGTAAAAGCAGAATATTGCAAAAACTAGCACCATGAATCTTCACTTTGTGCTGTGCTTTGTGCCTCCACCCCCACCCCATATATACAGGACGAGAAAATCATATTCTAGTCATAATATGATTTACTAAATTGGAATAAAATAGGAATCATATTATGCCTAAAATATTCCATCAATATCCTATTTTAGATCATAATAAAATTTTCTAAAATAAGAATTCTATTATATCTAAAATAGCACAACACCAATTATGGACATCCAAATCTAATCAAATCAAATATTTAACTAGATTTGGATTCCACAAATATGTTGTTACCAAATCCAAACTGGACTCCAACAATCTCCTCCTCCAGTTTGATAAGAGGGTGTTAACCCCATGGCTCCTCAACTGGACTCCATGCCTGTCATTCCACGACAGAATACCTGTTCCCCCATGCCACTGATCTCCGATCCCGCGAGTTACTTTGCATCTTCAATTGTCTCTGGCTCCTCGACCGTCACGTCGACGCTAGCTGCCATGCGTAGCACCTTCGGCACCACTGGAATCCTGTTGATATCAATGACACGACCAAGACCGAAGTCCCTAACGATGAGCCTCATCGTAAGTCTCGGTTATCTGTTCCCACCTTCCGTCTACCACTGGAAAGTGTTAACGTTCCGACGAGCTTCTTCACCCTTTGCTGGCCCAACCAAGCAGACGGTACGATTCTCACGAGATTCGAACTCCTGAACCAGCCCACCTTCGTGTCTGAACTTGAAGCCATCCCATACACATGCATTCTCGAGTAGAACATCAAGTACTGTGCATGTCGTCAATGACCCACAGCTCTCCCTGAACTGTGTGAATGATGATGCTCCTGCCTCAGATTTAGTTTGCTGCAAACTTTGATCTCCTCCCTGGCTTCGAATTATTAAAACCGATGTCGCTCCGTAAAGCTTTGGCAAACCACCTGTCACCAAAACTGGATCCGTAGAGCAACCCCCACCTATAAACTGACTAGATGTCATGAAAATGACAAACTGACCCTCAAACTTTGACTCATTACCATCTGTCACTTTATCTCGACGAAATGAATCCTCTGTATCCCTTAAAGCATCTAGAAGTCCCTTCTCAGCATGTTCTCGACGATCCACCTTCTATCGAATACCCCTCGAGCCTCCATCCGGTGTCTGTGGTCTTCCTGTACAGCTCAGCGGCTTGAGCCTGTACATGCCATAACACAAATCTTCCCGAGCCAGCTATTGGAAATCCTTCTCAAGCATCCAATTTCTATCCACAAATAAACTACGATAGCCACATTTTTCATCCTTCCTACCGAAACTAAGTTGTAGCACAAACTTGGTATATGTCGCACACCCTTGAGAATGAAGTTCTCACCGAACTCCGTTGTCAAGGGCACATTATCGATGCCTACAACTGCAGCCGTCCCCTTGTCGTCCATATTAACACGTCCAAACCTGTCGTCGCGGTATGACATAAAGATCCTCCTATGTGGAGTGTCGTGATATGATACCCCCGTGTCCATGACCCACTCGCCATTATGAACATATGCCACAAGGTTCCACTGCGTCAATCGATGCGATGATGATATATCCAAACGTCGTAAGAACCACATGATCGTCCTTACCTTTGGTCTTCTCAGCTTTGAGCTTCATGCAGTTACTCTTGATATGATCTCTTTTGCCACAGTGATAGCAGCCCTCCTTGCGGTCCATAATCGCAAGATCCCGAAAACTCTCCCATATCTTCGCCTGTGACTTGGGTCTTTCCTTCCCGTATAAAGCTACCAGAACGGACTCCTGCGATGATTCCACTTGCTTGTGCCGGACCTTCTAATTCAACAAGCTACTTTTGACTACCTTCATCGTGACAACTCCATCCGGTACAGAGTTGCTCACCAACACCACCAACGTCTCCCAACTTTTTGGCAGAGAACTCAAGAACAATAGGGCCTAAAGTTCATGATCAATCACCATTTTTATCGCAGACAGCTGATTGATGATACTCTGAACCTCGTTTAGATGTTGTGCTACTAGGGCACCCTCCGTGTACTTCAAGTTGACGAGTTAGCGAATAAGAAATAGCTTGTTGCCAGTCGTCATCCTTTCGTAAAGCGAATAGCTTCTCCTATAATATTTTTGTCGAACTGTCCATGGACACGTGGTAAAACATCGAGTCGTCCAGCCATTAGAGGATGAATCTAACGACCTTCTGATCCAGCCATTTCTAGACTTCCATAGCTTTGTCCGATGGCTTTGTGCTTGTTCGACGTAACAAAAGGTTGAACGAACTTTTTACTTTATTGAACGTATAATGTATCTGTGTACAAAGAAGGAAGTCCTAAATAGGATATTCTAAGTATAGGGAGAAGAGGTTTCTAGGAAAGTATGACAATGGAGATCGAGCGCTGCAGTGGCTCCTTTACTCTGTTGACGATCTGATAATAGATCAACCTTGCTATGGCTCTCTGGCGCCTTTGATAGAACTCTGGGGTCACCGATCAAGAGGTTGTCTGGATGAGAAGATCCCTTGAAGATTGTTGGTTGGTTCTTTAGTTGATAGGTGGATGAGGGTAGTCGACTCATCGTAAATAGAGGTCGCTGCTCCTTTGAAGATTGTCGATTGTCAATGTTTCTTCCCTCTTTTTCCACTTTTTTGGTAGAATAACTCCTTCTAGTTATATACAACCGAGCACATATGCGATGTGCATTAGGGTTCCTGAGATTTGAAAGAATTTGTCGTCATTGTACGGTGCGGACTTCTGAGGTGCTGACACGTGGCGGACATCGAGATTCCCCTCAAATGAGATCTCTTGTGGTTACAAACATAACCGAAAGAGGTGACACGTGGCGCGTGCCGATTTGCTTGCTTGGATACAACCGAATAAATCTTAGGATTTTATCCTAGATTGGGAGTCTAATTGATCCTCGTCTAAGATTTAAATCAATCTGATATGATATCAATCATGATTTAATTATAACACCCACTTTTCTAACATGAGAGTAATTTTGAACTTTTGTAAATATTTATTATTTAATAATAGGATTTATGATTTATGGAAATTTTTAATTAATTTAATACTATTTAAAATTGGTGAATTATAATTTTGATGTGTTAGCTAGTGAACCCTAGAACTGTTGAGCCTAGAGATTAACCATGACCATGGGGACCTAACCATGTGATTAGAATGACTATTTACAACTTTTTAGGCTAAGGGTATTTAGGTTATTTTGTGACTTTTAAATTATTTAGGATTTTGATTACTTGGTAAATTTTAGATTATTTTAATAATATTTAAATTGATGTATTATGATTTTTGTCATTTTTCATATTTTAATATTTCGGAAAAAATTTATATTTTAAATATTGTTTTTATTGGATTTATTTAGTCGGGTATGAGTTTCGTCTCGTTCTGACTTGTATTGTGACCCGGGTAGCTTAAACTCTAGATGGAACCCAATATTAAGTTAAGCATGGCCCATAAAATTTAACATTAAAGTTAGTTAATTAAATTAATTTTTATCATGTTAGAATGGTTAAGTTAGAGACTCAAAACTAGATCATTTTGACCCGAAACTTGAACCTAGTCAAGATTTAACCATATGAGACTAGAGAGGGGCAATTAGGACATTTTCCATTAGCCCTAATGGACTCTTTATGGCAGCCACCTTTAGGGGAGAATGGTTTATTTCATTCATTACAATCTTGTCTCTTTTATTTTCCTTTTGTTCTTCCCTAATTTTAGAGAGCCTTTCCATTTATTTGATCTCCAAATCAAATCATTCCTTCACCAAACCTTTCCTCAATCATTCCCATTCTCCAAGGAAAGGGTGCTACCAAGGATTGGAAGAAGAGTGCAAGGAGGAGTGTCCACTTTGAGGAATCTTCGTATCAGAGCCGTGTCCTAAAGGATTTCATTGGATTCCACTCCCAATAGGTAAAACCCATCATCTAAATTGATTTTTTTTGCATATAAATTAGCTTTAAATCTGTAGGATCCATCCTCATGCATGTGTCCCATTTAGATTCAAATTTGAGGCCATTTGGAGCTCTCTTGAGGATTTTAGATATGTGTCTTGTGTCCTACTTGATAGATCCCAAATTAGGACACCCCATGTGTATGTATGTATGATAATAGTTTAAATAGATATTTAAATTCAGTTTTAGAATGGTTAGAGAGGGATTGATCTTAGTTAGGATGGTTAGAATAAGTTTCATTTGGATACCTATGTTTGTATCCAAGTATCTTGGCCTATATGTGTTCTTTTGTCCAAAACAACTCAAATTCGTCATAACATTTATCCACGTTTTTATTAACCAAAGCAACTTAGAAATGTCATAACTTTTAGCTTAGAACTTCGATTAATCTTCCATTTTTTAAAAGAACCGTATCGAAGTTAGCTTTCCAAATATATATTTTAATAAGCCAAATTCTTTCCGTAACTTTTTGTAGAATTATTTGAGTGTCAATTGTACGAAAGATGAACGTGTTTCGGTATTTTTGCAATTTCGGGAGCTTTCGGACACGAAAATACGATCCGTTTGAAGTTTCGAAAAGCTAACACGAAGGGCTACAACATACTTTAATCCTAAAATTTATTAGAGGACCAATTGGTACAGTATTAGTTTTAAGTAGAAGAGTGACTATACGATATATATGCATTTTGTGTAACCTATGAGCCTATGTAGTATGGATATTAAATGAATATAGAGTATGTAATACATGATATGTTAGATGAGTAAAATGATATATATGATATATATCCTCTTTACATTAATGTATATATATGGTTGAATGCAAGCATGTAGGAATGCAATTAATATAATGTATGTAAGCAATGCATAAATGCATGAATGAAAGAATGATATACAATGTATGCATGAAAGTATATAATGAATGCTAGATATGAATGCAAGGTATACATGTAATGATAGATATGAATGCATAATATATAAATAATATAATATAATATATAATGATAGAATGTATGGTAATATAGAATATATGATGCAAGCATATATATGTCCACTGTTTTTCCTTTTCCTTACATTTTCCTCCCCTTTCCTTTCTATTTCAGTTTTTTCTCTTTTTTTCCTCTTCTATTTTTACATGTTATATACAATGTATATAATGTATAGATGCATGTAAGTATGTAATATACATGAATGAATTTTATATATGAATGAATCAATCAATCAAAGGTATAAGTAAAATATAATGCATTGTAATGAATGTTAACATATATAATGTATAAAAGTATGTATGTAAATGTGCATGAATGTATATATCTATGTAACTATGTAAATATGCATGATGTAACATATGCCTATATATATAAATATGTATGTAATATGGATATGCATGTATGCATGAAGGTATGTATTTATATATATTATCTATTTTATATTATGCATTATTGTGGTTCACATTCTCTTATGATTGTGTGAGTGCTAGCCTAGGCTTGGTTAGCCCTAGTGAGACTTGTTAGACTTGTTTTGGCTAGGACTTGACCTAGTTGACCTAATTTGACTAGTGTGATTGACTAGAGTTGACCAAGTGTTGACTTTAGTCTAGTTTGACCTAGACAGCATACAAATGTATTGTACATTTCATTTATCATCTCTCGTATACATCTTGACCTGTGTTGCTCTAAATAGGACTCTGTGGCTTCAGTTTGGACCTCTATACCTATCAGCTGTTCAGGTTATCAGGCGAGAACATTCTCTGACCGTTTCATACTTGTCTGAATTTATATTCTTGCTCTAGATTACTGTACTTGATGCTGACACGATTGTTATCACGGATTGGTACTATATGGATCTTCTTTTGAGATGTTATCCCCTTGTATTCACTAAATACATATTGTGATGTGCGTTTCACTTACATATTATATTTATTGAATACCCTCATCCTTGTATACTCATTATGCACATTGTACTCTCATTATCACATGAGTCTCATGGATAGACCATTGTACAACTATTTTATAACATTGTACATCTATTGTATAACATTGTACACTATTGTATAAGATAACGTAACTAGAGTGGATCTTTGTGTATTGATTGGGGAGGGGGAGTAGAATTGGTTAGGTAATCAAATCCTATTGTGCAACATTGTATAACTATTGTATATGTCCATTGTGCACTCACGTACAATGGAGTTACCATTGCATTATCCTAAACCGTTTACATAACTATATTGTACTCTAAATCAAATATTGCTTACGGTTCTTACTTATCATATATAGATATTTTCTATTATCAAATCTTTGATGTTTTTATATACATTCTTCTTTCAGCGTTTCCTGTATTTTACTCTATTGCATGCTTTATATTTTCTAACTTGATATGAACTGCGTGAGATATTTTGTGCTCGCTTCTGTCCTGACTGGACCTGTTGATAAATTTTACAGATAGCTTGGAGTTGCCTGCTAGCCTAGAGGAGACACAGTAGAGGTTGTATAGATAGTTATTTTAGTTGTCTTGAGTTGTATTTACTTTATGGGCTACTGTATTTGAGATTTAAGACATTTTTTGGGTTTGTGTATCTTAGACACTTAGACTTCTATCTGCGGTATCTCTTTGTGGATTTCATATTTTATCTATCTTTTATCATGCTCTACCTTAGATGTGATTGAGACTGTATTTGCTATGTCACCTCCATTCGGAGTGTATATACTGTACAGGTACCTTTATATTGTTAGATGTTTGACCTAGGACAGCGTTCTACCGCCGACACTACGGCGTAGGCTGGACGTACCTACTTCTCGTGCCCGTACTCTAGGGTGCGGGTCGTGACACGTTTTTAGTAGTGGTCCATGCAGGTCGAGTTTGTGTAGTGGTATTCAAACTAGAGTACCACTACAGCCTGCAGTAGGATTAGGATATATTTTTGAAGGTACTCAATCACAGTTAGGATCCCTTGAGAGATTCCTGGGATGACCCTTGAGAATCTCATTATAAAATATCTCAAAATTTGATTCTAATAGTTTATATTTATCTTTCTTGGTTAGTTAATGAATTTAATTTTTGGGTATCCATTGTTGATTTAATTTAATTTTTGTCAAGATAAAATTATATGGGCTAGGTCATCTAAGTTATGGAATCTAGTCTTCTACAGTCACATTAGCCAGCATGGTGAGGACATATAGTCTGACTTTGGATATATTTCTCGGGTGTGGAGAATTTAAGGTTTTCGCAGCCAAGCTAGCGGCATCGCAAAAATTTTAAATACCATGATTCTAGAGTTATATGCCTAAGTCGAGGACTTTGTGATTATCGTAGCCTTGCTTACTAGTATGACGAGGATTTAGAGTACCATTATTTTGGATAGACGTATATGATTATCAGAGTGTACCTTAAATGTTCTTGAACATGTTTTCTCTACTTTTGTTTCAGTCATTCTCAAAAAAAAAAAGAATTATTATTTTTTTTGTTTATTTTGCTTCTCATTATTTAACTTAGGAGTAGCTTTAGCTGTATTATAAACCTTGTGTAACTTCTTACTATGAATTTTTTTTTAATACAATGAATCGATGATTTTGTTAGACCTTATCTTGGATTTGATATTATAGCTCTGGTTTCAAAATGGTTCTTCTTTTAAACAGATAAGCAGAACAGATTTTATCGTTATTTTCTTCTTGCTATTATTCTTGTATTAAATAATAATAATAATAATAAAACTGTCTTGATTATATCAATCACCTACTTGCAATCTTGGTAGGAATCTAAATGTTGGTCTTGATATAAAATTTAATTTTTATATTGAGACATGAGAATATATATATATAGCGGACACAAACACTTTGCCTGACACGTATGCATGCTACACTTTGATTACCAACCCATCTAAATACATATTAATATGTTGTTGATGTTAAATTCTCAAAATCCCAATATCTCTGACAGAATACAGTATCAGAGAATAGTTTTCTATTTTTTTTAGTTTAAATTCGTAATTTAAATATAAATTTCATATTATTAGTTGTTGTTTACATCACTGCACATGTATGTTATATACAGGGTTTCAATTCTTAAAGAAATTGGTTAAATTTTGTGTTTGAATTTGTCAAATCTGAGACCGTGTGCATATTAACCCTTTAACACTGGATTCTAAGTGACTAGTTCAATTTGCAGTTTTTAAATGTAATGTTTTGAGCCATATACATTGTTGTATGTAGGGATATAATGTTAGGTTTCATACTCTTACATGTTAGGTTGTGGTTGTGGTGAACATTGGGTTGGTTTTGATGTTCGAATTTCACCAAAATTCCTGAAACTGAATACATGTTAACATTTTTCACATTGATTTTAAATGTTTAGTTCAATTTCAGATTTAATATGTAATGTTAAACTGAAATGAATGATTGAACCCTTCATTTTAAGTTATAACCCCTATACTCTTGACACTCTACACTAATGTACACTAATGTTCACAACTGCCATGTAAACCTAACCCTTCATCTCTATGTTATGTTCATATATATATATATATATATATATATATATATATATATATATATAGTTTATGCATTACTGTTATAATGTATATAGATACATAACTAAATCTCTACCTCTCTATACATATAGATATATGTATATATATGGTTAGCCATGCATGTTATGAGTAAATAGGTTGTGCATTGTAGATTGTTTAACCAATATGCCATGAGTAGTGTAACTTGATAGCTATTGTTTTGAAACCCAAATCCTCCTATACACTTTCATGTATATTTCACACACACACACACACACACACATGTCTACTATCTAACCCTATGAACATGTCCATATACACCCATACACACACTAACCACATAACATTTACATAATGCTAGCTTTTTCCCTTCTAACACTCTATATATATATTGTGATTGGAATTTTAATGCTCGACATTTGTGCTTTAAATTTTGATTTTGATTATGCCTTAAAGCCTTGATGACTTGTTATTTTTGTATCTTTTTCGGTTTAACACCCCTGATTGCTTGTAAGTTTTGATACCCTATGATTGTTTTGGTCTAGTGTAACTAGTATACCTAGATGAGACTTACACTACCACCGTATGCCATGGCCTTGTATGCCATTCTTTTAAATTGTATGATTTAGGTAAGTTCTGAGACTTTGATCGTTGGGGACGAGACTCTAAAAGAAGTACGACCATCTTAATTTCGAGGACAAAATTTTCTAAGGAGGGTAGACTTGTAACACCCACTTTTCTAAAATGAGAGTAATTTTGAACTTTTGTAAAAGTTTATTATTTAATAATAGGATTTATGATTTATAAATTTTTTAATTAATTTAATACTATTTAAAATTGGTGAATTATAATTTTGATGTATTAGCTAGTGAACCCTAGAACTATTGAGCCTAGAGATTAACCATGACCATGGGGACATAACCATGTGATTAGAATGACTATTTACAACTTTTTAGGCTAAGGGTATTTTGGTCATTTTGTGACTTTTAAATTATTTAGGATTTTGATTAATTGGTGAATTTTAGATTATTTTAATAATATTTGAATTGATGTATTATGATTTTGGTCATTTTTTATATTTTAATATTTTGGAAATTTTTTATATTTTTAATATTGTTTTTATTGGATTTGTTTAGTCGGGTTTGAGTTTCGTCTCGTTCCGACTTGTATTGTGACCCGGGTAGCTTAAACTCTAGATGGGACCCAATATTAAGTTAAGTATGGCCCACAAAACCCAAAATTTAAGTTAGTTAATTAAACTAATTTTTATCATGTTAGAATGGTTAAGTTAGAGACTCAAAACTAGATCATTTTGACCCGAAACTTGAACCTAGTCTAGACTTAACCATATGAGACTAGAGAGGGACAATTAGGACATTTCTCACTAGCCCTAATGGACTCTTTATGGCAGCCACCTTTAGGGGAGAATGGTTTATTTCATTCATTACAATCTTGTCTCTTTTATTTTCCTTTTGTTCTTCCCTAATTTTAGAGAGCCTTTCCATTTATTTGATCTCCAAATCAAATCATTCCTTCACCAAACCTTTCCTCAATCATTCCCATTCTCCAAGGGAAGGGTGCTACCAAGGATTGGAAGAAGAGTGCAAGGAGGAGTGTCCACTTTGAGGGATCTTCGTATCGGAGCCGTGTCCTAAAGGATTTCATTGGGATTCCACTCCCAATAGGTAAAACCCATCATCTAAATTGATTTTTTTTTGCATATAAATTAGTTTTAAATCCATAGGATCCATCCTCATGCATGTGTCCCATTTAGATTCAAATTTGAGGCCATTTGGAGCTCTCTTGAGGATTTTAGATATGTGTCTTGTGTCCTACTTGATAGATCCCAAATTAGGACACCCCATGTGTATGTATGTATGATAATAGTTTAAATAGATATTTAAATTCAGTTTTACAATGGTTAGAGAGTGGATTAATCTTAGTTAGGATGGTTAGAATGAGTTTCATTTGGATACCTATGTTTGTATCCAAGTATCTTGGCCTATATGTGTTCTTTTGTCCAAAACAACTCAAATTCGTCATAATATTTATCAACGTTTTTATTAACCAAAGCAACTTAGAAATGTCATAACTTTTAGCTTAGAACTTTGATTTATCTCCCGTTTTTTTAGAAGAACCGTATCGAAGTTATCTTTCCAAATATATATTTTAATAAGCCAAATTTTTTCTGTAACTTTCTGTAGAATTATTTGAGTGTCAGCTGTACGAAAGACGAACGTGTTTCGATATTTTTGCGATTTCGGGAGCTTCCGGACACGAAAATGCGATCCGTTTGAAGTTTCGAAAAGCTAACACGAAGGGCTACAACATACTTTAATCCTAGAATTTAGTAAAGGCCCAATTGGTATAGTATTAGTTTTAAGTAGAAGAGTGACTATACAATATATGCATTTTGTGTAACCTATGAGCCTATGTAGTGTGGGTATTAAATGAATATAGAGTATGTAATACATGATATGTTAAGTGAATGAAATGATATATATATGATATATATCCTCTTTACATTAATGTATATATATGGTTGAATGCAAGCATGTAGGAATGCAATTAATATAATGTATGTAAGCAATGCATAAATGCATGAATGAAAGAATGATATACAATGTATGCATGAAAGTATATAATGAATGCTAGATATGAATGCAAGGTATACATGTAATGATAGATATGAATACATAATATATAAATAATATAATATAATATATAATGATAGAATGTATGGCAATGTAGAATATATGATGTAAGCATGTTTATGTCCACTGTTTTCCCTTTTCCTTACATTTTTCTTCCATTCCCTTTCTATTTTAATTTTTTTCCTTTTTTTTTCTCTTCTATTTTTATATGTTATATACAATGTATATAATGTATAGATGCATGTAAGTATGTAATATGCATGAATGAATGTCATATATGAATGAATCAATCAATCAAAGTTATAAGTAAAATATAATGCATTGTAATGAATGTTAACATATATAATGTATAAAAGTATGTATGTAAATGTGCATGAATATATATATCTATGTAACTATGTAAATATGCATGATGTAACATATGCCTATATATATAAATATGTATGTAATATGGATATGCATGTATGTATGAAGGTATGTATTTATATATATTATCTATTTTATATTATGCATTGTTGTGGTTCACATTGTCTTGTGATTGTGTGAGTGCTAGCCTAGGCTTGGTTAGGCCTAGTGAGACTTGTTAGACTTATTTTGTCTAGGACTTGACCTAGTTGACCTAATTTGACTAGTGTGGTTGACTAGAGTTGACCAAGTGTTGACTTTAGTCTAGTTTGACCTAGACAACATGCAGATGTATTGTACATTTCATTTATCATCTCTCGTATACATCTTGACCTGTGTTGCTCTAAATAGGACTCTGTGGCTTCAGTTTGGACCTCTATACCTATCAGCTGTTCAGGTTATCAGGCGAGTACATTCTCTGACCGTTTCATACTTCTCTGGATTTACATTCTTGCTCTAGATTACTGTACTTGATGCTGACGCGATTGTTATCACGGATTGGTACTATGTGGATCTTCTTTTGAGATGTTATCCCCTTGTATTCACTAAATACATATTATGATGTGCGTTTCACTTACATATTGTATTTATTGAATACCCTTATCCTTGTATACTCATTGTGCATATTGTACTCTCATTATCACATGAGTCCCATGGATAAACCATTGTACAACTATTGTATAACATTGTACATCTATTGTATAACATTGTACACTATTGTATAAGATAACGTAACTGGAGTGGATCCTTGTGTATTGATTGGAGAGGAAGAGTAGAATTGGTTATGTAATCAAATCCTATTGTGCAACATTGTATAACTATTGTATATGTCCATTGTGCACTCACGTACAATGGAGTTACCATTGCATTGTCCTAAACCGTTTACATAACCATATTGTACTCTAAATCAAATATTGTTTACGGTTCTTACTTATCATATATAGATATTTTCTATTATCAAATCTCTGCTGTTTTTTATATACATTCTTCTTTCAGCGTTTCTTGTATCTTACTATAATGCATGCTTTATATTTTCTAACTTGATATGAACTGCGTGAGATGTTTTGTGCTCGCTCCTGTGCTGACTGGACTTGTTGATAAATTTTACAGATAGCTTGGAGGTTGCCTGCTAGCCTAGAGGAGACACAGTAGAGATTGTATAAATAGTTATTTTAGTTGTCTTGAGTTGTATTTACTTTATGGATTACTGTATTTGAGATTTAAGATATTTTCTGGGTTTGTGTATCTTAGACACTTAGACTTCTATCTGCGGTATCTCTTTGTGGATTTCATATTTTATCTATCTTTTATCATGCTCTACCTTAGATGTGATTGAGACCGTATTTGCTATGTCACCTCCATTCGGATTGTATATACTGTACAAGTACCTTTATATTATTTGATGTTTGACCTAGGACATCGTTCTACCGTCGACACTGCGGCGTAGGCTGGACGTACCCACTTCTCGTACCCGTACTTTAGGGTGCGGGTCGTGACACTAATCCTAATCTTCTCTGTAATAGGCGGTTTAAACAAACCAATTAGGGTAGACCCACGCTTCCTGTGCCTCTGGTGAGGACTAAGTGCTGCTGTGCTTCTGGGGCGACGAGTAGACCGTGCTTCTGGAGATGACGGAACCTCTGTGCTTTTAGGCGACGAGTGGACTTGGCTTCGAATGATGACAAGACTTCTGTGCATATAGAGCAACTTATGAAGCTGTGTTTCAGGCTACCGGAGTCACTGTGCTGTAGGCGACAAGTAGGCTTGTGCTTCAGGTTGGCGAGGTTACTATACTTTTAGAGCAACAGGTTGACTTGCATTGGTTGCGATAGGAGTTCCCAAGTCTCTTGTAGAGAAGTGACTTAAGCTTCTGATCCGGAGCATATGACTGCACCGTAGGAATGGAGACGGTGTAAGCATATAACCATCCTGTGCGTCATGCGGACACAGGTAAGTAGTTGCGGCCCTGAATAGTAAAGGCATTGGCTACAAAGGAAAGGATATGACACCCTTGCGCGTCTGAGATTGGCGCAGGCATGTAGCTGTGCCTCTGGAGTGAAGCACTGGCTTCTGAAGTAAAAAAAGAAGGGGGCCTACCACCATCTTGTTTTTGAGGTTGGCGCAGGCAGGTGGCTGCACCTCTGGCTTGAAGGCTCTGGCTTCTTCAAAGTGTTGGGTTACTGATATGCTTCTGAGAGGCTGCGTCCACAAGAAAATTAGAACATGCTTCGGTGGAGGTCAATCCTCCAGCGTGTGTATCGAGAAGAAGGAAGGCTATACTTCGATGAAGACTGCATCCCTTGTAGATCCCTCTAGACTTCTGTTGAATCTGTACTAGATCCTTTGTAGAAGAACAGAATTAGTCCCTTATGTATGGTCCTGATGTATCTGTACTAGACTTTGGTAGACATGATAATGAATGGACTTCTCTCCATTCACTACAAAAAAAGTTGGCTTTTGGGACAACACTTTTAAGAACTCTAGTTTTAAACGTCCTAAAAAATTATTATTTGGGACTGCTATATTTTTTTGTAACAAAAAACGAATTTATTGGTGACAGATTGAAAAATGGATCTTTTATTTGGGACTATTAATAATTTTTGTTCCAAATAAATTTTGAGACCGTCTCAAATAATCTCAGCGGTTATGCATATGTTTGAAGTTTGACTTATTATGTCATACTTTAATCTTTATCTTCTACTTGAATCATTAAAACCAAAAATTTCGAGTATACCTCACTACACCAAAATGGCTAATTAGGAACACTAGGGGCTTGTTTGGTAAATGGATTTGGATTTTGGATTTGGATTTGGAAATCCAAAATTCAAATACAAATCCAAATCATGGTTTCAAAATCCAAATCCAAGTCCAAATCCAACTCCAACCAAACATAGGATTTGGATTTATGATTAATAACTAAATTATAGTCATGATCAATAATTAAGCTATTAATTAATTATAGTTATTATTAATTATAAAATTAGTAATTAATGATTAATAATTAATAATTAATGATTAGTTATTATTAATTATAAAATTAATAATTAACAATTAGTTAATTTTTAAATAAATAACGATTAATAAATAACGATTAGAAATTATAATTAACGATTAATTATTTTTAATTAACGATTAATAATTAATGATTAGTAATTATAAAATTAATAATTAACGATTAGTTAATTTTTAAATAAATAACGATTAATAATTAATAATTATAAATTATAGTTAATTTTTAAATAAATAACGATTATTATAATTATAAAATTAATAATTAACGATTAAGAATTAATAATTAACGATTAGTTAATTTTTAAATAAATATTAGTTATTTTTTAATTAACTATAAATTAAATATTTTAAAAATAATAATTATAAATTAATATAATGATGATTAGTAAATTATTAATTAATTTATCATAAAATATGATTCTAGTCTTGATTAAAATATTATTAATTAATATTATAATAAAATAGTTATTAATAAATTATTAATTAATATTATAATAATACTAATAGATTATTAATTATGATCATAATTGGATATTAATTAATAAATTATTAATTAAGATTATGGTTATGATTAATAAAATTATTATAATTATGATTAATAAAGTAATAAATTATTAATTAGGATTATTATAAATTATTAAATAGTAAAATTATTAATTAATAAATTATTAACTTAGAATATAATTATGATGACTAACTATTAGTTAGTTTTTTATTAATTAACTAATTTTTAACGAAATTATTAAAGAATAAATATTTTAACAAAATTATTAAAGAATAACTAATTTTTAACAAAATTATTAAAGAATAAATATTTTAACAAAGTTATGAAAGAATAACTAATTTTTTTCTCCCAAATCCAACCAAATTCAAGTTCTGGATTTTGTCATACTTTCCATATCCAAATTCATCTCCAACCAAATATAGGATTCCATGGATTTCTCTTCAAATCCACAAAAATCCAAATTCCATCTCCAAATACGGTTTACCAAACGGGCCCTAGACATATTTCAATGCAAAAAGCCTATTTGGCGTGCCTATGTTTTGGAACGCAAAAAAAGTGTACCAGAATAAAAAATCGTTTCAAATATTACGTTTTAATTTTTTTTTAAATTTATTTATTTTGGAACACACTTAAACCGTTACAAAATCGTTTCAAAGCATAAAAAATTAATTCACATAAAAGAGTTACACAGACCCCCTCCGATCATTCCAAACCCTCATTTCCAATCGTTTCAATTCCAAACCCTCCCCTCTCCTGACCTATACCTCACGAAAAAGGAAAAGGGAGGGAAAACAAAATCCACACGAAAAAGTGAGGGAAATCGAAAAAATTAGACGAAAAAAGGAGGGAGAAAGGAGAGAGCTTCAGATGATGATGATGATGTCCTCCTTTTTTTTTTTCTCTCCATCTGCTCGTTTGAAGAAAAACCACGCGGAGTTCTTCCGACTGCTGCCAAAGCTTCAGATATGCTCCGTCCCTTGTTCTAATCTGCTCCGCTCCTCGTTCCAATCTACGGCCTAGAAGGAAAAGGGAGGAAAATCTTCCTCCACAACCTCCGCCACTAGAGACTTATCCGGCGACTACAAAGCCTCCACCGCTGGAACTTCTCATCTTTCTAGGTTTTGCCCTAATTTTTGTAAATTATTCGTAATGTATGTTTTCACCCTAATTTCTGCGATGATTTATATTCGGCACGTTCTGATTTTGATTTTATTGAAAGCCCTAATTTCTGAGATGAGTATCAGGTTCCATGTATTAATCACAATTGATCCAACTCTTTCAATACTGCTTTTAATCATTATACACTTGGTGTGCTTCTAGGCTATAGCTTATGGAGACTGACAATGTCAAATATTTTGAGAGAAGGGCACAACTATACATTTTTTTCCTATCAATATCGATATCTAGCATATATGTTATATATAACAATGACAATTTTCGACAAGCTCCGTTATCAGAGTTCAAGGTTTCTGATTAGTAAGGTCGTACAAACTCTATGTGATATATGCTTTAGTTTTGAAGTCAGGTGAGAACTTATACAGAGATGGAGACGAGAGAAGAGGATGAGAAAGAAGCATGGGCCATGGCCAAGGAAGTAAGGGCACGTACTCTCGTATTTATACACCAGTGCCATGTGTTGCTTTCGTTCATGGCCTTTAAATACCTGTATATACAAAAAGCTAATCGTATATGTGCAACGTATGTACATACATGTATGTATTCAAGTCCCTTTCATCCCAATGCAGTAGTCACCAACAATGAAACTCATAAACCAGGCTATGCAGTTCAAATATGTATCAGAACCTGTCTAATAAATACTAACAGATAATATGTATTTAAGTACTTGGAAAGGTTTGGTCCATTTGTACCTACAATTGTTTGAAATCATTGATTTTATTCATACAAATTGAAGCACCTGAACTAAACAGGCGCTAAGAGGAGGTTTTATTTCTGGGAAGGGCAAAAAGGAAGGAACAAGCCGAGCCACCAACTATCAAAAATATGTTTCTCTTCCTTGGAGTCTTCTAACTTGTTTCAGTTGCGGACATTCACCAACGCCATATGTTCAATTAGATCCAACTTCCGATACCATGTTAAAGTTCCTTTCACTTGCACAAAACTCTAGAATATTGGTGAGGGTTGCGGGTTAATATTTATATTGTTCAACATTAAATATGTAACATATGTCAGTTTAGCCTTTAGGATGAACGCTTGTTGTATGAATACGAACACGGCTACATAAATTTGTAGATAGTGACAATATATTCACCTAGGTTGAAAGGACATGGATTAGGGTAAATATACCATTTTCTCGTGTCACTGCAACACGTGTCAGTGCAACATAGATATAAACACACTATTCTATGTTTTTCTGAAACTAGATGTAGACATTGATTTTGATTGTGGTCTTGCGTTGTGCAGAAAAGGAATAGATGCACTCGTCTTGGAGAAATCTGACAGCCTACGGGCTGCAGGGGCAGCAATAGGTGTTTTTATGAATGGATGGCGTACACTTGACCAGCTTGGTGTGAGCATGGAGCTTAGAACGAAGGCTATTCCTATAACAGAGTATGCTTATGATAATAAGCTCAGTCTGATGAGTTTTAAACTTCTACTTCAATATTTATATAATAGTGTCGTCAAATTCATAATGTGAAGATATATGCTGAATTGTTTTCCATCTTTCGCTCAATGTAAATCAGGATCCAAGATGCTATGCTGAACAAGAGTGACATACGAGTAATACCGTGCAGGTAAACCTGGATTATTGTCGATTTCTAATTATTAGTGGTACCAAATGGACTAAAACCTAAGTGGAAAGCATACATGCATTTTCAAATGCTGAATTTCTTAGAATAGTATTTAGTACTAATGCATATTGAAATACATGACTTGGCACCTATATTGCAGTGAAATAAAAAATAATTGTGTCTGTATCCGTATCGTATCCGTACCTGTGTTCCTATCAACGTCCATATTTGTGTATCATAGGTAACTATGCTTGTGTTGGAATTTAAAAAACCGTGTATAGGGAGGATACTTGGAACGTCGACCACGGAAACCCACAATGACACGAACACGATCCAGCTTTTCAAGAGCTAAGCACATATCAACAAACATATATGTGGTGGCTTCAACCATCTGGACAAGTCCCAAATTTTATATGTGATAATAAGATTGAAGACGATATGTATCGATTTCTTTGCCCCAAAGAACTGATCCCTTACAACTTCTCAAGAAGGAGATTAATTAGAATAAGATCGTAATAACCCATTAATTAGAATAAGATCGTAATAACCCAACCCTAACTAGAACACGTACCTAGTAACCACTTAACGAACCAACGTCAACGATCTCCCTTGTGAAGTTGACGACCCTTCGGACACAAGCCTCTTGTATCAGGAAGAGTAAGAATCTAAGAACGAGCACAGACTCTTTAGTACCATAGGGCAATCACCTTAATTAGCCCCTTTAAATAGGCTAAAAATTCTTAATTTAGGCTTTACAAAATCTTAAATTAGCCCAACAAATTCAAGCACTTGATTCTTGATGAAACTTACCACAAAATCCAATTCAAATCTGCTAAAATCACCAAAAGCAGCTAGATCCGTGCTGGAATTTTGATCCCTGCATACCTCCTCCTCGGGAAAAACCAGAATTTCGTCGAAATTCTAGTTAGTCAACCCAATTTTGGTCATCGACTCGGGCCAGTTCCCATTCTACACCTCTTCGCGCGACCTCTCGTAGGGTGAAATAACTTCTCAAACTCCCCTCTAGTATGATGAGAGGGTATTGGGTCCATGGCTCCTCAAGCAAACTTCATGTTTGTCTTCCTGCGACAAAATTTTTGTTTCTTAAGATAAGTAACGAAAATAAGTTGGAACCATAACTCAAGCAAACTGTGACGCAGGCTACTTATGTACCATTCCAATCTATTGTCCAGCTGTGTGTTATTTTCGTTACTTTCTCCCTTGGAACCATAACTCATTACTTTGGCAGGACAATCCTTCATGTAGGTGCAAAAGTAAGTTGGTTCTTCTTATAAATAATGTAGTTTATGTTTGTATATATCAGCCTTGAAATATATATCAGTCTTGTTTCCAATTGTTAAAGCTACTTCAACTTGGTAACTGGTCATGTAGTAACAAATTGCAATTAAAATATCATATAGTATAAGCTACTTCTTTGAAGTGCCAATTGTAATTGAATTGTTCTATTTATAATTATTTATATTGGCGATATCATATAATAGGTAGCTTTATGTTACGAGTGGTTCATCTTATTTGTAACTTTTCATCATAACGTGGGTGGCCGTTGAGTTCTCTTAAAATTGAGAAAGCTTCCTAAGAATTTTGCCGCTTGGAGGACATGATGTCAACATTGTGTTAGCCCTCTAATTAGTACTGTTTATTGGTCAAGTAAGATGATTTTTTTCATATTATTAGAAGGCTAGTTGGAGGTTGGGGCATAATTTGGTATTTGTTGCATCAAGTAAATTCCTCCAAAAGACTATCAAGGTCAACTGAAGTCTGTTAGGAAAGATACCAATTTTCATGGGGTACTTGATTCTTCTATCTATTTCCTGTAATGCAGTTTTTGAAATAAGTTTTGTGGTTTTCTCTGTTGTGTTTGTTTTGGTTATTTGCTTGTTGGTAAACTAGCAAAAAAAATTTATTTGAATCATCTATGTTCCATACAACCTGCAAAAATGATCTTAAAGCTGTTGGTTACTTGCTTGTTGATGAATTTATTTGAATCATCTATGTTGAGACAATGAAAAATTTGGACTTTGTTATGACCAGAATAGGTGGTGGGATATTGGTCATCCAAATTTGATCTTTTATTTGGTAATACTTGAGTCCAATTTGCTAATCAAGCTTTTATTGTTCATTAGCATTAGATTGACTAGTCGTAACCAGACAATTCAATCTGTTAAAATTATGTACAGCAACCAATTTCTTGTCTATTATTAATCTTTAGCATAAATGTGGGAGACGAATACTTGCAAAGTTTTTGAAGTTTCAGCGTAGTAGCTACTGATATAGAGAGGAACTGCTCCAGATCATTGGGTTAAACTGATCTTAGTGGTAAACAAGCTCAAGAAAGTTTATTGATTTTGGGGAAGCATTTGTTGGTTTATCCAACTTCTAAAATGCGAGCTTCTTGTAAATGGGCATCCTTTGCTGCTTGGTTGCCAGTAAACAGCTGCACAAACTAACAAGTGACAGGGGAGGATGGTGCCACCACCGACATTGATGATCCTATCAGAAAGAAAATGTTCGATTGCAGCATATACGTAAAGGAAACAAGTACAAAGTATATATGGGTTAAGTTTTTAGTATTCATACAAAGCAGGATGTGTAAGAAAGATGCTAGCAGTATGAGAACCATCATGATGTCGATGTGCATTTCCTGAACCTTTCTTATTGTTGGGCTCTTTCTTGGATTATTAGGGGGGACTTTGGCACTTAGTATTTTTATCAAACGAATTTAGCAATGAAACTCATGGAGATAAATTGGTTTAACTATTTTTGCAGGAAATTATCTCTCTCTCCATACCTTCAAATAAATTTATTTGAATCATCTATGTTGAGACAATAAAAAATGATCTTAAAGCTGAGCGTCTTGAGCAAGAGGCTCGACATAAGGAAGAGCTCGAGAGGATGAAGAGTGAGCTTAGCACTGAGCTCAAAGCACAAGTTGCAAGTATGTTCGTGGGTGCTTTCCGTCTTCCTGATATACTCAAGTAAGTCTCTGTCGCAAATTACTTTTCCATGAATCTGAGGTCCCAATTAACTTATAACTAACCATATTTCTGGCTTATTCATTTGTTTCCAGGTAGCCAATGCTGCTGGCAGCCATGGATGTGTGGATCGGTTTGTGGATGTGGAAAATCAAATATATATGTTTTGGACTTCTGTAAAAAGTTGTAGATTTTATTTTGTTTCCAGGTAGCCAATGCTGTTGGCAGCCATGGATGTGTTGATCGGTTTGTCAATGGATGTGGAAAATCAAATATATATGTTTTGGACTTGTGTAAAAAGTTGTAGATTTTATTTTGTAAATTAAGTGAATGCTTGCTGATGTAAAACTTGATGGGAACACTCTAAGTGATGTAAGACTTGGATTTCATTTTGTGAACAATGGGATATTACCTTTAAATATGTTTTATAGAAATTGTTTTGTTAATGTTGCGGCTACGCTTTGTTAATGTTGCGGCTACCATATGCATTTCCGATTAAATAAAATAGTTCCGTATGAATTTTTGTTGTATATAAAATTCAATTATATATTTTATATATAAACAGGAAATTAGTAATTCCATAATAATTTAAATAATTGTTAAGTTTTTTCGTACGATAACAATACTTTTTAAAATTCTGTCCCTTATTTATTAGGACGAAATATATCTGTTACAAAAACTTGTTTTCTGGGACAAATTAATAAACCGTCACACAAAAGCATAAATTTGAAAACTTTTGAGACATTTTGTCTAACCCTCCTTTAACAGTAATTAGGACGGCAATATCCGTCCCTAAAGTTTTTGCCACGCCACCCTAATGGGACCGGCCATTCCCGTCCCAAAGGTCGTCCCAAATATTTGTTGGGACGGTAATTACAGTTTTTAAGACGGTTTTTTGTTGTCCCCAAAGGTCACTTTTTTTGTAGTGTTCTATTTTGTCTTTTTAGTACTGAGCCTTAGTCTTTTACATCTTCTGCGCTTTGGCGAAAAGTTGTCTTCAGCTGAGATTTTTCATACTTCTACAAGACCCCTTTCAAAGTGTCCTGAACTTGCGTCAAGCTTGGAAAACTTTGAATAGAAGCATGAACACATGTCAGGACTATACGAGCTGGGTGATGGCTGGTGTCACGTCTAGCTGTTAGCATTAATTATCCTGAGTCATCATTTCAGAGCATGGGCTCCTGATGGCTTCTTAATATTGGAGCCTCTTACATTTTTGCAGGGATCACAAATCTCTTTAGCAAAGGAGGTTCAGAGTAACCTTCCTTTGGTCACTCGCAGTACTGTCATCTGTCATGAAGTGGAGCTTTAGCTTAACTTGTAAGCTTCCTTTTGACCGATGTCTGGCTCGTACTTAGACCACGCGGATAGCCTACATAAAGGATTGTCCTCCTTCAAGAGAAGGCTCATCTGCTTCAACAATAGCCTTGCTTGTCCGAAGCTCGGCTCCTGACGACTCTGGAGTTTTCTTGAGGTGGCCGTCGGTGGCAAATCTTTTTATCCAAAGAAGCTGTAGTAGAACTACTACTGGATCTCGAGATGTCTCTTGTCCTGGATGTCGTTGATGTCAATGACGTCTTGGACCTCTGCTTCCTGGGTTTGGTGCTTGCCATTCTGACCGAGGAATAGCAAGGCCGGCTGTTGTGATTGCTCTCTCCGGCCAGCTGGGGAGATAGAGGAATCATGTGCTGGTCTTTACCCCCGGCTCGGGTCAGTAGCAGCTTCGGACGGTGGCTTCCTTTGATCAGGAAGTGATTGGCTCTGTCACCGCCTCGCCCACGCTATTGAGAACTTGGACAACAATTTTATTTTTTTGCTTCTGTGTATGTAACTACGATGAGTCTTTAATAGGTCTTTGTAGCCACATATTTTTATATATAGAAGCTTTCTTGTTTCCTTTGCTTTTGTCTCCAGAATTGTGACGTCCCAGAACCAGAATACTGGAGAGCGGAGACGTACATAGCCAGCTACGTATATTGAAATAGAATCCACCTCGCTATACGGTCACGGATGTCTAGATATATGAGGGTTTAACTACAAGTCAACGGTCTCCTATGGTCATGAACAAGCCTATTGTCTCAATCTCAAGCAAGCAATAATAGTTACAAGATGTCAGAGCACCAAATATATAATAGCAAGGCGTCCCATACATTACATATTGGATGATCATGAAGCTAGTCATACAAAATGTCAAGACTAGCAAGAGTTCAGTCATATATGATCAACCCTAGGATTTGTTAATCATGTTACAGCCCGTGGGCAGACAGTAAGTAAATATGTATCGAGCTAACAGATGCTCGTTTGGTAAACGCCTCCAAAGAATAATTTTACAATATAGTAAGCGAATCAAAATAGAAAATCCATTCATAGCCCGGGTTCGTTCTAGTCGCCACCATTGGGCTGGAGGTTCGGTAGATCCTCGTGTGTTGCTCCAAAATCTGGCCACACAAAACCAGCTTGGTCAAACTCCAGAAAGAGCAAGTGCCACAAGGAGGCCACGAAATAAGAACAAAAGCCAGCATATCAGAACATAAGAAATAGAAGAAAAGTAACAGTGATAAAGAGTACAACAGGACAATAAACGACTAGGGATATGGGACCATTCCGGGAGCCAGGTTACAACCCTTAAACCAAACAAGGACCGGGGTTGTAATCCTTCGCCTGAATAGCCCTTGTCTCTACCCATTTATTGTTAAAGATAAATAAAACAATCATGTTCAGGAGTACCAGGTACTGGGACTAGACGAGACTTAGACAAGGCTGGACACCAACCATTCACAAACGGCCAAACAAATACTACGGCTTACTACTTAACTAACTAGGGTTATCACAAGCCTAATTACTAGCAAGATGCAAATAAGAAATTCCCAGTCCCAAGCCCTACAGACTATCCAGTTATCCTTCCGCGGGTTGAGAGTATGGTTGGGTACATCGCCCAGGAGACGATATACCCTTAGGTGACTTAAAGGGTGCAACACATGACAGTGTGCTGGAAATGTGCCCTACTCGTCGGCAGGCTACAAGTCCGTTTAAAGCGCCCAGATAACGAGATCGCCTGTGACTGAAAATTTTCCATGAACTATAGTTTGATCTAGTAATTAGCCTAATCCATATTCAGTGCGAATCCCTGACCGTGGTAACCAGGGAGTCACGTCCTAGACATGATGCAAGACAAGACAAGTGGATTGCACAAAGAAGCAAGAATGAACACCCACGGCGTCAGAGTTGATTATATGAGTCAAGTTAGCCATCGCAACAACATCAAGTCAAGTCAAGTTACAAGTTACAAGTCAGGAGTGCGCCGCCACGGGCCACTATCAAGTTATCCAGTACCAAGAATAATTATGAATCACAGGTTACAAGTTAAGAGCGCATCCCATCGGGTCACTACTAAGGAGATCAAAAAGTACTAGAATCATAAATCACAAAAATCACGAAAAACCATACTAGTCATAAGCAAAACATCGAAAACCGTGCCAGATCGTGTTGGGTCAAGACAGTCGTGTTGTGTGGAACAAGATCTCAAAACTCCAATCCACAAAAGAGAAGCCAAGTCCAAGGAATAAAACCAAACCATCATGGGCAAGTGGGTTGCGCAGTGGGTCGGGTTGCGCTAGGGTCGGCTTGCGCTGACGGCGGGTTGCGCTGGGTCAAGCTGCGCAGGGGGTCAGCTGCGCTAGGGTTGGGTTACGCTGGAGCCAAGCCGCGCTGGAAGTCGGGTTGCGCTAGGGTCGGGTTGCGCTGACGGCGGGTTGCGCTAGGTCAAGCTGCGCAGGGGGTGAGCTGCGCTAGGGTTGGGTTGCGCTGGAGCCAAGCCGCGCTGGGAGTCGGGTTGCGCTAGGGTTAAGCGCGCTTGGGAGCGAGCTGCGCAGCGATCAAGTGCGCCAATGGAAGGAAGGCGCTGGAGCTAAATAGCGCCAACGCAGGTCAGCCCAGTGCTAAAAGCGCTGGCCGAGGAAGGGTACGCAGTTCGGCCTTGCGCTAAAGAGCGCTGGCCGAGGGTCATCTTCTCCATCAGGCCGAGGAAAAACCCCAAGAACTCCAAATTTCCAATCTTCATAACTTAGCCAAAACAAAACCAAATTTGGATTTTCAAAGTTCTAACTTGTGTAAAATTGAATTCTCTTCCACATGGAAGCCTCAAAACAAGGAAAAATCCAAGTTTAATAGATCAAAACCAAGAAAATCCAAAAATAGTTAAAACTTAGATCTAGAAAAATGGAAGCTCCAAATCACAAAATGCCAAGTTCTAATGTTGTTCACCATGGCCTAATCTAGCTAATGGAGAAATAAAATGGGGTGCTTATTTGGTGGTAAGGTGCACTTGCCTATGGAGGTTGGGTGTTGTGTGGAGGAAGAAAGAAGAAGACGGAGGAAATTAATGGAAGAGTAATAAGGAGAGAGAAAGTTAGGTGGGGTTTTAATGTGGGATGGTGTGTTGTGTTGAGGGTGGAGGTTAACTAACGTAGTCCAATGCAAACCAAACCAAACCCTTCTCCACAAAGAATAAAACCATGCCAGGTTAAAACCCAATTTACGAAAAACTAAAAATCTGCAAGTCGAGCCAAAATACCATTACAGGCCAAAACCTGAGAAAATAAAATACAGGTCCGAAATACATGTAGGCCTAATCAAAATACGTATTCCGAAATACGGGCATTACAACTCTACCCACCTTAAATGAATTCCGTCCTCAAAATTTAAATCAAGATGCTTAGAGATGTAAGAGCCATCTATACTATCCACAATTAAGCTACACTAAGCAAACAATCATACAATCACACATGCAAGCAAGGGATGGAAATCATAAGGCATAAGGAAGATATTATACCTTACGAGTCAAACAAGTCAGGATATCGCGATCGGATGTCGTCCTCACGCTCCCACGTTGACTCACCTAGAGAGTGATGACCCCAAGCAACACGGACTAAGCTAATAGTCTTGTTCTTGAGTATCTTTTCTCTCCGGTCTAATATAGACACGGGCCTCTCCTCATACGAAAGGTTGATACCAACAACCAGTTCTGAATAGTCCAGGATATGGCTCGGGTCCGGGATGTACCGTCGTAATTGGGACACATGGAATATATCATGCACCTCACTTAGCGACGGCAGAAGAGCGAGACGATAGGATACATCTCATACTCGCTCTAGGATATCGAACGGCCCTATATACCTAGGACTAAGCTTTCCCCGTACGCCAAAGCGAATGACGCCGCGGTTAGACGAGATCCTAAGGAATACATGGTCGCCGATAGCAAACTCTAAGGGACGCCGATGAGCATCGGCCCAATGTTGTTGGCGATCTTGGGCCACTTGAAGACGATCTCTGATTCTTCTGACCATTTCAACTGTCTGGGCAATCATTTCTGGACCAAGCATCTGCCTCTCTCCAACATCATTCCAGGCTAACGGGGATCTGCACTTTCTACCATACAGTGCCTCGAACGAGGCCATCTGAATACTGGCATGGAAACTATTGTTGTAGAAGAATTCCACCAGGTGTAGGTGATCCTTCCGTGAACCACTGAAGTCAAGGGTACAAGATCTCAACATATCTTCAAGAGTCTGGATTGTGCGTTTCAACTGGCCATCTGTCTGCAGATGATAAGCTGAGCTAAACTGAAGGTGAGTTCCCAAACTCTCTTGCAGGCTACGCCAAAAGTGGGATGTGAATCTTGAATCCTACTGATGGGTACACCGTGAAGCCTGACAATCTGCCTGAGGTACATCTCTGCTAGCTGAGCCGTAGACTGCCCAACTCTGAACGGGAGAAAGTGAGCCACTTTCGTGAGCCTGTCAACTATAACCCAAATAGCATCTTGACAGGCTGGAGATCAAGGCAATCCAGTCACAAAATCTATTGTCATATGCTCCCACTTCTATTCTGGAATCGGCAAGGGCTAAAGAAGTCCAGCGGGCCTCTGATGTTCAGCTTTAACCTGCTGGCAAACCAAACACCGAGAGACAAACCGGGCTATCTTCCTCTTCATGCCATTCCACTAGAAATGCTGACGAATGTTTCTATACATCTTCGTACCACTGGGATGAATAAAATACTGTGAACTGTGAGCTTCTGCCATGACCTCATGTCTGATATCTCCACTGGGTACACAAAGACGAGTGCCGTGTCGAAGTGTACCATCTTTATGAATGCACAACTCTGGCCTTCTTCATGTCTCATACTCTGCTCTGAGTCGCTGGAGCTTAGAATCTGCTGACTGCGCCTTTCGGATCCTCTCAACTATGCTGGACTGAACCTGTAGACTAGCCATCAATGCCACGTTGGTAGGAAGAACCACTTCAATTCCCATCTTCTGAAGATCTGCCAATAGCTCTGGTTGCGCCGTTAGGAAGTAAACTCTGGCTCTCCGGCTCAACGCATCTGCTACAACGTTGGCCTTCCTTGGGTGATACTGCAAATCCATATTATAGTCCACAGTAGCTCGAGCCATCTTCTCTGCCGCATGTTAAGGTCCTTCTGGATGAAAACATACTTCAGGCTCTTGTGATCAGTAAATATCTCCACTCTGTCTCCGTACAAGTAGTGCCTCCACAATGTCACTACCACATTTCTAGTTTGAGGATAAATTTGTCATTTTTGGGGTAAATTAAAATTATTAGTATTAATTAGAATTTATGGGAATTTTTAGGATTTATTTTGGATTTATTTGGAGTAGTTTGATTTTTGACTAGTTTTGACTCATGTAGACCAACCTAGGAACTAACCCTAGTTAGTTGGGCTTGGTTAGGTCAAGTGACTCTAGCCTAACCTAGTATGACCTAAGTTAGTAGTTATTGATTCATTAGAAATTTAATTAGGAATTTAGGAATCAAGTGTTTTGATAAATGGCTTGTGGTTTCACAAGTCATTTTATGACTAAACTTGATTGGACTAGCTAAACCTAGCTCAAACCCCACCCACACCCATCATGGCCGGCCACCTAGGTTAAACCTAGGGATTCCCCTACTATAAAGTCTCTCCTAGATTTTAGGGCTAGCCTCTTTTAGGGTTCTTTCAAAAGTTCTAAGGAAAGAGGTGAGTTCCATCTTGCAAAATTCATTAAAAATCCATTTTAAATCCTTTTTCCCTCAAACCAATTTCATTAGGACCTAAAACCCACCCTCTTGCTGCTGGTATGATTTATTTGCAGGAAGACATCAATTTGTGGGACTTGGTGGCTTGAGGAGTTCATCCCATTTGTAGACTTTTTTATCCATTGTGCATTAATAGGTATAACTCCCAATACCCCATTAAATTCCTGTTTAAATCCATTTTAGGAAGGCCCTAGCCCTATACCAACTGTAGGATAGGCTAAACCTAGGGTTCGAATCCATTTCGTGTCCGTATCGGACACGCATCAGTCATGTGTGTAGGGTGTTCGACGAAATACCTCTAAGAGATCAACTTTGCTGTTTTTAAATTCTGTTTGAATAGGAATGTAGATCTATGTGTGCTTGTTGATTTTTGTGAAAGGACCATGGTCATTTTATGTCTGTGTTGGGTGCAAATCGGGCTGGACACGAATGCGTGCACTGGCTCGGGACTGTTCACTTCCCCTGCTACTCGAGCACGATTGCTCACTGGACACGGCACTAGAGCACGTGATTTTCTCTGGACACTTTGGGGCAGTGTCTGTCATGACACTCCCCAAGTGGCATGACCTATGGTGTCGTGTCGGACACGCACGGATGAGTACACTGGTTTTTGCCTGAGTTTGTTTCAGTGTGTTTTGTTTCTGATACGCCTGTACCAGTCACGACACAGGACATGTTGACCCCAACCAGGGTGACACAGACCTAGGGGGACCCTAGGCGAACCACCCTGCAAAGGGACTCGACCCAGTTCGTGTCGTGTCGTGCACACGACACGCGTGCACACGTACACGAGGACTGGCTTCTGTGCACTAACCTGTATGTTGTATCCTGAGGTTTAAATTATTTTAAATGCTTCTAAATGATGTTTTAATGGTTAATTAGTTTCTAAACATCAGTTTTAACCTCTGATATGATAGGATTACAATTGTTCAAGTTTTAAGTAGAGTTTGGGCTCAATTGTATTAACTGATACACTGTTAAGTTCCAGATTTGGTTTTGTTTCTCAATGATTTGATTTTTCCTGCATGATGTTTCCCTTGTCAATTAAGTTCTTGAATTGCAAGTTTAGTCTTGGGTTAACAAGAGGATTGGTATGGGTTTTGATCTATTCCCTGTTTTATAAAGAACCTGGGGAAATGAGTCCTATTTTCCTGTGTTCTGTTGATTACTTCTTCACTGTCCTATCTTAAACTCAAGTGTTAACTAATTTCCTATGGCTAAATATGGGTTTACCTGTCCTTGGTTTTATTAGTTATAGTTATCAAATCTAGGATGGGTGGACAATCTCAGTTTTGAATGTTAGTTGAAACCTGAGATTGTATGTCTGATTTCCTTTCACTGTCTAGAATTCCTGTACACTATCAAGTTGTATTCCTAAATTCCTAAGTCCTTCACAGACACTGTACACTGTTGGTTTGGGACTGATAATTGGTAAATTAAATTGTAACTGCTAACCTTGCATGTAATCTGAATTTGATGTGAACAATTCCAGTTTTTAACTTGATGATTGAATTGCCTTTTTCCTTCTAGTTCATTCACTGTTTTCTTTCAATATATATATTGCACTATTTGGACTGTTGGTTAAGTCCCAGATTTTTCACTTAATCACAGCACCTACACTCTTCACTATCAATTCCTACACACACAAGTATACACACACACATGCTTCCTCCCCATATGCATTTTCATGTGTATATTATATATCTATTTACATATGTGTGGTGTAATGTATCTATATATATGTGTGAAATGTATATCTATATGTATACATATAATATTAGCCTAGGAATGCATAGTGTTACTTTAATAATTGTATCTATATACATAGTGTTGTATATGCATAGGTGTATGGGTACTTGAAATGTGGTGTGTAGTCTAGTATAGCCTTGTTAGAGCCTAGCATGACTTGTTAGACCTAGTTAGTTGAGTTTAGCCTAGTTTAGACAAGGTTGACCTAGTTTGACTTCTAAGGTTGACCAAAGTTGACCAAGAGTTGACTTTGGCCTAGATTGACTTAGAATCATGTAGAATGCATAGTAGGACTCCATTTTGCTATTCTGGACTTGTTGTGACTTGTGCTGTTTTGATTAGGAGCCAGACACCACTCCTTGGACAGTACGTTTCATTTTGGACACTCAGTTACAGGCGAGTACATTCTCTGATCATTTCATATCCTGCTTAGAATTATATTCCTGCTTTAGATTACCATACTTGATGCTGTCACGACATTATCACGGATTAGTACTATATGGATCTTCTCATGCGATGTTATCCCCCTCGGGAGCATCGGGTACATTGTGTCATGTGCGTTTCACTTTCATCGTGTACTCCTGTGCTTTCATTACATGTGCACTCCTGTAAATCTTGTACTCTCATGTTCACGGAGCCCCCATGTATACTATCATGTGCACCCTATATGGGCCCCCATGTGATATCCTGTGCAATAACATAACCTGTTTAGATCCTTGTGTATTGACTGGGGATACGGGGGAGTGCTTGTAGTTGTGTGAACAATTCCATTGTAGTGTAGATCCTGTGCACCTCGATATCCTGTGCAAATCTGTCCTGTTCACATGTGCTATCTCGTACTTTGACTCACTAGCCACTGTTAGTTCTCTATTTATAGTAGATATTTCTGTTACAGTTCTCTCTCTTGTTTACATACTGTATTTCTTCAGATCCTGTATTTTACTCTACTGCATGATTATATTTTCTAACCTGCTATGATCTGTTGAGATGTACTGTACTCGCTCCTGTCCTGACTGGACCTGTTGAAAATATTACAGAGGATTAGGAGGAGGCTTGTCTGGACACTTACTACGAGGCAGCCTTAGATGACACCTGCGAGCTGGACCCTCAGGAGGACCCAGCTCTAGCTGAAGAGATCACCCCGATTGCCTAGACTAGACTAGTTAGGCTTATCTTACTTTTGCAGTCTTGAGACATGTTCTAGTTAGACTCTATTTTGGAGATCAGTATTATATATATTCTTTTATCTGAGACCTTGTATTGCTGGGAATATCTCAGACTACTGCTGTTATCTATTTCATTTCCTTGAGTTCTATTTCATATCGTGCTATCTCTTCCTTAGTTGTGATTGAGTTTTCTATTACTATGTTACCCCGTTCGGGAAGTATAAACTGTTTAGATATATATACTGTTAGATGTTGTAACATAGGACAGCGTTCTACCGCCGACACTGCGGCGTAGGCTGGACGTATTCACGTCTCGTGCCCATACTCTAGGGTACGGGTCGTGACACACAACTTGAGTGCAAAAACTACTGTCGCCAGTTCCAAGTCGTGGGTCGGGTAATTCTTCTCATGATCATGAAGTTGACGAGATGCATAAGATATTACCTTCCCATGCTGCATCAAGACACACCCCAATCCTCTGCCTGAAGCGTCGCAATAAACTGTGAATCCTTCGGTCCCATCTGAAAGTGTGAGAATAGGAGCCGTTACCAAACCTCGCTTCAACTTATTAAATGATTCCTGACACTCTGCTGTCCATACGAATGGCACATCCTTGCGGGTCAACTGGGTCATCGGCGCTGAAGTCCTCGTAAAATTTGAAACAAATCGCCGGTAGTAGCCGGCTAATCCAAGGAAGCTGCGAACCTCTGCCACTGAACTAGGTACTGGCCATGTCTCGATAGCCACAATCTTCTGGGGATCCACTTTCACTCCTCCTCGGCTAATGATGTGACCCAAGTACGAAATGCGATCGAGCCAGAACTCGTATTTACTGAACTTGGCATACAACTGGTGCTCTCTAAGCGTCTGAAGGACGATTCTGAGATGCTGCTCGTGCTCTGCTTCGCTCTTGCTGTAGACCAGGATGTCATCTAGGAACACAATCACGAACTGATCCAAGTAAGGCATAAAAATACGATTCATGAGGTCGATGAATACGGCTGGCGCATTTGTCGCTCCAAAGGGCATAAGAAGGAACTTCCGATGTCCATACCTCGATCTAAATGCTGTCCTCGGGATATCCTGTTCTCTGACTCTGATCTGGTGGTATCCTGACCGCGAGTCTATCTTCGAAAATACTGAAGCCCCCTTGAGTTGATCAAACAAGTCATCTATCCTCGGGAGAGGGTATTTGTTCTTGATTGTCACTGAGTTCAAGGTACGATAATCTACACATAATCTGGACGTACCATCCTTCTTTTTCACAAGAAGCATCGGGGCTCTCCAAGGCGATCCACTTGCACGAATGAATCCCTTGGTCCTCAGTTCTTCAATCATCTTGTACAAAATCTCCAACTCTGAAGGCGCCATCCTGTAGACTCGCTCTGATACTAGGGCTGTCCCGGGGATCAAGTCTATAGTGAACTCAATCTCCCGCTCTGGCGGCATTTCTGGAAGTTCTTCTGGGAAGACATCTGGAAACTCTTCAACTATCTGGGGTAACTGTACTGCTGCTACTGCCATCCGCAATACTGGAGGAGATGGCTCCACTGCGCCTCTGGAAGATGAAAACTCTGGCACGCCTGGAATAGTAAAGACAACCCTGCCAACATGGCAGTCTATCCTACCATACTAGTTCCTCAACCAATCCATGCCTAAGACTACATCATAGTCTGCCATAGGAAACTCTATAAATCTAGCGGGGAACTCTCTACCGCTAACTCCGCTAACTACGATCCGACACGAGAAAAACACTCGATCTACTCCCACAAGACCATTATCAGTAAGTATATTGAGCCTCACTGATAATGACTCGGGCTCCAATCCTATCCGTGTCGCGAATCGTGCAGACATAAATGAATGCGATGCACCAGAATCAAATAATACCAATGCTGGAGAGGAGTTGACGAGAATAGTATCTGCCACTACCTCACCTGGTGCAATCTCTTCTTCTATAGCCATCATCATTGACTGATCTTGTCCTCTGGCTGCGGGTCCCCTCTGCTGGAAACCTCTCTGCCTTCTCTGCACTTGAGTCTGGGTGTACTGCTGTTGGTTCTGCTGCAGAAATGCCTGGGCCTGAGGCAACAATGGCCTCGGGTACTGCTGCTGCTGCATAGGTACGGGTCCCCTAACCGATGGACTGGTTAGGTTAGAAGAGGACGAACTACCTCTATTCGGGCAGGCTCCTATCTCGTGATCTGCCGCTCCATAAGCCAGGCACAATCCCTGCGCCCTGCGCCCTGCGACAATCTGCCACCACGTGCCCTGGCTTCCTGCAATGAGAACATCCCATCGCGAAAGTCTGCTTCTGCTTCTGCTGCTGCGAGTACGTCGGGGTTGAATGCTGAACCGACGTTACTGAGGCCGCCCGCCTCGGAGTTTCAATGGTCAAACCCCTAGCTGTAGGGCCTGGAGCTGATGATTGGTGCATCTGATTGTGGGACCGCTTCCTTCCTCCGGACCTATCCACGATCCTCTGGGAGGTGTACTCATGCCTCCTAGCTGCCCTCAATACTGCATCGAACGTCTGGTACTCAAACTGCCAACACTGCTCAACTGCCAACAAGATCTCCAAATGCAGCCCCTGCTGGAACCGCTGGGCCCTATCAAACTCGGTCGCCACCAAGGTGGGGGCAAACCTACTGAGTCTAGAAAACTCAGATACATAACCGTCGACCGTTGTGCCTCCTTGCTTCAAGTTGGTAAATCTCGTCTGTAGGTCGTACCGAGCTACAGCATCAAAATACTTCGTCTGGAATCTTTCTCTAAACACCGCCCAAGTAACCGACGTCGCTAATTCTACGGCCTGCGCCGCCCACCAACTGCGAGCTAAGTCTAGCAACTGTAGGCGTACCACCGCCACCTTCTCATTCTCAGGTGTCCTAGCTGCTTCCAGAACCACCTCGGCATCCTGAAGCCAAGCGTCCGTGGCAATCACATCCTCGCTGCCGTCGAAGAATGGAGGGTTCAAGCGCTTGAAGCTGTTGGCCACGATGTTCCCTGGATGAGTGCCTCTGGTCAAAGCGTCTGCCACTGCCTGGTACAGGACGTTGCCCCGACGATCCTGGGAAGCTATCAAGGTCCTGATGAGACCTACCAAGGTGCCATCATCAGGCTTGGCAGGTCGAACGGGCTGAACTAGTGGCTCTCCTCCAGTAGGTACAACTCTGGAGGCTAATCCGGAATGCTGGGCTTGATCTCCGGATTGCGGCTGGTCCACGGGAGGTGCTCCGTCTTGCTGATCGGCGGGGTCAGGTACAGTGCTGTTGAAGAAGACGACATAGGGAACAATAAGGAAGGACCAGGACAGATCAACGATACAAGCATGTGATCAGGTCAAGATTCTCAGGAATTTGAAGATACGAGCAGAGATCAAGGGCGAATACTGATTGAGACATCTATCCGGTAAACCCTCATATTCTTGAATGCCAAGACCTGCATGGGCCACCACTTAAACCATGTGACGCCCCAAAACCAGAACACTGGTGAGCGGGGACGTACATAGCCAGCAACGTATATTGAAATGGAATCCACCTCGCTATACGGTCACAGCTGTCTAGATATATGAGGGTTTAACTACAAGCCAACAGTCTCCTATGGTCATGAACAAGCCTATTGTCTCAATCTCAGGCAAGCAATAATAGTTACAAGATGTCAGAGCACCAAATATATAATAGCAAGGCGTCCCATACATTACATATTGGATGATCATGAAGCTAGTCGTACAAAATGTCAAGACTAGCAAGAGTTCAGTCATACATGATCAACCCTAGGATTTGTTAATCATGTTACAGTCCGTGGGCAGACAGTAAGTAAATATGCATCGAGCTAACAGATGCTCGTCGGTTAAACGCCTCAAAAGAATAATTTTACAATGTAGTGAGTGAATCAAAATGGAAAACCCACTCGTAGCCTGGGTTCCTTCTAGTCGCTACCATTGGACTGGAGGTTCGGTAGATCCTCGGGTGCTGCTCCGAAATCTGGCCATACAAAACCAGCTGGGTCAAACCCCAGAACGAGCAAGTGCCACAAGAAGGCCACGAAATAAGAACAAAAGCCAGCATATCAGAACATAAGAAATAGAAGAAAAGTAACAGTGATAAAGTGTACAACAGGACAATAAATGACTAGGGACGTGGGACCATTCCGGGAGCCAGGTTACAACCCTTAAACCAAACAAGGACCGGGATTGTAACCCTTCGCCTGAATAGCACTTGTCTCTATCCATTTATTGTTAAAGATAAGTAAATGTTCAGGAGTACCAGGTACTGGGACTAGACGAGACTTAGACAAGGCTGGACACCAACCATTCATAAACGGCCAAACAAATACTACGGCTTACTACTTAACTAACTAGGGTTATCACAAGCCTAATTACTAGCAAGATGCAAATGAGAAATTCTCAGTCCCAAGCCCTACAGACTATCCAGTTATCCTTCCGCGGGTTGAGAGTATGGTTGGGTATATCTTCCAGGAGACGATATACCCTTAGGTGACTTAGAGGGTGCAACCCATGACAGTGTGCTGGAAATGTTCCCTACTCGTCGGCAGGCTACAAGTCCGTTTAAAGCGCCCAGATAACGAGATCGCCTGTGACTGAAAATTTTCCATGAACTATAGTTTGATCTAATAATTAGCCTAATCCATATTCAGTACGAATCCCTGACCGTGGTAACCAGGGAGTCACGTCCTAGACATGATGAAAAACAAGACAAGTGGATTGCACAAAGCAGCAAGAATGAACACCCATGGCGTCAGAGTTGATTATATGAGTCAAGTTAGCCATTGCAACAGCATCAAGTCAAGTCAAGTTACAGGTTACAAGTCAGGAGTGCGCCGCCACGGGCCACTATCAAGTTATGCAGTACCAAGATTAATTATGAATCACAGGTTACAAGTTAAGAGCGCACCCCATCGGGTCACTACTAAGGAGATCAGAAAGTACTAGAATAATAAATCACAAAAATTACGAAAAACCGTACTAGTCATAAGCAAAACACCGAAAACCGTGCCAGGTTGTGTTGGGTCAAGACAGTCGTGTTGTATGGAACAAGATCTCAAAACTCCAATCCACAAAAGAGAAGCCGTCCAAGGAATAAAACCAAACCATCATGGGCGAGTGGGTTGCGCAGTGGGTTGGGTTGTGCTAGGGTCGGCTTGCGCTGGGTCGGATTGCGCTGACGGCGGGTTGTGCTGGGTCAAGCTGCGCAAGGGGTGAGCTGCGCTAGGTTTGGGTTGCGCTGGAGCCAAGCTGCGCTGGGAGTCGGGTTGCGCTAGGGTCGGGTTGCGCTGACGGCGGGTTGCGCTTGGTCAAGCTGCGTAGGGGGTGAGCTGCGCTAGGGTTGGGTTGCGCTGGAGCCAAGCCGCGCTGGGAGTCGGGTTGCGCTAGGGTTAAGCGCGCTGGGGAGCGAGCTGCGCAGCGGTCAAGTGCGCCAATGAATGGAAGGCTCTGGAGCTAAATAGCGCCAGCGCGGGTCAGCCCAGCGCTAAAGAGCGCTGGCCGAGGGTCATCTTCTCCATCAGGCCGAGGAAAAACCCCAAGAACTCCAAATTTCCAATCTTCATAACTTAGCCAAAACAAAACCAAATTTAGATTTTTAAAGGTCTAACTTGTGTAAAATTGAATTCTCTTCCACATGGAAGCCTCAAAACAAGGAAAAAAAATCCAAGTTTAATAGATCAAAACCAAGAAAATCCAAAAATAGTTAAAACTTAGATCTAGAAAAATGAAAGCTCCAAATCACAAAATGCCATCAGTGAGGGCTAGAGCTGCCTCCGGAGGAGAAGGAGGACGCCTCCCTTTCAGCTTGACCATCAAGGGAATGGTGGTCGGATGCTCCTGCACCTTCATGGTCAACCTTGGAGACCTCGGGGGTAACTTCATTCGTATAGACTCCTGACCATCTTCTATCGTCACTAGAGACAAAGGTGGAGCTTTCCCCAAAGCTTAACAACAAGAGACATTGACACCTTGGGAGGCCTCCCCTTCAGTCGAACCTTTAAAGGTTCTTCGGCCACTGTTATGCTTTCTGAAGCTGTCTCTGCCTCGTCGTCAGCATCATTGTTGTCATCATCCCAGGGGACTGGCTTGTACAGATCAGCATCCATACAGTAGGCTTCAACTCCTCGAAACGGGTCGATATCAGCTAACTACGTTTTGATAGTCCCGTCACTGGCCACATATTTCATACACTGATATAGGGTGGACGGGACAATCTGTACTCGTGGATCCATGGTCGCCCCAGCAGCATGTTGTAATTTATGTCTGTATCAATGACATAGCAAGTCACTTAAGTGTGAAGGTTGTCGATATGACATTTCAGGCAAATTTTGCTCAGGGGCTCGCTCTTTCCCACGTTAAAGCCACTGATTGTTGTGTTCGACGCTGTCAATCGATGCATCGGAATCCCTAAAGTTTGAAGCAGGCTTCTTGGGATAATGCTCAAAGAGGAACCTGGGTTGATGTCGATGCGATCGACCTTAATGCTACCGACATACCCCGTATAGTACAGGGGGCGGTTATGTCGGTTATTCTTTAGCAACATGTCTTGTTGGGTGAAATTGATACTGGGAATCCCTTCGACCATGTTATGGCAATGTGGGCAAGCTGCGGTATCCATTTTCGATGGCTAAACCTGGGTGAGGAAGGACTCGACGTTCTGTAAAGTTTCATTGAGCGCATCCTGGGTCTTTTTAGAGAGACGGAGGAGCTCAAAAAAGACAATCTAGCTGGAGTATTAGCCAGCTGCGCTAGAATATCGAAGTTGTAGGGTTTGATAGGCCCGATTGCCGAATCCTTTCAGAGAGTTTAAGCGAACCTCCTTCTGTTTCTACTTGTCCATGGTAGGGGCCCTGTAGGTCCTAAAAAATCAAGTTGCACACATCAACAAAGTCAGAAAATTAAGAAATACAACTTTTAGATGAACTGCGCAGACATCAGTTTGCACAGCTTTTAGATTGCGCAGGCTAGATTGCGCACACTTCCAAGCGCGCAGGCTGACGTGGCAAATCACCATCATTACCTGACACAATCAAATCTTCCTGACAGCTGACAGCACGAATGACGAGGAGACCGTTTGTTTAAACGTGTAGTACGGTGCTCGAGGACAGCTGGCAGCGTAATCTATGTGGCACAATCCATGTTGGAGCAATCCATTCCTGCGCAGTCCAAGTCTGCGCAATCCAAAACCTGCGCAATTCAGTGTGCACATTCTATCAACACAAATGACAAAATACACGTGGCATTCATGCCATCAATTGCTCATTTTGTGGCAACTGTCTATGCACGATCATGCGCATTTCAATCAAATGATGCCATGTGTCCAAGACAATTGGCCCATGATCCAGTAAATGTCTGCGCTGTCCATTGTTGCGCAATCCAATTGCTATGCAATCCATCATGCGCAGTCCAGAATAGCTAAAATTTAGTTATTTCTCAGAACTCTATAAATAGGGTTTCAAGTCTCCATTCAGGGGGGATCAATAATCAGAAATCGGAGATTAGATTATCAGACTTCAAAGTTCAGAGAGTCCAGGAGTTCTTGCCCAAGTGCTGCTGCATTCTTCCGAGGCTTTTGCCTTCAACTTTCGAGGCTTTTTATCTTCAAATTCCAGAGTTATCATCAACTTCAGAGGCTCCGTCTTCAGAGTTCACATCGTCCAAGGGATAAAGCAATCGTCATCTAGATTGGATTCCTACAGTTATACCATTTCCAGAATTCAAATTGTAATCTTTTACAAAGTTTGTATCAATAAAGTTTTATACTTTTATTTTTGCAAACAAAATGGCGACTCTACATTATTTTTACAAAGTTTGTATCAAGAAAGAACCTGTGCTGATCAGAAAGGTATTCTGCCTACTCCAATAGCAGAGTTTCAGGATCTCCCAACCCTCAAGATTTCCCGTTCCAGACAGGGAAAACTGCTGGTGTCTCAGACAGAAACCCCTGGGGGTGAGTTTGCTGATTTAAGAACATATCTTAATCGACCAACTTCGGCAAAACGCAAACAGCCAATGCCGAAGATCAAACATCAAAGACAAACTTCCATAGCCAAAGATCCTGACACTTATGCTAATGAAGTGAGCACTTTCCTGTATACTCAAGGGACTAAACACTTGAAGAATCAGAATCATGTTCCGAACATTATCAAAGAACAGATCCCTTAGAGTTTTTCTCGTCCTGCTGTTGTTCCCGATCTCCGTGAACATCTTAGACAAAAACGGGACACTGTTTTAACATCTTCAGTTCAACCATCTGATCATCATTGCAACCACAAAGTCATCATCCAATGTTGTTGTTAAACAACAAAATGATCTGTCTTCGATCGTCTGACTTTTGCAAACTCTGAAGTAGTTTCAGAAGAAGATGAAGTCTTGTATGCTTCTATCAACATGACTTCCCGAGACACTGGGGGTAGAAGATGCTCCAAGCACGGTAAACCCCGTAAGCCAAGCCAGCGGTATTTAGACTTACTCCAAGAATCCTTTGAAGGAGTATTTCGACATACTCGATCCAAGAGCCGAGACACAATCGGTCAAAGGAAACTTCCTCAAAACCCTTCAGGTTATCTTCCTACTTCTCAGTCAGGAGACGATTCTTTCTCCGACTATGATGCATACAGCGAAAGTTCTGAACAGACAGTGTCTTCCACTGTACCAAGAGAAGTGACAGCTTGTGTTGTCAATGAAGATCCAGATGCTTCAACTTCTTCAAATCAGGAACAACGAATCACTGCACTAGAGGATAAGCTAAAAACCATGGCTGAAATGGTTGCTAGTATGCATTCTATCATTGTGGCACAACATGCTACACCACCGACTGTACCTACTGCGAGTCCAGAGATCATAACATCTTCAGTACCTATCAATACTGGGCTGGGGGTAGTGTCTCCTCAAATGCCTCATGTACAAGTACAAATTCAAACTACACCTAGTCAGTCAGGGGCTGGGGGTAGTGCTTACAATGCTGTTCCTTCTCCTACCACTCTAACTCAACCTGCTCCTTCTTCGTCATCAGAAGACGCCAATGAAGCTGTCAAGCTCTTGCAAACTCAGTTCAAAGATTTCAAAGAGAAAGACAACTTGTAAAGATTGGGGATCAAGCAACCTTATCCAGTTAAGTGGAAAGAGATCCCATTTCCACCAAAGTACAAGATCCCAACAATATCTTTGTTCGATGGCAGTACTTCTTCTAGTCAGTTCATCAATCATTTTGAGGTAATGACCGTTCAACTCCAGCCAAATGATGCTCTTCTTACCAGAGTGTTCGTCGGTTGTTTAGCCGACGTAGCATATGACTGGTACAGAAGTTTGCCCGATAGTTGTATCACTTCCTTCTCAGGTCTTAAGCAAATCTTCCTGGAACGGTTCTATGAAGGATTCAACGACATGACCATGTCGACACTCAACAAAATCAAACAGAAACACAATAAAATTGCTGAGAGTTTCATCGAACGGTTCCGCCGTGAAGCCTTGAAGATGCCTCCCGGAACTCCAGCTGCTGTCACTATTGATACTTGTAAGGCAAATCTTTTTCCTATCATCAGTATGTGGACAGGATCTACCCAGTTCCAAGATTGGCCTTCATTCATTGTCAATGCCAAAGCTGCAGAAGTAAGTGCCGAAAAGTTCAAACAATTGGGGGTACAAATGTCTAACCCCGATCGAGATGAACATCAGACATCAGGTGGTGGCAACCGCCAGAACAACCGTAAAGCAAAAGAGACTTTGAACATCAATTTGAACAAGAATAAAGAGTCTCTAGCTGTCAATGTGGCTCCGCCTACATCCACTCCTACTCCTTCTGCTCCTCCACCGAGAGAACCTCGTCCGAAAGTAGAATATTCCTTCGACGAGAATGATACTGCAAGCATCTTTGAATGTTTACTCAAAAGCAACAAGATTCAGCTTCCAGACCCAAAGAAACCTGATGAAGTCGGTAAGACGGATCATCCTAAATATTGTGTCTACCACAGGTTCATTGGACATCCTACTCGAGCATGTTACGTACTCAAAGGCAAAATTCAAGAGCTTGTCAATGCTGGTGTTGTCACTCTACAGCAAGATGAGAAGACTGTTACTGCGAATATGATTACAGTCCAGTTTGGTGACTTTCCTCCGCAGATGGTACAGCACGGTGTCATTCCTATTCCCAAAGCTACTCTTGAGATTGAGAATCTACCGCTTCCACCAAATGAAGGTCTTGTCCCCTTGTCTCTTGACAATGGCAAAATTATGTGGATCCATCCCGATCTTGCTCCGGAATTCGAAGTATCCTCTTCTTCCAAGAAGAAAGGTCGCTTCAAAAGGAAGACAAAGACCTGCAACATGGTGTCTTTTGAACCCATCGTTGACGAAGAAATTCTGCTAGGCACCAGATCAGGAAAAGCTTGCTTGAAGGAGTATCCTGATACTCAAGAAGATCCTACCTCTCCTTCTGAGCCTGTTCCAATACAATCTACATCCTCTGAAGAGATTCCTTCCACATCATCACCGGTTGTAGTGCCTATTCCTCCCAAGCCGGTGGTTGCTGATAAAGGCAAGCAACAAGTCCGCTTTGACAAGCCCCTGAAGAAATCATCTCCTACAGGACTTGAAAAGCCGTACAACTTTGATATATTGGCTCAACTAGCCAATACACCAGCTAGATTATCAATCTTCGAGCTCTTGCGCCTTTCTAAGGAGACTCGAGAAACTCTAAGTGAAGCCTTGATGCAGGCTGAAACTTGCCTAACTCTTCTTAAAAAGCCGGAAGCAGAACCGGTCTCTTATCATCATTGTCACAGCATATTAGAGTTGATTCCAAACATCATTTTCACTCAGGATGATATGCTGCTGGAGGATAATAGACATGATCATCCTCTCTACTACACAGGGTATGTTGATTCGATGAAAGTCGATCGTATCCTGATAGATCCAGGATCTGCTCTCAGCATCATGCCAAAGACGATGCTAGACGCATTAAAGATACCAGTGCATAGTCTTTCAAGTATAATCACCACTATCTTGGGATTCAACCAAGGAAGGAGTGAACCTTTGGGTAAGATTCGCCTAAAACTCCAAATAGGCAATCTTTGCACAAAGGTGACCTTCTATATTATCGACAATCATGGTTGTTCTTACAACGCTCTCCTGGGAAGACCCTTTCTCCATGAACATAATGTTGTTCCATCAACTCTTCATCAATGCTTCAAATATGTTGATGACAAAGGAGAAGTTCACAAAGAAGTTGCAAACCTTTATCCTTTTAAGGGTGTCGAAGCATACTACAATGACGCTCGTATGTATAAGAAAGAATTTATGAAAGTGGTATTGGCCATGGATACTGAAGAAGACCAAGAAGCAGTGCCCAAAGACACTCTTATTATACCTGTCAAAGGGCGTGTTTCCCATCCTCAGTATTCTAAACCACTGGCTATTCACTTGCCAGCCCAGCGGCAATCCACTGATGATGATCAGGATAAAAGGAAGCTCACCTCTTCTGAGTCACTTGTTATCGACTTACGTCGTAACAAGGACAAAAAGCAGCTTACTTTCTCTGAGCCTCTTGTTGTTGATTTAACTCATAACAAGGAAAAAAGGGAGCTCACCTCTTCTGAGCCACTTGTTATTGACCTCCGTCGTAACAAGCCTCCTCCACGTTCTTCTTTTCCCCCTCTTGTAATCAATCTGACCAAGCCTGCTAAGGCTAATGGTCTTGCTGTAAATACAGATGTACAGATCAATGAAAAAGCATCTACTTTCTAGTATACTGATGTTATTTATCATACTAAATGCTATTTAGATATGTTAGATAGCTTCAAATCATTTACAATGGGGGTTGTACAGTCTCTTCAAACAGAAGTTTCATGTGAACACCCAAAAGACTCATATCGTATTGTTCCTGCTCGCAAAAAAGGTGAACGTCCAATACTTTTTAGTAAAAGATCGGAACAAAAATTTAGCTATACGGATGATAGCAAAGTTAACGACACAGGGCATCTTCAATTATGTCGTTACATTCAACAATCAAAAGACATCATCCGAAAGATGGGTTATGACTTCAAAAGCGGCCTCAACTACGGTAAGGGCAGAAAGACTCCTCTCCGTACCGCTGTTCCACAAGGAAAGTCAGAAATGTATTACAGCAGGACCAAAAGAGGTCTCGGATATGCTTCTCCTCCGATGTTATCCCCAGCAGTATCTGAATCTGATAGCGAGGAGCGTTCTAACTCTTCTGATTCCAGATTATGGGATTCTGACACTAGCATTGGTGAAGTCCATCGTGTAATCGTATCTTCTAATATGGTCTCCGCTGAACTTTCGGAAGGTTATAATAAGGATATTGAAGAAAGTTCTGAAACAGATCCTTGGGCTCAATAGATGGACAATCAGTGGGTACTCCGATTCGAACAAAGAGAACCTCCTACCGAAGATCAATTAGTTCAAATTGATGTAGGAGAAAACGAGTCACCTCGTCCAATCTTTATTAGCAAGAATCTTCCAGAAACAGATAAGCAAGAGTTGATTCTTCTTATTAAAGAATATATTGATGTATTTGCCTGGAACTATGAAGACATGCCAGGATTAGATCCCAAAATTGCTACTCACAAATTGAACATTTTGCCTAATGCTAAACCAGTCAAACAGCAACAACGGTAATTCAAGCCTGAAATAATGGACACGATCGATGATGAAGTCAAGAAGCTTATCGCTTGTGGCTTTATTCGAGAAGAACAACTACCTGATTGGGTAGCCAACGTTGTTCCAGTCCTGAAGAAAACTGGCAAGGTTCGAGTCTGTATCGACTTTCGGGATCTTAATGAAGCATGTCCAAAAGATAAATTTTCTCTCCCTATCACAGACGTTATGATTGACAATACTTGTGGATTCGAGCAAATATCTTTTATGGATGGATTCTCTGGATACAATCAGATCAAGATGAATCCCGAAGATGAAAAACACACATCTTTCTGCACTCCTCGGGGAGTCTATTGTTACACAGTGATGCCATTTGGTCTCAAAAACGCTGGTACAACTTACCAACGGGCTATGAGTACCATTTTCAGAGAACATCTTCGCAAAACAGTCGAATGCTATGTTGACGATATCGCTGTTAAAAGTCGTCTGAAAGAAGATCACATTCAAGATTTAAGAACAATCTTCAATCTCATGCGCCAACATCAGCTCAAGATGAATTCCACCAAGTCATTCTTGGGTGTCTCTAGTGGTAAGTTTCTCGGCTTCGTCATTACCTCTAAGGGTATACACGTAGATCCCGAGAAGATCAAAGCCATTCAAGAGATGCGTCCTCCATACAATTTGAAAGAGCTATAAGGATTTCAAGGTCGACTTGCGTACATCAGGAGATTCATTTCGAACTTATCTGGACGCTGCAGACCATTCACTCAACTAATGAAGAAGGGTGTATCTTTTATTTGGACTGAAGAATGTCAACAAGCATTCGATGACATCAAACGATATCTCATGAACCCACCAGTCTTGGTGCCACCAATCTCGGGTATTCCATTCTTATTGTATGTTCGTGCTATGGACCATTCATTGGGTGCTTTACTCGCCCAAAAAAATAAAGAAGGTCATGAACAAGCCATCTACTATCTTAGTCATACTATGATTGGTGCTGAACACCATTATAGTCCGGTTGAAAAAAATGTTTAGCCCTTATGTTCGCCGTTCAAAAGATAAGGTATTACATCATTGGTCAAACCATTCATGTCATATCCCAAGTCAATCCTCTTCGGGTATTGATGAAAAAGCCTAGTACCCTCAATTCTCGGCTGGCTACATGGGCCATTCTTTTAGCCCAATATGACATGGTGTATGTTCCTCAAAAGTCTATCAAAGGTCAAGCATTGGCGGATTTCTTGGCGGCACATCCCGTACCAGAAACATCCAAGCTTTACGATGAAATTCCAGATGAGACGTTGGAAGTCAACCTGATCTCTGAAGAATTTTCAACCTGGCGTCTATTCTTTGATGGAGCATCCAGGGTTGGACCCAATGGAGCTATTGTGGCAGGAGTCAGAGTTGTTCTTGTTTCTCCAGACGGATCAACTATTCAAAGAGCTTACTCTCTAGATGAATCCTGCTCCAATAATGTAGCAGAGTACAATGCTCTACTCATCGGTCTTCATTTAGCCAAGCAATTGGACATCGAATATCTCGAAGTCTACGGCGACTCTAAGCTAGTAGTCAACCAGATTAGAGGAACCTATGAAGTTCGACATCAAGATTTGGTACCTTATCATGAAGCAGCGATCAACATGGCTACATTATTCAAAGCTTTCTTCATCGACTATGTTCGTCGAGCATGCAATACTGAAGCAGACGCCTTAGGCAATCTTGCAACAGTTTTAGCCATTCCTATCAGAAGACAACAAGTGGTGGTTATCTCTAATCGAGAACTGTTTTGTGTCGAAAACAATCGTAATATTGAGTTCAGTAATTTTGCTGAAGTCAATATTATCAGCGAAGATTGGAGAACTCCCTTTATCGACTTTGTGGTTCATGACATACTCCCTGAAGATCCCAAGGAGGCTACGAGTATCCGTCGACGATCTCTACGATTCTACTACAACCAAATCACTAAGACTCTCTATCGACAGACTTATGACGGTCTTCTTCTACGCTGTCTAGCTGGTGATGAAGTAAAACAAGTGTTGCGTGAAGCTCACGACGGTGTCTACGGAGCACATCAGCCCGGTCCTAAACTAAAGGATCGCATTCGACGTATGGGTAACTACTGGCCCTCTATGGTGTCAGATGCCATTGAATATGCAAGAAAATGTCGAGCTTGTCAAATCCATGCAGATTTCATTCATCAACCTTCAGAATTTCTACATCCAACGGTTGCTTCCTGACCTTTCGAAGCTTGGGGTATGGATGTCATAGGTCCTATTAATCCTCCTTCTTCTAGAGAACATCGGTTCATCTTAGCAATAACCGATTACTTCTCTAAGTGGGCTGAAGCTATACCCTTGGCTGAAGTCAAGACCAGTAGTGTCATCAACTTTGTCAAACACCATGTCATTTATCGATTTGGTGTCCCTCGAAGGATCATTCATGATAACGGACCGCAATTCATCAGTCAAAAATTCACCAGATTTTGTGATGATCATCGGATTGACAATGTCGCCTCGACTGCCTACAATCCTGCCGCTAATGGTTTAGCTGAAGCCTTAAACAAAACTATTATCAAGCTCCTCAAGAAGTTTGTATCCACTAACAAACGGAATTGGAGTAAAAAACTTGGTGAATGTCTTTGGGCCTATCGAACTACAGTCTGCAATCCCACATGTTTTACACCTTTCTCTTTGGTATATGGCTGTGAAGCAGTTCTCCCTTTAGAACTTCAAATTCCTTCTTTAAGGATTGCCATTGCTAACGAGCTCACTACAGAGAACAATGATCTTCTTTGACTTCAAGAATTGGAGGTACTTGATGAGAAACGGTTAATGGCTCAACAACATATTAAGTTATACCAAGCTCGCATTTCTAAGACTTTCAACCATAAAGTTAAGATCAGAGCACTACAACAAATATGGTCTACAATAGCATGCGCAGAACGCTATAGAAAGCCTTCTATAGCATATTCTGTCTGCTATAATTGCCCACGCTATAGTATTTCCAGACATGTGAACGCTATAACATTATAGCGTTCATGAATGCTGTAGAAGGTTTATAGCGTTCGTGTATGCTGTTGATGGTTTATAGCGTTTATGAACGCCATAAATCTTTATAGCATTCTAGAACGCTGTAGATGGTTTATAGCGTTCGTGAGTGCTGTGGATTACTTAAAGCGTTTATGAATGCTGTAGATTATTTATAGCGTTTGTGAATGCTGTGGATGATTTATAGCGTTTGATGAATTGATTGTCATGAATGCTATAGATGGTTTGATTTATTATAGCATTCATCATATGTTATCGTGGTAGCAGCAATTTAGACGTTTTGAGTGCTATCAACCTGCTATAGAATTTCATATTTCATAACATGTTTTGTATAACATATAAATAACCATAATCACAAACAATTTTAATCGCAACTTGCATTTCGATCAATCAAGATATAGGAAATATTTGCCAAAATATGAAATGTTTCATTAGAACATTCAAGATGTACAAAAAGTAGTTGTCATTAAAACATTCAAGATGTAGAAAAAGTAGTTGTACGCCAAAATAAACCATTCCATTTACAAAGTATCTGTAATCCAAAATAAACCATTCCATGTACAAATATCTGTAGGCCAAAAAATAGCTCGATCGCCTCTTTTCTTCTAGCAGCTATCCACAACCATCAAAAACATGTACGCCAACCTACACAAAATTAAGAAGAAAACACATTATGATATAAAAAATAAGATAGAAATATTTGACACTGTAACACCCTGTTTTCTGAAATTAGGTATTTTTGAAAATTTATTATTTTTATTAATTATTAAGTGTGTTTAGGGCATGATATGGTTTATAGTGATTATTAGTGTGATTAAACCATTTTCTAAGTCATGCTAAGTCATGACTTACGACATTGTGATTTTGGTTAGTATAACTTAGTATAAATCCTAGTTTTCTCTAACCTAGAAGTTGCCATGACCATGAGAGCTTAGCCATAGGCTTAGAACATCAAATTAGTGGTTTTTGCCAAAAGGGTATTTTGGTAATTTTCTAGACTTTAATTGTGATTAAGTGATTTTATTATTATTTAATCATGGTTGAGTCTCATGACTAGTCCCTAACCTATCCCATCCTAATCTAGGGGTTAGCCACTAACCTAGAAGCTTTAGGAAGGATTTTTGGTTAAGGGTTAAAGTGAGTTAAACATCTAGTTTACCTTTATTTGATATTTTGCTTAAACCATGCAAAATATCAAGACCTTTACACAAAGTCCAAGCCTTAGCCATGAAGGAAGGGCTAGGACACCCCCCCCATGCCATGGCCGGCCATAGGGTACCCCCCTAGCAGCCACACTTTCCTATATAGCCCATTGTATCATTCATGAACAAATTTACATGAATTTAATCCTAGAAAAATTCCCATTCCTTCAACCCTTCATAACTTGAGCTATTTTGATCCAAATTCACTCTAGTCTCTTGCATTGGGACCCTACAACATCTAGGATACTAAGGGAAACTAGCAATCAAGGATTTGGAGGCATTGGACATCATCAAGTTGAAGATCACACACCCCCCATTTTCTTTGATTTTTATTGGATTGCACAAATAGGTATTTTCTCACAAACTTAGTTAAATTCCTGTTTTTCCTTCATAAATGCATTCATGTAGGACTAACACTACTGTGGGTAAAGTTTGGTGGAATTTAGAAGTGTTTTGGTGTCCGTATCGGACACGTATCCTAAGCTAGAAACCCTCGTTTGGTGAAATGCCACAATGGACTTGTTTTTATGATTTACCAAAACAAATTATATAAACTTGTAGCCCTAGACATGTAGGACACGAAACAACTTGACTGAGCACATTTCTGTGCTGTGTCCGTGTCCAAAATGGACACGAACTCGCAGCACGAGGCCACGCGTGCATGCCCTGCTACTCGACACTTAGCACGGACACTGTGGGACACGTGGACACGTGAAAATTTATACAGAGGAGGGGGCAACCTCTGACATGCCCCCCCTCGAGTTTGAGACACGTTGGTGTCATGTCGAGAGAGCACGGACACGTGCACTGGTCGTGCACTGTCAGCACACACACGCGCGGGCACGACTTTGAGCGTGTCGTGTCGCGTGGACACGACACTAGAGTGTCTCGTAGTGACACGGGCATGGAGCCCTATGCGTGGCGTACACGTGGACACGAGCACGTGGTGCTTCGTGTCCTGTGTCGCGAGCACGACGCGTGCAACCGCGTGCACGACGCTGTCGTAACACGCGTGTATCAGTCGTGTTTTTACGACTGATACGGTGTTCGTTCTGTGTCCACGAGTGTCGTGGACACGTGTCAGGGTATGGAACGTGTAGCCCTACGTGTGGGCTACACGTATGCACGACCACGAGACGTGTCGTGTCTCGTGGTGTGTCCACGAGTGCGTGGAACGCGTGCACGACACTGTGTTTGTGTACGCGTATCAGAGTTTACCCGAGTCGTGTTTTTGCGTGTTTGGACACGTGAAACTGTGTCGTGGTGTCGTGTCAGTGACCTAGGACACTAGTGTATGTGTGGGGCCTTAGTTACCAACCCATGGTTGCGAGCCTTAGCTCGTTTTATTGTGTGTATTTCGAATTACCTATTTTCGAAGTGCACAGTGCACAGTTCACTGTTTTGGGTTTTTCCAGATTTTGCAAAATTGAAATTCAAATCGATTTTGTTTGAGATTAATACTTTGAGAGAGTGTATTTTAGTACATATATATGTAGTATATATGTATATGTAAGTGTGGGTCAATTTTGGGAGTGTTTGGTAGAGTGTAGGTGTAGTTATGTACATATATACATATGTATGTATATATGTTAGGTGTGTGTGTGTTTGGGTCTGGAACATGGTTCCAGAAATCTGGGAACCATTTCCCCCCCTGTCCTGACCTATTAAGTCTCTCTCTCTCTCATTCTCTCTCTCACCCTTTGTCTCTCTCTATGTCTCTCTCTATATATATAGTATATATATGAGTTTATATATATATATATATATATTTTTTTTTATATATATGAGTTTATATATACATATAGGTATATATATATATATATATATATATATATATTGATATATATATATATTTGTATTAGTTTTCATATAGTGATATTATATATATATATATGTATGTGGGTTTGTATTGTATATAGTATTCATATATGGGTATATGGGTAGTAGATAGATATATATATCTATATATAGATATATACATATATATATGATTTCTAGTATAGGTTATATGAAAACCTATGACTATGGCCTATGGCCTAGGAATACTAGCCTATGGCTTGGGGCTAACCCTAATGGCCCAAAACCCAACTAGTGGACCCTTGTTGACTAAGGGTTGACCAAAGCCAACCTTAGGTCAAAAGTGACCTAGTTAACCTAGAAATGACTAGGAATGACCTAAAATAACTAGTTTGACTAGTTTGACTAAAACCCTAACTAGTTGACTAGTGTTGACCTAACTTTGACTAGTTTGACTTTAGAGTTGACCAAGAGTTGACTTTTGACCAATTTAACCTAGAATCATGTAGTTTGCATAGTAGACTTCATTTTACAATTTAGAACACATTGTGACTTGTGTTGCTCTGATCAGGAGCCAGACACCTCTCCTCAGACAGCATATTCTCTACAGACATTCATACAGCAGGCGAGTACATTCTCTGACCGTTTATACTTGTTCAGGCTTTACTTCTCGCTCTAGATTACTTTACTTGTTGCTGTCACATTGGTAACACAGATTGGTACTATATGGATCTTTACATGAGATGTTATCCCTCTCGGGAGCATCGGGTACTTCATGTTATGTGTGTTTCACTATCATCATGTACTCCTATGCTTCCATCATTCATGTGCACTCGTGTGATCATGTACTCTCATGGTTACTGAACCCTCATGTATACTATCATGTGCACCCTTTCATGGGCCCCATGTGATATCATGTATAATAACGTAACTTGTATAGATCCTTGTGTATTGATTGGGGAAACGGGGGAGTAGAAGTGGACATGTGAATAATTCCAAAGTAGTGTAATCATGTGCAAACTCAGTAGTGTAATCATGTATAAATTCTAGCCATTCACATGCCTATCTTGTGCTCTACATCACTAGTCACTACAGTTCTCTATATACAGTAGATATTTTATTACAGCTATCTCTTTTACAGCGTATATTTCCTTTCAGCAGTTCATGTATCTTACTCTATTGCCTGTATCGTATTTCCTAACCTGATATGAACTATGTGAGATGTATTGTGCTCGTTCCTATCCTGATTGGACCTGTTGAAAATATTACAGAGGATGAGGACGAAGCATGGGTGACTACTTATTATGGAGCAGGACTAGATGACACTTGTATTGAGGACCCTCAGCAGGATCCACCTGCAGCTGAGGATGTTGTTCCAGTAGTCTAGACCAGTTTAGTTTAGGCAGTCTTTTCTATATTTACATTTTTGTCTCACATTCTGAGTTGTATTTTGAGATGTGGAGATGTATAGACTCTTAGACTTATTGTATTATGAGTTGACATTCTGGATGTTATGTATCCTAGACACTTAGACTTATTTCATCTATGCTATGGTTCTCTTTGAGTTACTATCTATCTTCTGTCTTTCATTTTTCTACCTTAGATGTGATTGAGACTATATGTTGTGATGTTACCTCCACTCGGAGAGTATAAACTGTACAGGTACCTTATATTGTTAGATGATTGACCTAGGACAGCGTTCTACCGCCGACACTGCGGCGTAGGCTGGACGTACCCACTTCTCGTGCCCTTACTCTAGGGTGCGGGTCGTGACACATTTTTAGTGGTAGCCCATGCAGGTCCAGTTATGTGGTGATATTCGAACTAGAGTATCGCCACAGCCTGCAGTAGGAACTAGGATGTAGATGAGGTACTCAATCACATTAGGAAAAACTCTTATCTAAATCCCTGCTATCTAAATTTTTGCTGATATTGTCTTTCTTTTGAAATAAACTGTCTCCTTTGACTATATCGTTTCTTCTCCGTATTGATTTTCTTGTTGATCTGTCTTCAGGATGGTGGAGACACGATCGCAGCGTCTCGGTCCAGGTGACACCACTAAGAGGTCTGCCACCTCTCGTCCAGCTCACCAGGACCCGGGGACTGCAGCTCCCCTTACTCCAGCTCATGTGGGAGCTTCTGCCACATTTGGGGGTGCACCTCTACTTATTCGGGGGACCATCCCAGCTACCCCAGACATGCCTCCCCCGCAGTTTCGTCAGCCTCAGTTCCAGCAGCACCAGCAGTACTAGCAGTACCAGCAGGAGTACCAGCAGCAGATGCCATCTGGATTTGTGGATGCTGCACAGATGTTTACATATTTCCAGCAGTTCCTAGAGTCGCAACAGACCCAGCAGCAGCGTCAGACGACGGCATTTACCAGAGGCATTGATGAGGTCCATCAGCTGGCTAGAGTGACGATGGAGAGGTTGGCAGTCAAGCCGCAGGGAGGATCAGGGCCGTCGCAACAGCAGAGGATTCCGGGCATACAGGACTTCAAGAAGATGAACCCCAGGGACTTCTTGGGGACAGAGGGGATACTTTATGCTGATGACTGGATTGAGCACATTGAGGAGGTCTTTCGACTGGCGGAGATACCAGTCGGACTCCAGATCGAGGCAACAGCCAGCCAGATACGGGATCTTGCCCGTACCTGGTATCAGACGGACCCGAGAGTAGGCACTCCAGGGCAGACATGGAGAGCTTTCAAGGAGCTCTTCAAGGGGAAGTTTTTCCCAGATCAGGCAGTCGGTGCTTTGGAGTCCCAGTTCGAGAACCTGGTTCAGGGGAACCAGACTGTAGAGGAGTATTCCGGTGAGTTTTGCCGGTTGAGCAGATTCGTGGAGGGCCTTAGTGAGACAGCGAAGGCGAGGAGGTTCAGGAAGGGCTTGGTCAAGGAGGTCAAGTCCTTGACCAAGAGTGACATGAATGCCACTTTTGAGGAGATCCTATCAGGAGCGATGGCGGCTGAGGATGATCTTGAGCTGAAGCTCAAGAGGGGCCGCGACACCCAGGGAGCTGGCAGCAGTGGAGGACAGGCTAAGAGGCCTCATTATCAGCACCAGCAGCAGAGGCCATTCCAGCAGCAGAGGCCATTCCAGCAGGTGTAGCAGCCGAGGCACCAGCAGCAGGCACCCAGGCAGCAGGTCGTCAGTTGCTCTTTCTACAAGAAGCAGGGTCATGGATGGAATGACTGCAGAAAGAGGCTTGGCCGGTGTCTACTATGTGGTTCTGGAGACCACCAGCTGAGGGAGTGTCCCATGTCTTCGGGATGACCAGTTCAGGGAGGCGGAGCCAAGGCTCCGGCAGGGCAGCAGAAGGGACCTTTGCCGACTCAGCAGCAGAGGTTCACCCAGCATCAGGCCAAGGGTGGACAGCAGGGACGAGCCTATGCCATGGCAGCAGAGGATGCCGAGGTTACTGGAGAGATGATAGCAGGTTCTATTCTTCTCGACTCTATTCCAGCTTATGCATTGTTTGATTCTGGGGCTTCCCATAGCTTTGTATCAGTATCTTTTGCGATTCGACATCATGTTATATCTGAATCGTTGCCTAGGACTTGCAAGATTACGACCGGGGGTGGCATTATCCTCGTTCGTGATATTTGCAAGGGACGGAGAGTAGTTTTGGGAGGCCGAGAGTTGGATGTGTGTTTGCTCGTAATGCCACTACCGAACTACGATATTGTACTCGGTATGGATTGGTTGAGCATGCACCATGCCAGCATAGATTGCCGCGGGGGTAGAGTTCTGTTCAGAGCGCCAGGAGAGCCAGAGTTTGTATATTCCCGACGGCAGGCAGAGCAGACTTACGAAGTTTTCTGTGGAGCTTCAGTCGAGGAGCAGCCAGCTCCACATCCATTGATTGCTGAGTTCATGGACGTGTTTCCAGAGGAATTGCTTGGGCTTCCACCAGACAGAGACGTTGAGTTCTCGATAGACTTGGTTCCAGGTGCAGAACCCATTTCTCAGCATGTCTATCGGGTGAACAACAGCGAGCTGGTGGAATTGAAGAAACAGGTGGATGAGTTACAGGACAAAGGCTTCATCCGCTCTAGTTCTTCACCTTGGGGTGCACCGGTACTCTTTGTACCGAAGAAGGATGGGTCGGTACGTATGTGTATCGACTACAGGGCACTCAACAGTCTGACGATCAAGAACAGATATCCACTGCCGCGGATCGACGATCTCTTCGATCAGTTGAGCGGAGCTCGGGTATTCTCGAAGATTGATCTGAGGTCAGGCTACCATCAGGTAAAGGTGAAGAGGGAGGACATCCCGAAGACGGCATTCAGGACGTGGTACGGCCAGTTCGAGTTTATGGTGATGCCGTTTGGGTTGACGAATGCTCCGACGGTGTTCATGAACTTGATGAACAAGGTGTTCCACCAGTACTTAGATAAGTTCGTGGTGGTGTTCATCGACGACATCCTGGTGTACTCGAAGACCGAGGAGGAGCACGAGGAGCACTTGAGAGTGGTCCTAGAGACTCTCAGACAGGAGCAGCTTTACGGCAAGCTCTCGAAGTGCGAGTTCTTCCTTGACAGAGTTGACTTCCTGGGTCATGTAGTGACTGGAGATGGGATCTCAGTCGACCCGAGGAAGATATCAGCAGTTGAGGCTTGGGCAGCGCCGACGTCAGTGGCAGAGATCAGGAGCTTCCTATGATTGGCAGGCTACTACAGGAGGTTCGTCCAGGATTTCTCCCGGGTTGCAGTGCCGTTGTCTAGGCTGACCCGAAAGGACGCAGAGTTTCTCTGGTCAGAGGAGTGTCAGACCGCTTTCGATGAGTTGAAGAAACGGTTGACGACAGCCCCGATTCTGACATTGCCATCAGGATCAGGCGGGTTCACTATCTACAGTGACGCCTCGGGAAAGGGTTTGGGTTGTGTCTTGCAGCAGCATGGGAAGGTGATTGCCTATGCTTCCAGGCAGTTATGGCCCCATGAGAAGAACTACCCTACCCATGATTTAGAGTTGGCGGCAGTTATCTTTGCTCTGAAGCTGTAGAAATACTATTTGTATGGAGAGCGTGTGGAGATATTTACAGACCACAAGAGCTTGAAATACATGTTTACGCAGAAGGAGCTGAACATGAGGCAGCGTAGATGGCTGGAGCTGATGAAGGACTTTGATATTCTTCTGCAGTATAACCCAGGGAAGGCCAACGTAGTTGCCGATGCATTGAGCAGATACCCGACAGCTATGTGTTTGACGATGGATCGTCACTTGTTGGCGGACTTGGAGAGCCTTGGGATCGAGGTGATTGTGCCGGGAGTGCAGATGCAGATGTGGGGCCTCCAGATTCAGTCGGACTTGATTGATAGGATCAAGTCGGCTCAGTTCGATGATGTTTCTCTATGATGCATCAGGGAGCAGGTCAGCCAGGGATTTGCGGACGATGAGTTCACTCTTGCAGCGGATGGCGCATTGAGGCACGGTTCCAGACTGTGTGTGCCCAGTGGAGACTTCCGGGAGCAGGTTATGCAGGAGGCCCACCGTTCTCAGTACTCAATACATCCGGGAGCCAACAAGATGTATAGGGATCTGAGAGAGCATGTATGGTGGAGTGGGATGAAGCGCGAGGTAGCACACTTCGTAGCCAGGTGTTTGATCTGCCAGCAGGTCAAGGTCGAGAGGCAGAGGCCAAAAAGACTGTTACAGCCATTGTCCATTCCGGAGTGGAAGTGGGAGCAAATCACGATGGACTTTGTTTCAGGATTGCCGCGTACTCCAGGAGGGAAGGATGCGATTTGGGTCATCGTCGACAGGTTGACCAAATCGGCCCACTTCTGCCATTCAAAGTGGGTTTGTCTACAGAGAAGCTATCAGAGATGTATATGAGGCAGATAGTCAGACTTCATGGGATTCCAGTGAGCATTGTATCGGACCGGGACAGCCGTTTTACTTCATATTTTTGGAGGAGCTTGCATATTAGCTTGGGCACTCAGCTCAAGTTTAGTACTGCATACCACCCGCAGACAGACGGACAGTCAGAGCGGACCATTCAGACACTGGAGGACATGTTGAGGACTTGTGTACTGGACTTTGGAGGATCTTGGGAGAGTCATCTGCGCTTAGTAGAGTTTGCATATAACAACAGCTTTCAGTCCAGCATCGAGATGTCCCCTTTTGAGGCACTGTACGGGCGTAGATGTCGTACGCCCTTGTCTTGGGATGATGTTAGGGAGCGAGTATTATTGGGGCCTGAAATGGTTGTAGATGCAGCAGAGAAGGTGAAGCTTATCAGAGATCGGCTTCGCGTGGCGCAGGACAGACATCGGCATTGGGCCGACAGCCACCGCAGACCTTTGGAGTTTGAGGTACAGTTTAGAGATAGGATTAGAATTAGGTTGTCTTGTTGTGTTTTGTTAATCATGTTTGTTTATCATAATTAAATTGAGACCTTGTTTGTGATTAGGTCGGAGACCAGGTATTCTTGAGGATATCTCCGACACGTGGCACGATACGTTTTGGTGGAGGTGGGAAGCCTAGCCCGCGTTTCATCGGCCCTTTCGTTATCAGCGGAAGAGTCGGTGACGTGTCTTACAGGCTAGACTTACCACCAGCATTGGTTGGAGTCCACAACGTATTTCACGTGTCGCAGTTGAGACGGTACGTGGCAGATCCTAGCCATGTACTTGATCATTCCGAGATCGAGGTGGGTCCTACTCTTCGTTATCCAGAGCAGCCTGTTGAGATTCTGGATCGACGGGAGAAGGCACTGAGGAACCAGACGATACCATTGGTTCGTGTCGCATGGAGGCATCATTCTCTAGGAGAGTCCACTTGGGAACGGGAGGATGAGATGCGCGAGTGATACCCTTATCTATTTGTACCTTGAGGTATGATTTCTATCCTTCTCATTTTAATTTCAGTTTCGTCTTTAAATTTCGAGGACGAAATTATTGTTAGGAGGGTAGACTTGTAACACCCTGTTTTCTGAAATTAGGGATTTTTGAAAAATTATTATTTTTATTAATTATTAAGTGTTTTTAGGGCATGATATGGTTTATAGTGATTATTAGTGTGATTAAACCATTTTCTAAGTCATGCTAAGTCATGACTTACGACTTTGTGATTTTGGTTAGTATAACTTAGTATAAATCCTAGTTTTCTCTAACCTAGAAGTTGCCATGACCATGAGAGCTTAGCCATAGGCTTAGAACATTAAATTAGTGGTTTTTGACCAAAAGGGTATTTTGGTAATTTTCTAGACTTTAATTGTGATTAAGTGATTTTATTATTATTTAATTATGGTTGAGTCTCATGACTAGTCCCTAACCTATCCCATCCTAATCTAGGGGTTAGCCACTAACCTAGAAGCTTTAGGAAGGATTTTTGGTTAAGGGTTAAAGTGAGTTAAATATCTAGTTTACCTTTATTTGATATTTTGCTTAAACCATGCAAAATATCAAGACCTTTACACAAAGTCCAAGCCTTAGCCATGAAGGAAGGGCTAGGACACCCCCTCCATGCCATGGCCGGCCATAGGGCACCCCCCTAGCAGCCACACTTTCCTATATAGCCCATTGTATCATTCATGAACAAATTTACATGAATTTTATCCTAGAAAAATTTCCATTCCTTCAACCCATCATAACTTGAGCTATTTTGATCCAAATTCACTCTAGTCTCTTGTATTGGGACCCTACAACATCTAGGATACTAAGGGGAACTAGAAATCAAGGATTTGGGGGCATTGGACATCATCAAGTTGAAGATCACACACCCCCCATTTTCCTTGATTTTCATTAGATTGCACAAATAGGTATTTTCTCACAAACTTAGTTAAATTCCTGTTTTTCCTTCATAAATGCATTCATGTAGGACTAACACTACTGTGGGTAAAGTTTGATGGAATTTAGAAGTGTTTTGGTGTCCGTATCGGACACGTATCCTAAGCTAGAAACCCTTGTTTTGTGAAATGCCACAATGGACTTGTTTTTCTGATTTACCAAAACAAATTATATAAACTTGTAGCCCTAGACATGTAGGACACGAAACAACTTGACTGAGCACATTTCTGTGCTGTGTCCGTGTCCAAAATGGATACGAACTCGCAGCACGAGGCCACGCGTGCATGCCCTGCTACTCGACACTTAGCACGGACACTGTGGGACACGTGGACACGTGAAAATTTACACAGAGGAGGGGGCAACCTCTGGCATGCCCCCCCTCGAGTTTGAGATACGTTGGTGTCGTGTCGAGAGAGCACGGACACGTGCACTGGTCGTGCACTGTCAGCACACACGCGCGCGGGCACGACTTTGAGCGTGTCGTGTCGCGTGGACACGACACTAGAGTGTCTCGTAGTGACACGGGCGTAGAGCCCTATGCGTGGGGTACACGTGGACACAAGCACGTGGTGCTTCGTGTCCTGTGTCGCGAGCACGATGCGTGCAACCGCGTGCACGATGCTGTCGTAACACGCGTGTATCAGTCGTGTTTTCACGACTGATACGGTGTTCGTTCTGTGTCCACGAGTGTCGTGGACACGTGTCAGGGTGTAGAACGTGTAGCCCTACGTGTGGGCTACACGTATGCACGACCATAAGACGTGTCGTGTCTCGTGGTGTGTCCATGAGTGCGTGGAACGCGTGCACGACACTGTGTTTGTGTACGCGTATCAGAGTTTACCCGAGTCGTGTTTTAGCGTGTTTCGACACGTGAAACTGTGTCGTGGTGTCGTGTCAGTGACCTAGGACACTAGTGTATGTGTGGGGCCTTAGTTACCAACCCATGGTTGCGAGCCTTAGCTCGTTTTATTGTGTGTATTTCGAATTACCTATTTTCGAAGTGCACAGTACACAGTTACTGTTTTGGGTTTTTTCAGATTTTGCAAAATCGAAATTCAAATCGATTTTGTTTGAGATTAATACTTTGAGAGAGTGTATTTTAGTACATATATATGTAGTATATATGTATATGTAAGTGTGGGTCAAGTGTTTGGTAGAGTGTAGGTGTAGTTATGTACATATATACATATGTATGTATATATGTTAGGTGTGTGTGTGTTTGGGTCTGGAACATGGTTCCAGAAATCTGGGAACCATTTCCCCCTGTCCTGACCTATTAAGTCTCTCTCTCTCTCATTCTCTCTCTCACCCTTTGTCTCTCTCTATGTCTCTCTATATATATATATATAGTATATATATGAGTTTATATATACATATAGGTATATATATATATATATATTGATATATATATATTTGTATTAGTTTTCATATAGTGATATTATATATATATATATATGTATGTGGGTTTGTATTGTATATAGTATTCATATATGGGTATATGGGTAGTAGATAGATATATATATCTATATATAGATATATACATATATATATGATTTCTAGTATAGGTTATATGAAAACCTATGACTATGGCCTATGGCCTAGGATTACTAGCCTATGGCTTGGGCTAACCCTAATGGCCCAAAACCCAACTAGTGGACCCTTGTTGACTAAGGGTTGACCAAAGCCAACCTTAGGTCAAAAGTGACCTAGTTAACCTAGAAATGACTAGGAATGACCTAAAACAACTAGTTTGACTAGTTTGACGAAAACCCTAACTAGTTGACTAGTGTTGACCTAACTTTGACTAGTTTGACTTTAGAGTTGACAAAGAGTTGACTTTTGACCAATTTAACCTAGAATCATGTAGTTTGCATAGTAGACTTCATTTTACTATTTAGAACACATTGTGACTTGTGTTGCTCTGATCAGGAGCCAGACACCTCTCCTCAGACAGCATATTCTCTACAGACATTCATACAGCAGGCGAGTACATTCTCTGACCGTTTATACTTGTTCAGGCTTTACTTCTCGCTCTAGATTACTTTACTTGTTGCTGTCACATTGGTAACACGGATTGGTACTATATGGATCTTTACATGAGATGTTATCCCGCTCGGGAGCATCGGGTACTTCATGTTATGTGTGTTTCACTGTCATCATGTACTCCTATGCTTCCATCATTCATGTGCACTCGTGTGATCATGTACTCTCATGGTTACTGAGCCCTCATGTATACTATCATGTGCACCCTTTTATGGGCCCCATGTGATATCATGTATAATAACGTAACTTGTATAGATCCTTGTGTATTGATTGGGGAAACGGGGGAGTAGAAGTGGACATGTGAATAATTCCAAAGTAGTGTAATCATGTGCAAACTCAGTAGTGTAATCATGTATAAATTCTAGCCATTCACATGCCTATCTTGTGCTCTACATCACTAGTCACTACAGTTCTCTATATACAGTAGATATTTCATTACAGCTATCTCTTTTACAGCGTATATTTCCTTTCAGCAGTTCATGTATCTTACTCTATTGCCTGTATCGTATTTCCTAACCTGATATGAACTGTGTGAGATGTATTGTGCTCGTTCCTGTCCTGATTGGACCTGTTGAAAATATTACAGAGGATGAGGACGAAGCATGGGTGACTACTTATTATGGAGCAGGACTAGATGACACTTGTATTGAGGACCCTCAGCAGGATCCACCTGCAGCTGAGGATGTTGTTCCAGTAGTCTAGACCAGTTTAGTTTAGGCAGTCTTTTCTATATTTACATTTTTGTCTCATATTCTGAGTTGTATTTTGAGATGTGGAGATGTATAGACTCTTAGACTTATTGTATTACGAGTTGACATTCTGGATGTTATGTATCCTAGACACTTAGACTTATTTCATCTATGCTATGGTTCTCTTTGAGCTACTATCTATCTTCTGTCTTTCATTTTTCTACCTTAGATGTGATTGAGACTATATGTTGTGATGTTACCTCCACTCGGAGAGTATAAACTGTACAGGTACCTTATATTGTTAGATGATTGACCTAGGACAGCGTTCTACCGCCGACACTGCGGCGTAGGCTGGACGTACCCACTTCTCGTGCCCTTACTCTAGGGTGCGGGTCGTGACAGACACCATAAAATGAATTAAGAGATATCTAGCAGATACCTAGCAGTTTTTATAATAGAGTACTTAGATTTCATACTTCAAGTATCCTAAGGATCTTTTTTAGTGAGATTATCGTTTATTGTCGCAGGACTATTCAAGTAGGCTCTCTCTTAAGGATCATTTTTCTTAGATTCCTGGCACAAAAACTATGATGCAACAGAAGCTCTGTTGCTTCAACTCTATGAAATGCGTGGGGACAAGTGATCACAATGTTCACCATGTAGCTCTGCTCTAGACTAAAAAATACACCCCTATAGATGATCAGGAGTATATACAACTAGCAACAGACTCCTAGAAGCAGACATCATCCTAGAAGCAATCATGACACTACAGATATCATCTTAGAAGCAGCAAATTAATAACAAAATCTATATCAAGAAGAACAAGAAATAAGCCGACAGTTGAGCTCTACTTGGACCACCAGAAGGTGACTCATGTAAAGCATGATTAAAGTAGCAAACGAGACTGAGTGTATGATATCAAGATGGGAGAAGATATGATTATTGTCAATGAAGCATTATAAGGATGACAGGCTGCCGTCTAGGATGTGAGTGAATTTCACAAAGAATCAGATAAAATGGCTCGACAAGGATACATAAAACTTTGGCAACTGGTCCACTTGATATGGATCTGATCTAATAAGTCAAAACCAACCCTTTGAATAAATTATTATAGTAGTGAACTAAGGTGCATTTAGGTTTTATCTGGGTTCAGAATATACCCACACCTGAACCATTTGAAGTTATATCTAAATGTTGGACCTGACATTCTGCACAAAAACTATATATGCTCCAAATCAAGTTGGAAAGCTTTTAGGGCATAATGTACAACCAGATTGTACTTCAGATAAATATAGGACATACAAACTGGAACGAAAACCTAGTATTCCTTAAAAGAAAACTATTTCATGGTCCCAAAGTAAGAACGAATTAGAGAAAAATATACATACCTCCTTTGCAATAGCTTCTGCTGGCCTCCAATTATCGTCTATTACCATAACGGGTTTCACACCCATCTTCTTCAACCCTTCAACTAGTACGGTTGCCTCTCTCTTCAATGGGTCCGCTAAACCCCCAAGACTCCAGTAAATTGCCCATCATACGACACAAGTATCCATGTCTTAGCATTACTTTCCAACTCCACAAGAAAATTCTCAGGTTCATAAGAAATTGTAATACCTTTTTCTGTCAATAGGCTCCGGTTTACCACCTGAAATGGAGGTAAGTTAGATTATTTACATCAAGTGTGGAGGCTGAGACATGAAAAACAGCCCACAATGAGTCAGAAGTGTGTCAAATGGGTCAAGTTGTAGGCTAAGTCCTTTCAAATTCTTATCTTAATTGAGTAAGGTGTCACTTGAGTCACATATCAAGGCATGTCATTAGGTTTGATACCCAGTGCAGGTCTACCAAATAGTTACACAGAACAGTTGGAACATGTGAACATCTGAATCAGTTTTTGGACCCATATGAATCAAATCATATCAGGTAGGCATCAGTTCAATGCATATGTAAATGGTCGTCCACAAAGTTCAAAGGACTAAGAAGATCCTGAACTCACCAGAACACTTCTCCCTTAGATGAAGCACTGCACACCTCTCCAGGCAAGACACTAAAATTTGATGCTTCAACAAGCAATTTAGACAATATATCCTCTTTTTTTTGCTTCTCTGAATCTCCAAATTTTCCAAAGAAATGGTAATGGTAGGCATAATCTACGATTTCTCTTGCAAGGGGATGTTCACAGCTAGCCTAAACTACATCAAAAGACAAAATCGAGTTATAATTATGAATAAAAAAAATTGTACGAAGTAAAATTTGGTAGGAACTTTCTCATTGCGAAAATCAAGACAGACTATTTAATTGTAAATCGATATACGAATTCAATATCGGTTTACAACAACAGATATATAGGGAAAAAATCACACCTTTTATAGATTTAGCTATTAATGGGCTCTGAAGTACAAGATTACTGTTTGTCAAATTTATGGACTGTAAGCATATAAAGCTGCTGAACTAGAATATGTGGGTTTTAGGTCATTGAGATAAACATCCATCGTCATATCCTACAAGTAATGCTACAACAATCATTTAGCTAGCTTATCAATGCGATAGGAGATGAGGCATGGGAAAAACCAGTGTGTCAGTTCACTACTAAAATATGATCTATTAGCGACGTAATTTAGCGACGGCATAAAATTACGTCGCTATATATGGAAGTCAGCGACTCCTTTATATCAACATCGCAAAACGTCGCTGAATAGCGACGTTCAGCGACAGGTATAAAATTACGTCGCTGAATAGCGACGTTACGTCGCTGGATTATTAAAATATGTCGCCAGTTTACGACGTTTAGCGACGTCCTCATGTGACGTCGCTAATATTTTTACTTAGGGCACAGCGTTTCGTTTTTCCCACTCACTCGAAATTTCTAATTTTTCCCACTCACTCGAAATTTCCAATTTTTCCCACTACTCCTTCCCCCCCTCCGGCGATTCCTTCGGCGACCCCTTCCCCCCCCTGGCGACTCCCTCCCCCCCCCCCCCCGACGACTCCCTCCCTCTCTGGCGACCCGTACCCCCCCGTCGAGCTCCTCCTCCTCGAGCTCAGGTAAACCCTAACCTAACTCCTCCTCCTCCTCCTCCTCCTCCTCCTCCTCCTTCTCTCCCACGGACACACACACACACACGGACACACACGCACACACACACAGAGACACACACACACACACACACGGACACACACGCATACACACACAGAGACACACACACACACACGGATCACACGAACACACACACAGATGGACACACACACACACACTGGACACACTGTGTCTTGTTGTGGTGGACACGAGACACTATGTTGGACACGTACACATAGCCTAGATCCTTTACCAACCATTTATTTTCCATTTTAACATGTTTTTATATATCAATTTCTAAATACCCTATGTTGACTGATACCTTGTTAATTTATTGTATTTTCTAATTTTGAAAACCCAGTTTTGACAACCATTTTAACCTAGTTTAATGCTTTAATTTAGATGTTTAAAACCCTAGTGTAGTGTATCTATATGTGTGCTGACTGAGTTTCAAGTTTGGGGTGATTTGGTTAGAGTTTTGGTTCTCGATTTGGGTTTGAGGTGAATGGGTCTGAAATATATTATAGGAGTATGTAATATTGTGTGAAATGAACTGATTTCCTTTCTTTTCCTTTCCTATTTGACTGAACACAGTAAATCCCCTTACTATCCAGATTGGACTGACCTATAGTTCATATCACTCACTCACTCACTCACTCTTGCCTAGGTACACACACGCATATAGCCTAATACAAGCATGTTAGCCTCCCTCATATACACGTATATGTGACTGTCACATGTAACAGTCAACACACTCACCCTCCATTTATATGTGCATGTACACACACCACCCACTCTCTACTTCTCTCTCTCTATATATATATGTTTGATAGATGGTATTGTATACATATATACATAACTATATCATGTAACTCATATGTGATATAGGCATATAGCCTATGTTAGAGTGTCTAAATATATGAATGCATAAAGTTGCCTTATCTTGTAATATAGGCATATAGTATATACATGCCTATATATATATATTATATGTATATATCTATATAGATATTACTTGTGTGTATGAGATAGCTTGAGTTGACTTTGGTCATTATTGGTACTTGAATTGATCGGAACAAAGACCCCCAATGTCGGTATCGGTCAATATTTGGTATCGGTCGGTATCGGATCGGAACATGCCAAACCGTATCGGTATCGGCCGTATCGGATCGGTATCGGCCGATACTTTAAAATTATATGAAATAGTAGTCACCCCCAAGGTTGACTATTTTTACTGAAAGTCAAAGTAGAGTAAACATCTGACCTAGATTGGACTAAGAGTTGACAAAGTCAACTATAGGTCAACCCTTGACCTAGTTTGACCTTGTTTGACTTTGTTTGACTTAGCTTGACCTTGTTTGACTTTGTTGTCTTCATGTTTGTTAAATGACACCCAGATACTAGTTTTAGTTGTTTAAATGACACCCAAATACTAGTTTTAGTTTCAGTTTGCTTTGGTAACTCACTATTGCTCATTACTTGGTACTAGTTTTAGTTGATTGTGTTTTTTTAAGACTAAACAAATGACACCCAGATATTACTTGTGTGTATGAGATAGCTTGAGTTGACTCTGGTCATTATTGGTACTTGAATTATAGGTTAGGCTTGTATAGCCTTGAATGGTGTGTGCTAGCTAGTATTGGGATACCAATAGCGATAAGGTAAAGGGTACCTTGGTAGGTCATGACTAGAAATAGGATATTTGACTTAGATTTGACCTTGTTTGACCAAGGTTGACTATTTGACCTTGTTTGACCTTGTTTGACTTTGTTTGACTTAGCTTGACCTTGTTTGACTTAGTACAACCTAGTTTGACCTAGTTTGACCTAGTTTGACCTTGTTTGACTTTGTTTGACTTTGTTTGACTTAGCTTGACCTTGTTTGACTTAGTACAACCTAGTTTGACCTAGATTGCATATCATTGTTATTAGTAACTGTCCGCTACTAATGTATGTCCCATAATAAGACATAATATACGAATTTGTGCCTGTTGGATAATATGTGTCCATCTTTGCAGAATTATTTCCAAATGGATATGAATTACTACTTGCGGAATCGTTCATGGATGTACAATCGTCGTCCTGATGATATGTGTGGTGTGCGGGATGAATACATAGCGGGAGTAGAGCAGTTCCTGCAGTTTGCTAAGGCGTTCCCTCAGTACATGGACGGCACCAAAATTAAGTGTCCGTGTGTGAAATATCATAACATAAAATATTATCCAGAAGTGGAAGTGACATATCATTTGTACTCGAGGGGTTTCACGCCTAATTACTATCAGTGGACCGCACACGGAGAACTTGTGTCTTTAGCATCAGAGCCGGAGCCTTATGTTGAGCCGTATATGCATGCGGGACCTAATTTTGTTTCAGATAATCATGCATACGACGACGGGTGCGTGAACATGGTTTTCGATGCTGCGGGGCCTAGTTTCATTCATGATGTACCTGAGGAGGCACCGAACGTCGATGTTGCACAGTTCATGGAGTTGTTGGAGAATGCAAGGACTCCATTGTATCCTGGTTGTGAGGATCATTCACCGTTGGAGGTGGTTACAAGACTGTTGAGCATTAAGTCAGATTTTAACATGTCGCAAGAATGCTGTAACCGAGTGTTGGAGTTGATTATAGAAATCTTGCCGGCGGGTGCTAAGTTGCCTAAAGACTTCTACCGGTCTAAGAGGATGGTGAGATCGCTCTGGATGGGATACGAGAAAATTGATTCCTGTCGCAATGGGTACATGCTGTACTACAAAGACGACAAGGACGCAGATGTGTGCAGATTTTGTGGTACTGATCGCTATAAGACAACTAGTACAGGAAGGTCTACCGGTGCAAGAAGATCGACCGATTCAATGCACTACTTGCCTTTAACGCCGTGGTTGCAAAGATTATTTATGGTGAAAGAGACGGCCGAAAATATGAGTTGGCACATGCGAGAACAGATTGAAGGAGTGTTGGATCACCCATCCGATGGAGAAGCGTGGAAGCACTTTGATCGAGTGTATCCAGATTTTGCTTCAGATCCGCGAAATGTCAGGTTGGGACTATCTTCTGACGGTTTTACTCCTTTTGGTCTTTCGGGATCCCAGTATTCGTGCTGGCCTGTGATTGTCACTCCGTATAACCTACCGCCTTGGATGTGCATGAAGACTCAGTACATGTTTCTAACCGTTATAATTCCTGGTCCGAACAATCCCAAGAGGAATATTGACGTGTACTTACAGCCTTTGATAGATGAGTTGAATCAGTTATGGGAAGTAGGCGCTAACACGTACGATGTTTCCAGGAAGCAGAATTTTCAGATGAAGGCAACCCTTATGTGGACCATCAACGACTTTCCGGCCTATAGAATGTTATCTGGATGGAGCACTCATGGCCGTCTCTCATGTCCGTATTGTATGGACCGTAGTAAGGCTTTCCGCTTGAAACACGGCAAAAAACCGTGCTTCTTTGATTGTCATCGGCAATTTCTGCCAAAAGATCATCCGTTCAGAAGGAACAGGAATGCTTTCCGTGCCGGCGTTGTAGAGAAGGGTGATCCACCACCAAGGTGGTGCGGAGCCACGATATGGGAGGAGGTTAAAGATTTTCCAAGTGCTATAGAAGATCCTACAACTGGGTACAAGTGCGATGGATTTGGTAGAGTTCATAACTGGACAAAGAGGAGCATATTCTGGGATCTGCCATACTGGAGTACCAATCTGATCAGACATAATCTTGATGTCATGCATATTGAGAAGAATGTGTTTGATAACATAATTAATACTGTGATGGACGTAAAGGGAAAAACGAAAGACAATCCCAAGGCCAGGTTGGACTTAGAAGAAATATGCAAACGCCCTGCGTTGTATTTGATACAGCAGAATGGAAAATAGTTCCTGCCGAAGTCAATTTTCTCGCTAGACAAGGAGGATAAAGTGAGACTTTATCGGTAGATCCAGGGCCTAAAATTTCCAGACGGATATGTGTCAAATCTGAGAAGATGTGTCGATCCGAAGGAAAACAAATTGACGGGCGACGAGGATCGAGGGCCTTGGCTCAACTACTCAGATGCTCCCGCAGATAGGAAGGCCTTTTGGTTCGCCCACTTCAAGGTAAAAAATTTGTTTATTTTTAAATTTTAATAATTATTTGTGTATATTATACAACTTTTGTATTTTACTTCTTGTAGAGGACCTATTTCTATCCACCACACCGGGCGGCGAGGATCGAGGGCCAATTTTCTGCCGTCATAGCCAAGCTCATCCGTGATGTGATCGACGACCAGAAGCGTCGTGATCGCTCCGGACAGCCGATCCAGGGTTGGATTATGCCAGAGCAGTGGACTGCGATGAAGGCTAGATTCTGCGAGCCCAAGTACCAGGAGCGGTCTGTGAAGGCCAAGGTGGCGCGGTCGAGCGCCGGTAAGTGGTGTGGTGGCTCCATTCCGATGACGGAGCATTTTCGTCGTCTGGTACGTTTCCTATGACGGACATTAATTTATATATAGTTCGATATAATGTTTAATACTAATAATAGATAATATATTTTAACAGGTAAAGAAGGGTGAGGACCCGAACATGGTGACCGTCTTCCTGGTCACCCATCGGAGGGCTGGGGACTTCATTGACGAGAGGGCGACGCAGGCATATGTACGTTCTATTCTTTATATTAACTGACTATAATTTAGAAAACAGGAAAATAGATATCAATATAGACTCTAGTAAACACTTACACGTTAGCAAACATGTTCTAGGCCGAGTTTGTTCGGCTACAGAAGGAGGCGGCTGATGCTGCTGCTGCTGCTAGTGTGCAAGCAGAGGGAGGGGCTGGTACTTCCTCCCAGCCGCCTGCAGAGCCATCGCCGGACGAGCTCTGGATGACCGCCGTTGGCGGTCTTCAGAAGGGTACGTACTACGGTACGGGATCCTACGGCGCGTATTTGGCTTCGGAGTCATCCCGGGCCCCCTCTGTCAGTACGCAGTCTCCGGCTACGCAAGCGTCGTCACGAGCTGAGGATGTTCGTCGTCAGATCGAGGAGCTGCGTCGCGAGTTGCAGCAGCAGATTTCTGATACGGTCGAGCGACGATCCGACCCTCCGATCGTCACCGGACGATTTGATGCGGTCAAGCGCAGTATACAGGACCTGATGAGTCTGCACCAGGCTGCAGCTGCCAACTTGCAGACGCTCACCGAGTCTACGTAGCGCACAGAGCGTAGACAGGTCGAGCTGGAGGGATCACAGAGGAGCCTATCTGCCTCACTCGCTCAGTATACTGAGAAGGTGGTGAGTACCCTTGCTGGGCATGGTGAGCGACTGCAAGAGCTGGAGTAGGTACGTCCTCCGGGTCCATCGACGGCGCCGACTCCAGATACTGCACTGCCTCCGGCGCCGACTCCAGACATTGTACTGCCTCCTACTGCCCCTACGGTACAGCTCACCCAAGAGCAATATGACTACATTCTATCCCAGTTGCGCGGCAGAGGTCCACAGTAATTTTATTGGTTTTTTTATGACTTGTATGTATTGGCCCTATGGGCAAATTGTTTATTCATACACTGTTGTTTATACACTTGGTGGGAGACTTTTTATCATCTTTTATTTTTATTTGACTCTATTGGATGTTTGTGAGGATGTGTGTCTGTGATATTTACTTTGCACTGCCTCCTATTTTTATTGTGATATTTACTTTGTGATATCTGCGACGGGATGACAAATATACCTACGCTGGGTTATAAGCGATGATCTGATATACAAAGGAGGTGCTGCCGAAATTTTAAAAAAATATATTGTGTATTTTTGTTATGATGTGTGTCTGTGTTTACAGTGAATGTGAAATGCAGTGTTCGGAACCATCGACAGTTTCGATTACTGTTGTATGTTTTATCTTGGATAGAAATAGCAACAGTTCATGGTACACTTCTGAGAGCTTCATTTTCACGTCCTTCACTTTCTCGGACGTCGTAAAGGTTCCCGAGAAGGTGAAGGACGTGAAGAGAAAGCTCTGAGAAGTGCACCCTGAACTGTTGCTCTTTCTATCCAAGATAAAACATAGAACAGTAAGCGAAACTGTCGATGGTTCGAACACTGCACTTCACACACACTGTAAACACAGAAACACAGCATAACAAAAATATCAATTATATTTTTTTAAATTTTTTTTAACATTAGCGACGTATAGCGACGTACTGCGACGGCAAATAGACGTCGCTATACGTCGCTAACTAGCGACGTTACGTCGCTCGACGTCGCTAATATACGTCGCTAAGTTGCCCACGTGGCCACGTGGATGCCATGCCTCGTCATCATTTATAAACTTTTGAAGCGTCGCTAGTGGTCGCTTTACGTCGCAATGTTGGCGACGTACTGATACGTCGCTTTCTGTCGCTCATTTGGCGACGTCTAGAGACAATGGACGCCGCGTCGCAAATAGCGACGTTCGGCGACGAAAGTATCATCTGCGACTTGCCTATAAGCGACGTACGTTTTTCGTCGCTAAATACGTCGCAAATCATTTTTAGCGACATATTTTCTGTATTTAGCGACGTCTCCTGACGTCGCTAATCTGGGTTATTTTAGTATTGGTTTATAGGAACCAAATACAGATCCCACATTCCTTATATGGATAGAAGCAAGGATCTGGTTCAATAAGACACTAAACTAAGAGCCATGTGTAATATAAGTCATGGGTCTGGGTTCATGTTTCAGGTGAATCAAATTCATATTTCTTCCAACATGCTATCGTAACATAAGAAGCAAGACACATATTTCATGATATTTCCAACTTCCTTTACTTTTTTGAAAACCCATTATCCACTTCAATTTTCAGAAAAAATAATCTAGAAATTGTAATTAGAAATGATAGATGAATAAGAAACAGATGATACACAAAAACTGCTATAATCAAACAAGATGTCAGGGTACTAGGATTTCTATTTAAATGCTACATGTGGATTCCATAGTCAATGGACCTTTTGAATCTGTAGTTGCTGATATAATAATTGACCGTATCGATCTGTCGGCATGCATCATAATGGGAGCAAAAAGCCTCTAGAAAATATATGAATAACGAAGATTGTACAATTTTCTTTCGTGAATCAAGATACCTCTGGGACAATATGCGGAATTGTTGCTTGGTTCTTTGTTGATTGTTTTTCTCTTTTGGCCAAACTCTTGTTTCCAATCTAGTGCCAAGGCTGAGTATCACCTAGCCTACTACTTCTGCTGAGAGCACCTAGCTCTGTTGGCTTGTTGCTGATATGGTTCTTACTGTATCTGCTCATACTTCTTTCTATTATGATAAAACTAGTGCTACTGAAATAGCTTGCATAATAACAGTGTCCTGTCTGCCATGTTTGTATAATAACAGTGTCATATTCTCATCCGTTTTCTGTTGTTCTTCGTGAAAAAATTTCCTAATTGCCAACAGTAAATTATAAAATATTCAAAGAATGAATTAGACCCAAAAAAATGATTACGACAACACAACCAGATCTAAAGAGGTCCATTATTCTCCTAACACACTGAAAATTGGACCTAGTGTCCATGTTGCATCTTGTCAGACACATATTGGACACGATGAGGATACTCCAAAATACACTAGAACACAAAAACACATTCAGCATTCGCCGCTCCATGTCTTTGTTGTTTCGCGTCATATTCGTATATACAACTTATTGTGCAAAATATTCGTAACTTAAACAATAAATCATCAAAGACCTCTAATTCCTAATATTGAATCAGAATAAAAATCACTACAATAGCATGATCAAATACAGTATTAAAAAAAAGATCGACCAATACCTCTTTTCAAGACGAACAGTATTTCTTAGACCAAATCGACGCGCTTGACCTCGAAACCAAAATCGAGATGAGGAACATCAAAAAACAAAATAGTTTGATAGATTACTATAAAAAATATCAAAAGAAATACTGAATATGTTCGTCATTCTCACCAATGAGAAGAGGGAACCGCATCCGATCCTCCTCCTCACGATTCCCAACATTTTTCCTATTTTGCGAAGAATTGGTGAAGAAGAAGTTAGGGTTTGGAGTACAAAACCTTAATTTTGAGATCGGCATGTTCCCCGTTGAAGATGAACTGGACGGATGATAGGGTTTTCTACGGAGCGTTACTTCTTTTTAGGAACGGAGGGGGAAATTTTGTTCTGAGAGGGAAAAAATTTCATTGAAATTTCGTTTGGAGGGAATTTTTGGCTAAGAGGGAAATTTTCGTAAAAGGTTCCTAGTGTACTGTAGGGAAATTTTAAGGAAATTTTTTAGGAAATTTTTTATTAAAGGTTATCTATAGGAAAATTTTGTTAACAGGGATATTTTGTTTGCCTCCTAACCAAAACCTCAACAAAACTGTAAGATAGAAATTTTTTAGCAACAATTAATTCATTGCTAATTTTACTATACAAAAAATATAAATAATTTAGCAACGACGTTGACGTTGCCTATTTACTTTCTAGTCTTTGACAACAAAAATTAACGACGACTAAATTTTTCGTTGCCAAAATTAATGTTTAGCAACGACACTAATATACGTTGTAGAAACAGTTTATTAGTAACAAAATATGTCGCGTTGCTAAAAATATCGTTACCTTATAGTATATTTTTTGTAGTGACTGTAAAGATGAATGTTATATATTCCACGGCATTCAGGAAACTTTATAGATAGATATTTTTTATAGCACTGCATAAAAAACGCTGTTGTTGATAACATTCTATAGCGGGGACACTTGAACGCTATAGAAAAACTGCTATTGTAGGCCCTATTTGTTGTAGTGGAGCCTTTCGGCAAGGAGAACTGGTTCTAACAGTCAGACGTCCTATGACTATGACTCATATGAGTAAAGGCAAATTCGATGCAAAGTAGGAAGGTCCATACATTATAAGCAAAGTCTTCTCAAATGGAGCTTATCAACTCTCAGAACTGGATGGACGAATTGCAATGATGCCTATCAATGCCAAGTTCCTTAAAAAGTACTATGTATAAATGTAAATGCCTGTAAATCATCAGACAAGTTTAAGTTCATAAATAAAATTTTATTTCATCATGAATGATAGTACATAATATTAAGGAAGGTCACTATCATCCTTCTCTACATTTGGATGCGGACCACTGCCGTCCTTTTCAAAGACACGGTCAGCAAAAGAGCTGAGTACCTCCTTGCTGGAACCCACTAGGAACTTACAAGCGGCCATCCTCATGGCTTCCTCTTCTTCAGTCCTTCCTCGTTCAAGCAGAAAGTCCAGAATGTCTCGCGGTGGCTTGGGTGCAGACGAACCTTCGCCTACTTCTGCCTCTTTTGGTTGAACAGGATCGACAGGACATTCTTCAGTGCCCTTCTCAACCTTCGGGGAAAATTTAGCCTTCTTGGATGCATCTCCAGATGACATTTTTATGTTGAAAAGTGAAAGTGCTCACTCCTGTCAGATTTTTGTTCTATTTATATGCAGAGATTTCTCAAACAATGAAGCGATACATTAACCTGACGGTTCATCCGTTCATTCATTACCACCCGACGGTTCGTCCGTTCCTTCATCATCACCTGACGGTTCATCCGTTCATTCAATTCACTTGACGGTTCGTCCGTTCATTACATTCATCCGATGGTTCACCCATTCATATTCATTCGACGGTTCATCAGTTCATTATCACCCGACGGTTTGTCCGTTCATTATCATTCGACGGTTCACCCGTTTATTCATCATCAATTGACGGTTCATCCGTTCGTTATTATCCATTTTTGACGCTTTGTCCGTTCATTCCATCATTTGACGGTTTTCCCGTTCGTCTCATATCCACATCAGCGACTTATCATTTCGATTAAGTTATCAATTGAAATAATAATATTCGGTATATTCTGCCACGTCCATATTACCTCTGAGCAGATATAATGAATATAATTATTTTCTACAAAATCATCAAGAAATATATCATGTCTTGCCCCTCTGAATATATTTTCTATCTTTATTATTTATATCTGAACAAGATATGCAACAAATAATGGAGCCACAGCAAAAATGTCTTTTATTAATCAAAATATGAGACATTACAAAAAAACACATGTACTTCAAAAGACATAAAGATACAAAATGTTCCACTCAGATGGAGGTATTATCAGATTATCAATCTGCTGCTTTAGAGTCTGCAGCCGTTCTTCACGAGTGGACATCACCCTCCTTCTGGCTTCTTCCATCCCGATTTCTTTATTAAAAGCAGGCATGGCCACCATTCGGCGAGTAATCTCAGCATTATGAGCTTCCACATACTCGTCCCTCTCCTGAATCAGAGCATTGAATTGTTGGGTTGCAAGTTGATGATCAGCAACTTCATCTTTTAATTCCTTCTGGAGACGAGCAATCTCTGCCCTTAGCTCAGCAGCTCTCTTCTCTTTTCTATCAGCCATCAAGGTTACTGATTCCAGCTTGGAGTTATATTCAGCAGATTTTGCAGAGAAAGCTTCCAAGTGATTCTGGAGACTGACCCTTTCAATGTCAGCTGCTTGAGCCAGTTGCTCGAATTCTGCTTGCACTAGTGACTCTACGTCTCCTTGGTTGAGCTCTTTATAGCTTTTGATGGAAATCTCAAATTCATTCAAAATATGTTCCAGGAGAGTGGCTTGAGCCTCGTCACCTTGTTCCCGTATAGCCCCTACTAAGAGAGAGGTTGGACCTCTAACCATGAAAAAATCAGTACCTTCTTTTTCCATCATTCTTTTTACTAGAGGTCCCAAAGATTCAAAAAAGCATCTGGTAAAAGATTGGATAACAAGATTATTAGTTGCTATAGCACCAGGAGTTGCAGCTACTCCTATTGATGACGAGGCCGCAGGATGTTCAATCCCTCGTGTCTGGACAATGGGCTCTTTGAACAAAGGAGCCAAAGTGGAGCTAGTTGCCCCTCCTGGTTGTTCTTCTGCAAAAGTAAAATTTGTCATTTGGCTATTGTCCAAGAAGATTAAAGATGTAAATTATCTTACCATGGTTAAATCCAGCAATGAGCCTATCATCTGCTGGAATAGACTCTGGCCGAGCAGAAGTAGCTTCAGCCGTAACAGCTTGGCTACTGCCCGCTTCAGTACCGCAGGATAAATGATGACTGCTACTAACAATCATCGTCGTTGTAGGCACTATGTCCGTGTACATCGGAGGTGCTAGAGGAGTCTCAAGATCTGCAGGAAATACAAATAAAGACATTAGTTATCGATTTATTTAAGAAGAGATTGCGAATTTCATTTTATACCTTGAGGATCAGTGGCGGGAGTTTCTTTCGGAGCTTCTTCATCTGCTGCTTTTTCTGGAGATAATTCTACCTCAACATCCTTTTCAGGATTTAAGGTATCAGCAGCATTTTTTGGAACCTCAACATCCTCTTCAGGATTTAAGGTATCATTGACAGCATTAGAAGATATATGCACTTCATCATCTCTTTCAAGATCTTGCATATATTCATCAATATCTTCAGACGAGGAGCTCTCTTCATCTTCATCTTCTTCTGGTGCATTCATGCTGGTAGTTGCAGCTTGGTCATAATAGCCCTCTAGCGGGCTGTAGCTGCAATCTTCTAGAGCCACAATCACTTTGCGATCTTTCTCTTCGTGAAGGGTTCTAGGAGTAGGCGGAAGTTGAGTCATCTCTGCAACAGGTGGAAGAGAGTGTACAACATTTTGTTCTTCCTCCACTTCCTCCATAATACTTCCTCTAGGCTCTTCAGTCTCAGTTCTCGGATCAGGATCTTTCCTCTGCTCAATTTCTTCTCTATGTTCTGGACTAGGAGTTTTATTCCTAGGCTCTGAAATAGGAGTGGAAGATAGCAAAGTTAATCCAGCTGCACCATCCACTACCATTGAAGACGGGGCTCAATTTTTTCTTTGGGCCAGCTTCTTCCTCTTCAGAGGCCTCTCAGGGCTCTCTATATTTACAGTCTCGACTTGTCTATGGACAGAGGTCGGTGTGGTAGCCTCTGTTTGTTGAATTGTCTCGGCCAGCTGCCGAGATTGTGATCTAGTTGTAATTTTCTCAGAAGAATGATCTAAAATCAATTTCTTTTTTGCTGCTGGAGCGGGAGGTTCCTCTCTTCTCCTCCTTTTGGCTGGAGATTTGCCCACCTTCAAAGAGACACATAGTGGTGCGTTAACTTCTTGAGGGAACATAACATCCCTTGAAGCTTCCAAAGGTGCATCTTCTGGCTCATGTATTTCATCATTCCCTATGAGCGACATGACGACTCCTTTCCTCTTCAATCTTGTGGAAGACGCGAAGCTATCCGCGAGGTTGAAATTCTCAGCAAAGGTATTCGAGGATGTATAGAATACTGAATATATAAATAACATCCGAGGGCCATGATTGCTGTTTGCTGGCATCGAGAACGTCACTTTCGTATCTCGAGCATTATAATAAGCCCATGCTCGGGCCCCGTCTATCAAATAACCCTTTCCCTGAAGACATGTGATAGCATTCCCCACATGGAATTGGTCGTACCCAAACTGCCGAGCAAATCGACTGGGGAGATACGGCTCTAAATAACATTCATCTTCAAACCGGTATACCAAATGGGACGGTCGAATTGTTTTCAACCACTCAAAAGCTGCACGGCTCAGAGGATGCATCTGCGAGTCAATCATATTTGTCCGCATTTGTTCGTAACCAGCAGGAGGATGGGTGCAATAAAAGTTCCATCCTTTACTCAGGTTTAGAGCATATCCACAATCTCTAAGAGCAGTGAATTTCCACTTGATTTGAGAATATCTCCGCAAGAAGCTGCCGTCGACTGGTCCCATGCCGAGATCCATCAAAGTAGGATGGTGAAGGAGTAACCACCCAAATAGATATGTATATGGCAATTCTAATCGAGGAAATTCCTTTTGACCCTTGGATTTCATCATCAGATCGACGAATAGACGAAAACCAGCATTCAGCTTACAAGTCATTGCTGACAGAAGATCCATCTTATAGCCGAAGAATAATCTAACGGCAGCAAAAAGAATACCGCGATGGAAGCGGTCTACAGCACTGGATCCCGGGACTACAAACCGACGGAGCCAATGTGTCAGAAACCCTGCTAATTGGGCTTCTTTTGACATCGGTCTATATCCTACTCTCAAATAACTTTCGAGAGTATCTCCTTTCTTCAAAGGAGGACATTGATAGTCATCCTTCATCTCTTTATCAAAATCGCCACTTTCTTTTATCAAATTCATCACTTCTGTATTGCTCAATGGCTTAAAGAAATCAGGATAGCATCTATCGTGTTCCTTGGTTTTCGGTTCTTGAATGTGGTTAAGGAACAGATAAGGTAGCCATTTTGAGGAATAGCAAGTGTTTGCTGTAGCACTTTTATAATACAGAGAACATATTTTATAATGGCATAGCAGTTCCTCAAAGACTGCTACCATTTCTGCATTCTCTCTTCGGAGTCTGTCCAACTCATCATTGGTTGGGACAAATTCTTCATATAGGGCATCTCCCATTCGCAAGTAAGAGATGTACTTCATCTCATGAAGTGCAAACCCAATTTCTCTACCGGGAGTCATGAAGGTCCATGTTCTGTAATTATACCTCTCAGCTAGAGCCAAGAACAGGTAAGGGTTCGGAGCAAAACCATAGACAGTGGCATGCACTGCTTTGTACAAGTTGATTTGCTACAGTTCGCTTTCAAACTTGGTCAGAATCCAATTTGCTATGCAGCTCCATCTTTTAAAATCTGGATTCACCAATCCAGTTAGTCTGATGTCCTGCTCAGGATATCTTCCTTCGACCTTCGCAAAGTCATTTGCAAAAATTGGGGTTCTGACGGGCATTAACAAGGAAGAATTCTCCGGCGGAATACAACCGAGTTTCAGACCTCTCAACAAAACACTGTACCGTTCTGAGGAACTGTAGAACATATCCTTCTTACTTGGCCCCTTCTTCACAAAAATTCTTCCTGGACGGGCATCTTGGAACGGTGTAAGGTTCCATTCCATCTTCCTCGGATAGCTCGCATGAGCATACCGAGATAAGGGGAGGCAGCGTAGAACATTTGGTATAGAGAAAGATCTATCCGTCTGATGGACAATCCTTTCTTCCATCCTTGGTCTCGGTTGAGAACTTTTCTCAAAAGCTTCACCGAATAGGAATAATGGTTTCTTATGTATGACAGCATCTGCTGATTCCAAAGGTTGTCCGTTCATCAAACATTGCAGTATCTCATTATCTTGGGATATCAAAATGGCCTGATGGGAGGTTGGCAGATCATATTGAGGATAGTGCACATGTGATAAGTCCTCTTTATATTATGATTCTGAAAGGGTCCCTACGAAGTTCTCATATTCTGGGTCTTCTCTAGTATTAACTGCATCAGACAGAGAAAATAAAAATTTTCAGTATAAGTCAAAGTCAAAGATTCAGTTTGCATAAATATTAGATTGCACAAAATCAAATTGCGCAATATCAGATTGCGTATATAATCAGATTGCACAAACAAACAGACATCAGTTTGCGCTGACAGTCTCGCGTAAATCAGCAAGTTGCGCTGACTTTTGTCAGCACAGTTCAACCAATTGCGCAGAGAGTTGTTCTTCATAAAAATGAAGAATGAACTGATTTGTGCAAACCAGAACCCTAAAAAGGGGTGGCACAGTATGATCGCATCCCTAAAAAGAGATGGACTTTGAAGAGATAGTGAAATCAAAACTTAAAAAGAGTTTTTGATTAGGTCATCTACCTATCATTGCTGGATGAGCCGTTTCATGGCGAGAAGCTCGTCGCGCAGCCCTAGTCGATGATTCAGCGGGGGCCTTGCCCTTAGTAGCGGCAGAGGATCGTCGAGGAGCCATTAGGATCGTCGGAGAAGAAAGGAGGAAAGAGCTCAGAAAGTTTTCTCTCCAGTATACGAAGAAAACAAGTAAAGAATACTTTGAAAGAATTGAAGAACTATTTATAGTTTTTCAGATCGAAATGGTCGCCTTAGATTGCGCCTAAAAATAGGGCTAAACCCTCAGATTGTGCAGACAGCTCATTACATGCGCAAATTGATTTCAAATTCAAAGTATTTCAAAATTTTGAATAAATTTAACTTTCAAAAACTTTGAAGGGGGTCTTGTAGGTTCTAAAAAATCAAGTTGCACACATCAACAAAGTCAGAAAATCAAGAAATACAACTTTTAGATGAACTACGCAGACATCAGTTTGCGCAGCTTTCAGATTGCGCAGGCTAGATTGCGCACACTTCCAAGCGCGCAGGCTGACGTGGCAAATCACCATTATTACCTGACACAATCAAATCTTCCTGACAGCTGACAGCACGAATGACGAGGAGACCGTTCGTTTAAACGTGCAACACGGCGCTCGAGGACAGCTGGCAGCGCAATCCATGTTGGCGCAATCCATGTTGGCGTAATCCATTTCTGCGCAGTCCAAGTCTGCGCAATCCAAAACCTGCGCAATTCAGTGTGCGCGTTCTATCAACACAAATGACAAAATACACGTGGCATTCATGCCATCAATTGCTAATTTCGTGGCAACTGTCTATGCACGATCATGCGTATTTCAATCAAATAATGCCATATGTCTAAGACAGTTGGCCCATGATCCAGTAACTGTCTGCGCAGTCCATTGTTGCATAATCTAACTGCTGCACAATCCATCATGCGCAGTCCAGAATAACTAAAAGTTAGTTATTTCTCAGAACTCTATAAATAGGATTTCAAGTCTCCATTCAGGGGGGATCAATAATCAAAAATCAGAGATTAGATTATCAGACTTCAAAGTTTAGAGAGTCCAGGAGTTCTTACCCAAGTGCTGCTGCATTCTTCCGAGGCTTTTGCCTTCAACTTCCGAGGCTTTTTATCTTCAAATTCCAGAGTTGTCATCAACTTCAGAGGCTCCGTCTTCAGAGTTCACATCGTCCAAAGGATAAAGCAATCGTCATCTAGATTGGATTCCTACAGTTGTACCATTCCCAGAATTCAAATTATAATCTTTTACAAAGTTTGTATCAATAAAGTTTTATACTTTTGTTTTTGCAAACAGGCCCGAGATGGACCCACCTCTGGTGCCTTAGGGATCTGAGGCGGACCTGCTTCTGATATATCTGGGACATGGGGAGTATTTGGTCGAGACTCCTCCTAGTCTGAAGCCTGGCTCTTCTCTGACCTCTGTGCCGAGCGGGTGGTCACCAAAGCATCGTCGGTCAACGTCGAGACTATACGGCCTGCCTTGCTTTTCTTTCCTTTGGCAGAAAGGGTCGTAGATGTCATCATGTCGAAAACCAAGTCAGGACGTATCTATATGATTTTGTACTGGTAGAAGGTTGACTACTTCCATCGTCGCCTTTGGAATAGGGATGACGCCATTCTGTACCTCTATGGCTGGAAAACTCTTGAACTGGAGAGTAACCATGTTGGCCGTGACAGTCTTCTCCTTGTAATCCAACGATATGACGTTGGCGTTAATGAGGCACTAAATTTGACCCTTCAACACATAGCAGTCCTGTGTTGAGTGATGGACGTACTGGTGATAATGGCAGTACTTGGGATGGTCCACCTTTCCCACTTCGTCAGGACACCTGGGTGTGGGGATGGACAGTTTGCTACTCTTCGTAACCATCTCGAAGAGCTCCAGCATATCTATATTATTGAAGGAGTAAGTCTTCCTTGGCCTCTGCGCGTCCGCGGACTTGGGGTTCGCAGCTGCTGAACCTTTAGAGATGTTGACGGTCTTGTCTTGCTTGCCTTTTTCGTCTTTAGGGTTATTGTTATACGAACGTCTCCCCTTGTCTTCGGGCGCAGAAAAGTGTAGCCCTAGGAGCTGTAATGTTCCGCACCGTACGGTGCATTATGATGAGTCATTGACTCGAAGAGTTGTATTGACCCGATGAAGTATAGATGCGAATCGATACAAGAGTTACGTTAGCCGAATGAAAGCTTTGAGTCGATTGGAATCTATGAATCGAATCGATGCAAAGGATATATCCTGTTTGAGCAAGTGTTGATTTTAGTTGATCTGGTGTGCAGGCTATACTTTTACGCTGGATTGTAAAGGGACGACAATTTTGCCTTATTCGAAATTATGTCCGCAAAACCAATTCGTTCAACGGAATGGCTAAGTCAGAAGACTTAGCTATGCAACCAAGTTATGGAATCGAGCCGCATCAACTCGACGGAATGACAAGGCGTATCGGCTTAAGATGGGCATATTCTTAACTCTCTCTCCCTATTCCTTCACGTCTAATAAAATATATCCTTGTATGCGTAGATTGTTATCAAGTTAGCGAACGTGCCTCGATCGATTAAAGGTCTTAGTATGTGTCGAACATTAAGATAGAACATTGAATAATTGAAGCGATGTATATCAAGTGTACGGGTCGCGGTAGGGCGATGATGGTAGAACATTGAAAGGCAATATTGAGATGTGCATCACGTGCACGACTCCGAGAACATTGAATACTAGGCCTAGAACATTGATTATGGCGTTAAGGCGTGCCCTCGTGCACGAAAGCTACAAAATGACTAAGTATCTACGAAACTGTTGTTATATGAATAACTTATGAATGGAACGCATTGAGTATGAGTACGAGAAGTCTAAGCCATTAGGCGTCATGCATCAATACGGATGTGTTGGGGCATAATACCGATGGAACTTGAGAATGGGATAACGGAATATGTTTATGAAATGGCATTATGTTTATGGAACGTGAGATTGGTTGTAATGATATGACTGGTTTGCTATGGCGAGTATTGTATGGTCAATGGACTCGGATGGCCCGTGCACGGGTACGGCTTCCCTCGGATGGTTACGATCGGGGCACCGAGACCATTTAGCCTAGGAGAAAATTATGTGTGGTATATATGGTACACATTATTAGGACGGATTGCGACCGTCCAGTGTTGTGATAAGCTATGATATCAGTAAGTTTGGGATCCTTCGGATACTGGGCTAGCAACCGGTATTGGAGCGATTATAGGCTTACACATAAGGATGCCATGTCCATTACGGTGCGAAACACCGTAACCTCCATATAGATAGGGCCGGTGGACTAAGATTAGAATTGGGTACAGGCATAGGGCCTGCCACCCTTGTGCATATGGCTAAGTTTATGGTTAGTTGGTTGAATTGAATTATATGATTGTCTATGTAAAGTTCTAACCATTGCAGGCTAGGCAAAATGGGACGAAGATAAGCACGATCACTATGTTTATGTTCATATGATGTCTAACTGTATCTGTCACAGGGACACGGTATTGGACACAATCATGATAAGTTGCTATGCGTAAATATTGCCACAAAACCGATCCTAAGGCTAATTAGAAAGATCACCAAATAATGTTGTATGTTTTACTAAATTTACTTAGTGTTTGGTTTGGATGCGAGTGGGTCTTGATCAGTGCAGCGAGGATGAAAGCACTAATCCCCCACTAGTTTGTTTGCAGGTTCAGGATATGTTCGGCTCGAGGCGGAGCTTGGCTTGGATGCGCCGAGGCATGGAGTCCTTAGCATTTCTAGAGGACCTACCACATTGGCATTCGGACTTGCAACATGGAGATGTTCGGCCGAGGACTACTTGTTGGCTATAAAGAGGCATAATGTATTGAACGATGTAATCCTTTATGAGCTAGAGAGATCATGAGCATTGTAGCCCGTTGGCATATTCAGTTGGGCTATGCAAGCCTTTGTAACCTTCAGTTCATTATTAATAAAAGATATTCTTATTGTATACTTTGTTTCCTTCTGCTGCTTTTGTTATCAATTTGAGATAAATACTGTATGAATCTGTTATCTTGCCTTGCATGAGCGCAACACAAGGATCGTGCGGCATCACACCCCAGCGAGGACGATAATTTGGGTAAAATCTAGCGAGGACGAGCAATTTTCCGGGTCGGGGCGTGACAAGTTGGTATCAGAGCGGTTCCATCCTCTGGACCGTAAACGAATCTTTTTGACCCTCGGTTGCTTCGATATCAAAAACCAGTTGACTCTAAGTTGTTTCTGCAACTGCATGGCTCATGGATCTGCTCGATACTATATTGGATGTTCCATACAATAAGTCTGTATTATGCTGCGTATGTCTGCCACAAGTATGTCGTGACTATCATGCTCTCTCCGAGTACTATCGGAGAATGTTGGTTGTACGGAGTGCAACGAGTTATGAAATGCTGGCTTCTTGAAGTGCAACAAAGTTGCGAGTAGTCGGTTGCATGAAGTACAACGAATATGGTGATGTTGGTTGCATGAAGTGCAATAAGATATGTATTGTTGATCGCATGAAGTACGAAGAGATACGTATTGTTGGTTGCACGAAGTACAACGAGTCGATATATGAGGCAATGCATGTTATGTGGCTATGTGAATGGTTATGTATTGTTGGTTGCACGGAGTGCAGCTAGTCGTGAATCGTTCGTTGTATAGGTGCAACGAGTCGACATGGTATGATACATATTGTATGGCTATACAGATGGATAGCGATATGTTAACGAGATTGAGTAATGACCATAAGTATCGAGAGTAAATTGTTGTACGAGTTGCAATGAGTAAGATTGGAAAATCGTAGATGCGATAGTAACGAGTCGAGTTGATCACTAAGTCGAGTTGATAGGCAAACGTTTATGTTGGCCGTATGTCGCGTTGAGCTTTGAATAAGAGAATATTGTGGGTGTGATCGATATGATCGCCATGGTACGGTTAGATTTGAATTAATGTGAAACTTAAGTGAACGACTGTGCATGTTGGTCTAGTTGTTGTACCAATTCGAGTAAGTGAATGCCAGAGTTGGATCAAAAAAGATCGTCATACGAGATAGTTGATTTAAAATAGATGTCAGATCTATGTGGAGTAAAAAGTTGAGTAATGACTCGATTTTAAGTGGTATATGCAATACAACTTGTGCGATGTCTCGATAATGATAGGCTCAATTTCTAGGTGGTATATGCTATACCACTTAGCGATGGCTATGTTAAGCCGTTTGGTGACCTGCAATAAATTAAGTCGAAATGATTGTGTCGATTACGATAGGTTTGTGCTTAACCGGCAGAGTAGTGTGGAGACTTGCGTGGGAATGACTCGATAGAAGTCGATACAAGTATGTTTCGATGAATTGAGTTGAACGATTATATACGAAATCGTATCCATGGATGATACATCGGATGATGATTCGTTAAGTGTAAGTCGAATGATAGGCTGAGCATAGCGAAGGAATATTGTGTTGAGGAAATAGTTGACTTGGTCAAAATTATGTTGAGTATGTACAGAGTAAAAGTACAAAACAAATTGAGTTACCGCGATGAGTCGGTATCACTAATTGAAAGTGCGAGTTAGGGATATGAGAATGGATATGTGAATTAGAAATCGTGTCTCAATGATGATAGTTAGTACAACAGAATGGATCTTGATACGTGTGAGACTTGATTCATATTCGAGTTCGGATGATAACAGTGATTGCAATGAATTAGAGCTTGTGAGAGAGGAAGATGTTGAAGTTATGCATATCGACGATGCTATTGAGGCGTATCAAAGACAACTTGCAATAACTCGGGAATACTCTGATCGAATGATCAAAAATTATGTTGAGCATTGTTGTTGGATGAATGAGATGCAAGTTAAGTTGATGTAGGTTCGGATGATAACCCTAGAAAGTGTCGAGAAAATTTAAGATTGGATGGATGTTACTTGGATGAAAATAGAAGTGTCTGGATTGCTTCGTGGATAACCAGTCCATTGATGTTCTTGTCTTGTGCGAGTGCAACTCCAGCATCGCACACGTGTCACGCCAAATTGGGGCAATTATTTTGCGTGAGCACTGGTATGGTGATTCATACAGCGGGGATGATCAAACTTATAAGGCATGGCAAAATTGGATTTGACTTGTAGTTTGATGCGAAAGTTGTTCGGAAATGGTTTTGATGAGTATGAAATGTGTCGAACTATGATCACGAATAGGTAAACTCGGACTTGAGGCGAGTAGATGTCATACGGCTAGCAAAAAAATAGTCAACGGTAATACATAAGTGATTCGAGTAGTAACAGCATGCATTGTGCATAAGTGATTCGAGTAGTTAACGGCGCATCAGTTGCACGGGGGTAGATAAATTTTGGATTGGTAAATTATGTCAGATTGGATAAAAGTCTCATAGGAATTGTCGAGAATTGGTTTGGCTCCGCGATAGGATATAGCATGGTTCGTAGTAACTGTCCCGTGTTGATGATCTTCAATTATCGAGCGTTGTTTTGGGGCAGATGACCCTAGAAGACTTGACCGCCAAATCAAGTGAATGTGAAGTCCCATAGGACGACCCAATGAAGTCGTGTAAAGAAATTTCATCGAGGATGAAGGATGATGTAGTACCTGTTAAAGGTAAGTCTAAGCAAGTGAGTATCGTGTTTTAGAAGTTAGCGAATAGCCATCGACTAGATCGATATGGTCAGAAAATTTATGATCAATCGAATGAGTACGTAAATGGACTTGGTTGGTCGATGATCGAATCGATGTTGAGAAACGTGCTTAGCGTAGTGACGCGGTAAGGCGATTGCAAGAATCTTACAATACACGAGAGTGACGAATAGTAGAATGACCCTAAGAGTTGTGTCGTAGATCAGTTTGAGTAACGGTTAGGCTATGTGTGTTGAGCACACCATCGATATTACGAAACGAACTAGTCGAAATTAATTCGAGAATTGAGTAAAGGATTCGTACTTGGTCGAAAATAGGAGATGGGCGTATCGTAAGAGACCTTGGGTCAGAAAGATTGTTGCCTTTGAGCATCGTAGACTCAAGTTGACCTCTTGTGTCGGAAGAGATTAAGCACGATGTCTGGATAAGTTACTTAGCAGGGGTAGCCCCAGACGCGATACCTAGATAGTTCGAGAATGTGAATCGTGTTGGAATAGTTGCATGCGATGCATAGTACGGAGGGTAGGCAAGGAACGTTTAGACATATTGGACTTAGTCTATGTCGTTAAGGCCAATTGTTATGAACGACTAGAAGAAAGACTTGAGTTATGTGAAAGATAGAAAACGGTTGGGCGAATAGGTGTTGTGAAGAATTGTTGCGATCGGATGCGCAATGACTTAATGCAAGACGAGTGTTAGATGGCCGACGAGAAACTTATTAGATCGTAGTTATGGTTTTGAATCAAGTTAAGTGCAGAGATATTTGGAAGATGATCACGTGTTATGGAATAAACATACGAGAAGCATTTTGGGAATAGGCGCTAAGATTTGACCAAGTCGAATACGGACTGATTGGTGCTTGAGGATTTAAGTTGAGCTTATTAACTTGTCCCGATATCCTACAACTGAGCTTGGCTGAAATGCATATATTGGTGGGACGCCAAAAATATGTGTATGATCCAAACTAAGTTGTATGATTCCAGCGATAGTAGTACGAGATCATGAAACGATCTAACGAGACACTTGGATTAAGTGTTGGTTTCGGTTCGAGGACGAACCATGTTTTGAGTGTTATATTATGTAAGATCCCGTTCTGCACGGTGCATTATGATGACTCGTTGACTCGAAGAGTTGTATTGACCCGATGAAATATCGATGCGAATTGATGCAAGAGTTATGTTAGCCGAAGGAAAGCTTTGAGTCGATTGGAATCTATGAATCGAATCGATGCAAAGGATAAGTTCCGTTTGAGCAAATGCTAATTTTAGTTAATCTAGTGTACAGGCTATACTTTTACACTGTATTGTAAAGGGTCGACATTTTTGCCTTATTCAAAATTATGTCAGTGAAACCAAATCGTCTCCTTGCAACGGATAGTGGCATGGGCGCGATAGACCAATCTGTCGAATAGTTCAACGGAATGGCTAAATTAGAAGAGTTAGCTATGCACCAAGTTATGGAATCAAGCCGTATCAACTCGGCAGAACGACAAGGCGTATCGACTTAAGGTGAACGGGTTCTTGACTCTCTCTCCCTATTCTTTCATGTCTAATAAAATATATTCTTATATGCGTAGATTGTTATCAATTTAGCAAGCGTGCCTCGATCGATTATAGGTCTTAGTATGTGTCGAACATTAAGATAGAACATTGAACAATTGAAGCGACGTACATCAAGTGTACGGGTCGCGGTAGGGCGGTGATGGTAGAACATTGAAAGGCAATATTGAGATATGCATCACGCGCATGACTCCGAGAACATTGAACACTAGGCCTAGAATATTGATTATGGCGTTAAGGCATGCCCTCGTGCACGAAAGCTACGAAATGACTAAGTATCTACAGAACTATTGTTATTTGAATAACTTATGAATGGAACGCGTTAAGTATGAGTACGAGAAGTCTAAGCCATTGGGCGTCATACATTAATACGGATGTGTTGGGGCATAATGCCGATGGAACTTGAGAATGGGATAATGGAATATGTTTATGGAACAGGATTATGTTTATGGAATGTGAGATTAGTTATAATGATATGATTGGTTTGCTATGGCGCGTATTGCATGGTCAACAGACTCAGATGGCCCATGCATGGGTGCGGCTTCCCTCGGACGGTTACGACCGGGGCACTGGGACCGTTCGGCCTAGGAGGAAATTATGTGTAGTATTTATGGTGCACATCATTAGGATGGATTGCGATCGTCCAGTGTTGTGATAAGATATGATATCAGTAAGTTTGGGATTCTTTAGATACTGGACTAGCAACCTGTATTGGAGCGATCATAGGCTTACACATAAGGATGCCAAGTCCATTACGGTACGAAACACCATGACCTTCGTATAGATAGGGCCGGTGGGCTGAGATTAGAATTAGGTGGAGGCGCAGGGCCTGCCACCCTTATGCATATGGCTAAGTTTATGGTTGGTTGGTTGAGTTGATTTGTATGGTTGCCTATGTAAAGTTCTAACTATTACAGGCTAGGCAAAATGGGACGGAGATGAGCAGGATCACTATGTTTATGTTTATTTAATGTCTAATTGTGTCTGCCTTAGGGACACGGTATTGGACACAATCATGATAAGTTTCTATACGTAAATATTGCCATGAAATCGATCCTAAAGCTAATTAGAAAGATCACCAAATAATATTGTATGTTTCACTAAATTTACTTAGTGTTTGTTTGCGTGCGAATGGGTCTTGATCAGTGCAGCGAGGACGAAAGCACTAATCCCCCACTAGTTTGCTTGTAGTTTCAGGATATGTTCGGCTCGAGAAGGGGCTTGGCTTGGCTTGGATGCAACGAGGCATAGAGTCCTTAGCGTTTCCAGAGGAGCTACCGTATTGGCGTTCGGACTTACAACATGGAGATGTTCGACCGAGGACTACTTGTTGGCTATAAAGAGGCATAATATATGGAACGATGTAATCCTTTGTGAGCTAGAGAGATCATGAGCATTGTAGCCAGTTGGCATATTCAGCTGGGCTATACAAGCCTTTGTAACCTTCATTTCATTATTAATAAAAAAGATTCTTATTGTATACTTTGTTTCCTTCCGTTGCTTATGTTATCAATTTAAGATAAACACTATGTGAACATGTTATCTTGCTTTGCACGTGTCACTCCTATTTCCCGTTATACGTATTTTTGTATGCGTATACGAGATTTCTGGCATTTATCAGGTGGACTGTAGTTAGACTTGTTTTGCTTAGCCTGGTCTGGGTCTAATCTTGACTTGGCTTATTCGATCGGTTCTGTTCAATTTGACTTGGTTTGACTTGGCTTGGCTTAGTTTGAGATGGAGAGGGTTGATATGTAACCCAACTCCTTCCCTCTCTCTCTTCATTCACTTCTTCATTTATTTCTACATCTTCTTCATTTACTCCTCCCACCTACCAAGTCCTAGGCAAGTGCAACTTGCTTCATGGAGGAACTCTATTTTTATTGTTCCATTGTCTTTCTCATGAGATTCTAAGACACTTTAGTACTTGGCATTTTTAATTTCTATGATTTATTTCTTGTAGATCTAAGTTGGTTGTATTTTCGGTTTTCTTGGGTTTTGATCTACCAAACTTTATTATTTTCAAGTTTTGATTATTCTATGTTGTAGAGAATTCAATTTTACCCAAAATGGACCTTTGAAAAGTTAGATTTCGACTTATTTTGAGAAAGTTATGGCCAAAATAAGATTTGAGGATTTTCTAGTTTATTTGTGTTGAATTTGGCAGGACGATGAATAGTGCCGCATGAATAGTGCCGCAACCGCAGGAATGAAGAGTGCCGTATGAATAGTACCATAGCCGCAGAAATGAATAGTGTCGCATAAATAGTGCCGCAGCCGCAGGAATGAATAGTATCGCAGTCGTAGGAATGAATAGTACCGCAGCTGCAGGAATGAATAGTATCACATAAATAGTACCGCAGCCGCAGAAATAAATAGTATCACATAAATAGTGATGCAGCCGCAGGAATGAATAGTACTGCTTGAATAGTGCCGCAGCCGCAGAAATGAATAGTACTGCATGAATAGTGCCGCAGCCGCAGGAATGAATAGTGCCGCTGCCGCAGGAATGAATAGTGCCGCACCCGTATGGAATGAATAGTACCACAGCCGCAGGAATGAATAGTGCCACATGAATAGTACCACAACCGCAGGAATAAATAGTACCGTATGAATAGTGCTGTAGCCGCATGGAATGAATAGTGCCACAGCTGCATAAATAAATAGTACTACATGAATAGTGCCGCATGGCTTGCATAGTGCCGCAGAATACCGCCTAGGGCCTATTTTGACTGTTTTTGGCTGTTTTAAATCCTAGTTGGCTGAATTGTGGCTAGAATTTCTCCCAACTCCCAACATGAAAGTTGTAGATCTTTTGCTTAGCTTCAAGAATATGTTCCTAGCTATTTTATGCAAGTTTCTTTCATCCATGATAATACATGATAGTGGTCCGTCGTGGCGCACTCTTGACAAGCAACCTTGGCATGATAATACATGACAGTGGCCCATCTTGGCACACTCTTGATAAGTAAACCTAACATAATAATCTCGATATGCTGTTGTGACGGCTATCTTGACTTGCTAAGTAACTCTTGTCTTGACACGTGGGTATTTGTGCTTGTATAAGCTACATGTCTCGTCTTGTATCATGTCTAGGACATGAATTTCTAGTTACCACGGTCAGGGATTCATATTGAATCTGACTAGGATAATGACTAGATTGATCATGTAGTTCATGAAGATATTTTCCAGCAACAGGCAGTCCCGTTATCTGGGTGCTCTAATTGGACTTGTAGCCTGCCGTCGAGTAGGACACATTTCCAGTACACTGTTATGTGTTGCACCCCCAAGTCAACTAATCCAACTCTCTCAACTTGTGACCGGATAACCTAGATCAAGTCTACATGGCTTGTGGCTGTTGGAACATCTCAGTGCATCTTATTAGTATCTAAGCTTGTGATAACCCTAGTTAGCTAAAATATCAAGCCATACTCATTGCTTGGCCGTGCTTGATGGATGGAGTCCCGTCTCGTCTTGCCTAGGCAAGACTAGTACATGGTTATTTCTGCACATTACTATTATGATTTACTCTTGTCGATAATTGGTTGGAGACTAAGCTCTGTTCAGGTGGGGTATTACAACCCGGTCCTTATTTGGTTTATGGGTTGTAACTTGGCTACCAGAATAGTCCCTTAGTTGTCTTATCGTTTATCACCTTGTTTTCTCTAACTCATGTCTTTTATTATCCTTTATGTCTCATGTGCTAATAAGCTGGTTTTAGTTCTTAAATGATGCCTCCCTTGTGGCACTTGCTCTTTCTGGGGTCTGACCCAGCTGGTTTTGTATGGCTAGATTTCGGAGTAGCACCCGAAGATATTTCAGCCTTCCAGCCAGATGAGACACTAGGGCCAACCCTGGCAACGAGTAGATTTTATTTTGCTCTTCCACTCTATTGTAAATTATTCTTTTGAGGCGTTTAGCAGCCAAAAAAGTGTTAGCTCGTGTTGAATACTTATATTTCTTGTCTGCCTATGGGCTGTAACATGATTAACAAATCCTAGGGTTGATCATGTATGACTGAAACTCTTGCTAGTCCTTGTATTTTGTATGACTAGCTTCATGATCATCTGTATATGAAATGTATGGGATGCCTTACTATTGATTATCTGATGGTCTAACATTTTATAACTATTAGTGCTTGCTTGAGATTGAGATACTAGGCTTGTTCTTGACCCTAAGAGACTAATGGCTTATAGATAAACCCTCATGTATCTAGACAGCTGTGACCGTATATCAAGGTGGATTACACTTCTATATACGTAGCTGGCTGTGTCTACCCCCGCTCTCCAGTATTCTGGATCTGGACGTGACACGGTTTAAGTGGTGGCCCATGCATGGTCTTGCAAATTAAGATATGTGAGGATTTTACCGAATAGATGTCTCAATCAGCACTCGCCCTTGATCTCTACTCGTGTCTTCTAATCTTCTTAGAATCTTGACCTGATCACATGCTTACCTCCCTGACCTATCTTGGTCCTTCTTTATTGTCTCCTTTGTCATCGTTTTTCAGTGGCATTGTTCCTGGTCCTACCGATCAGCCGGGAGGAGCTCAACCAGCAACAACCTGGGGACCAAGCCTAACACTCAGGAGCAGCCTCCCGAGTCATGCATTTCGGAGATCCAGAGCCTCCAGTTCAACCCGTCCAGCCTGCAGAGCCTGGTGATGGCACCTTGGTGGGTCTTATCAGGACATTGCTTGCATCTAAAGATCGTCTGGACGATGCCCTGTACCAGGCAGTACAAGATGCCATGGACAGAGTAGGTTACCAAGGGAACAATGCGGCCAACAGCTTCAAGCGTCTGAACCCTCCCTTCTTCGACGGTAGTGAAGACGCTATTGCAGCAGATGCTTGGCTCAAGGACATCGAGATTATCTTGGATGCAGCCAAGACTCCAGAGGAAGAGAAGGTGGCCGTTGTGCGCCTACAATTATTGGACTAAGCCCGCACCTGGTGGGCGATGTTAGAAATTGGAATACCGACGCTTGTCCCATGGGCGACATTCAGTGACAAGTTCCAGACCAAGTACTTCGACACAGTAGCTCGCTATGATCTGCAGACGAGATTCACCAATTTTAAGCAGATGGAAAGGACGGTCGATGGTTATGCAGTCGAGTTTTCAAGACTTAGTCGGTTTGCTCCCAACTTGGCGGCAACCAAATTGGACCGAGCCCAGCAATTCTAGCAGGGGCTTCACCTAGAAATCATTATTTTAGTGGAGCAGTTTGAGCACCAAACGTTTGATGCCGTCTTACGAGCAGCAAAGAGGCATAAGTATACCTCGCAGAGGATCGTGGATAGGACCGAAAGCAGGAAGAGGTCCCATGGACAGATGAGTCTGTCCTCAGCACCAGCTCCGACAGCTAGGGCTTTGACTATTGGAGTTCCCCGAAGGACGGATTTGGTTTCGTCGGTTCAGCACTCGACGCCGACGTATCCTCAGCAACAGAAGCAGAAGCAGTCTTCAGCAATGGGCTGCACTCATTGTGGAAAGCCAGGACATGTAGTATCAGAGTATCGCAGAGCACAGGGATTGTGCTTGGCTTGTGGGGCAACGGATCACAAGATAGGGTCATGTCCGAATAGAGCCAGTTCGTCATCATCAAACCTAACCAGTCCATCGGTTAGGGGTCCAGTACCAGCATAGAAGTAGTACCAGCCTTCGATGCCATTATCGCCTCAGGCACAAGCCTTCCAGCAGCAGAGACCCCAGCAGTATACCCCGACCCATGCTCAGATTCAAAACCGACAGAGAAGTTTCTAGCAGGATGTCTTTCTTCTGCCTTATGCTTTTTTAATTCCTTGCTTGCATGAATGATTGCTTGATTGACTGTTAGTCGTAGCTAGCTTATGATTAATATAGCTTGCCCTGACATCACTAGCCTCTTGATTAAATTACGAGGACGGAATTCTTTTAAGGTGGGTAGAGTTGTCACTCCCATTTCCCGTTATACGTATTTTTGTATCCGTATACGAGATTTCTGGCATTTATCAGGTGGACTGTAGTTAGACTTGTTTTACTTAGCCTAGTCTTGGTTAAATCTTGACTTAGTTTATTTGATCGGTTCGGTTCAATTTGACTTGGTTTGACTTGGCTTAGCTTGGTTTGAGATGGAGAGGGTTGATATATAACCCAACTCCTTCTCTCTCTCTTCATTCACTTCTTCATTTATTCCTTCATCTTCTTCATTTACTCCTTCCACCTACCAAGTCCTAGGCAAGTACAACTTGCTTCATAGAGGTACTCTATTTTTGTTGTTCCATTGTCTTTCTCATGAGATTTTAAGATACTTTAGTACTTGGCATTTTTAATTTCTATGGTTTATTTCTTGTAGATCTAAGTTGGTTGTATTTTCTGTTTTCTTGGATTTTGATCTACCAAACTTTATTATTTTCAAGTTTTGATTATTCTATATTGTAGAGAATTCAATTTTACCCAAAATGGACCTTTAAAAAGTTAGATTTTGACTTATTTTGAAAAAGTTATGGCCAAAATAAGATTTGAGCATTTTCTAGTTCATTTGTGCTGAATTTGGCAGGGACGATGAATAGTGCCGCAGCCACAGGAATGAATAGTACCACAGCCGCAGGAATGAATAGTATCACATGAATAGTACCGCAGCCGCAGAAATGAATAGTACCGCAGCTGCAGGAATGAATAGTGCCGAATGAATAGTGTCGCAGCCGCAGAAATGAATAGTACCGCATGAATAGTACCACAGCCGCATAAATGAATAGTGCCGCACCCGCAGGAATGAATAGTGCCGCATGAATAGTGCCACAGCCGCAGAAATGAATAGTGCTGTATGAATACTGACGCAGCTGTAGGAATGAATAGTGCCGCATAAATAGTACCGCAGCCGCAGTAATAAATAGTATCGTAGCCGCAGAAATGAAGAGTGCCGCATGAATAGTGCCATAGTCGCAGGAATAAATAGTGCTGTATGAATAGTACCGCAGCCGTATGGAATGAATCGTGCTGTATGAATAGTGCCGCTGTCGCAGAAATAAATAGTACCAAATAAATAGTGCCGTAGCCGCAGGAATAAATAGTGCCGCAGCCGCATGGAATGAATAGTACCACATGAATAGTGCCGCAGCCGCATGAATAAATAGTACCGTATGAATAGTGCCGCATGGCTTGTATAGTGCCGTAGATGGCTGCATAGTGCCGCATATTGCCGCATAGGGCCTATTTTGGCTATTTTTGGCTGTTTTAAGTCCTATTTGGCTGAATTGTGGCCAAAATTTCTGCCAACTCCCAACATGAAAGTTGTAGATCTTTTCCTTAGATTCAAGAATATATTACTAGCTATTTTATGCAAGTTTTTTTTATCCATGATAATACATGATAGTGGCCCATCGTGGCGCACTTTTGACAAGCAACCTTGGCATGATAATACATGACAGTGGCCCATCGTGGTGCACTCTTGATAAGTAAACCTAACATGACAATCTCGATATGCTGTTGTGACGACTATCTTGACTTGCTAAGTAACTCTTGTCTTGACACCATGGGTGCTTGTGCTTGTATAAGCTACATGTCTCGTCTTTTATCATGTCTAGGACATGAATTCATGGTTACCACGGTCAGGGATTCATATTGAATCTATCTAGGATAATGACTAGATTGATCATGTAGTTCATGAAGAGATTTCCCAGCAACATGCAGTCCCGTTATTTGGGCGCTCTAATTGGACTTGTAGCCTGCCGTCGAGTAGGGCACATTTCTAGCACACCATTATGTGTTGCACCCCCAAGTCACATAATCCAACTCTCTCAACTTGTGACCGGATAACCTGGATTAAGTCTGCAGGGCTTATGGCTGTTGGAACATCTCAGTGCATCTTGTTAGTAACTAAGCTTGTGATAACCCCAGTTAGCTAAAGTATCAAGCCGTACTCATTGCTTGGTCGTGATTGATGGATGGAGTCCCGTCTAGTCTTGCCTAGGCAAGACCAGTACATGGTTATTTCTGCACATTACTGTTATGCTTTACTCTTGTCGATAATTGGTTGGAGACTAAGCTCTGTTCAGATGGAGGGTTACAATCCCGGTCCTTGTTTGGTTTATGGGTTGTAACTTGCTACCAGAATAGTCCCTTAGTTGTCTTATCGTTTATCACCTTATTTTTTCTAACTCATATCTTTTATTATCCTTTATGTCTCATGTGCTAATATGCTGGTTTTAGTTCTTAAGTGAAGCCTCCCTTGTTGCACTTACTCTTTCTGGGGTCTGACCCAGTTAGTTTTGTATGACCAGATTTTGGAGTAGCACCCGAGGATCTTCTAGCCTTCCAGCCAGATGAGACACTAGGTTATTCCCTGGCAACAAGTGGATTTTATTTTGCTCTCCCACTCTATTGTAAATTATTCTTTTGAGGCGTTTAGCTACCAAACAAGCGTTAGCTCGTGTTGAATACTTATATTTCTTGTCTGCCTACGGGCTGTAACATGATTAACAAATTCTAGGGTTGATCATGTATGACTGAAACTCTTGCTAGTCTTCGTATTTTGTACGACTAGCTTCATGATCATCTGTATATGAAATGTATGTGACGTCTTACTATTGATTATCTGATGGTCTAACATCTTGTAACTATTAGTGCTTGATTGAGATTGAGACACTAGGCTTGTTCTTGACCATAAGAGACTGATGGCTTGTAGATAAACCCTCATGCATCTAGGCAGCCGTGACCGTATATCGAGGTGGATTACACTTCTATATACGTAGCTGGCTGTGTCTACCCCCGCTCTCCAGTATTATGGATCTGGGGCATGACAGCACGAGTGCAAATCCAGGCTCGTGCGACATCATGCCCAGCGAGGACGATGATTTGGGTAAAATCTAGCGAGGATGAGCGATTTCCCGGGTCGGGGCGTGACAAGTTGGTATCAAAGCGATTCAATCCTCTGGATCATGAACGAATCTTTTTGACCCTCAGCTGCTTCAATATCAAAAACTAGTTGACTCTAAGTTGTTTTCGCAACGGTATGGCTCATGGATTTGCTCGATGCTACATTGGATGTTCCATACAATAAGTCTGTATTATTGTGCGTATGTCTGCCACAAGTATGTCATGACTATCACGCTCTCTCCGAGTGCCATCGGAGAATGTTGGTTGCACGAAGTACAATGAGTTATGAAATATTGGCTTCTTGAAGTGCAACAAAGTTGCGAGTAGTCGGTTGCATGAAGTGCAACGAATATGGTGATGTTTGTTGCATGAAGTGCAATAAGATACGTATTGTTGGTCACACGAAGTACGAAGAGATACGTGTTGTTAGTTGCACGAAGTGCAATGAGTCGATATATGAGGCAATGCTGGTTATATGGCTATGCAAATGGTTATGTATTATTGGTTGCACAGAGTGCAGCAAGTCGTGAATCGTTCATTGTATCGGTGCAACAAGTCGACATGGTAAGATACATGTTGTATGGCTATGCGGATGGATAGCGATATGTTAGACGAGATTGAGTAATGGACTTAAGTATCGAGAGTAAATTATTGTACGAGTTGCAACGAGTAAGATTGGAAAATCGCAGATGCGATAGTAACGAGTCGAGTTGATCGCTAAGTCGAGTTGAGTAGGCGAACGTTTATATTGGCCGTATGTCGCGTTGAGCTTTGAATAAGCAAATATTGTGGGTGTGATCGATATGATCGCCATAGTACAGTTAGATTTGAATTAATGTCAAACTTAAGTGAACGACTATGCATGTTGGTCTAGTTGTTGTACCAATTCGAGTAAGTGAATGCCAGAGCTGGAATCAAAAAAGATCGCCATACGGGATAGTTGACTTAAAATAGATGTCGGAGCTATGCGGAGTGTAAAGTCGAGTAATGACTCGATTTCGAGAGGTATATGCAATACCACTTGTGCGATGTATCGATAATGATAGGCTCGATTTCTGAGTGGTATATGCAATACCACTTAGCGATGGCTATGCTAAGCCGTTTGGTGACATATAATAAATTAAGTCGAAACGATTGTGTCGATTACGATAGGTTTATGCTTAACGGGCATAGTAGTGTGGAGACTCGAGTGGGAATGACTCGATAGAAGTCGATACAAGTATGTATCGATGAATTGAGTTGAACGATTATGTGCGAAGTCGTATCCATGGATGATACGTCGGATGAGGATTCGTTAAGTGTAAGTCGAACGATAAGCTGAGGATAGCAAGGGAATATTGTGTTGAGGAAATAGTTGACTCGGTCAAAATTACGTTGAGTAGGTACAGAGTAAAAGTGCAAAACAAATTAAGTTAGTACGATGAGTCGGTGTCACTAATTGGAAGTGCGAGTTAGGGATATGAGAATAGATATGTGAATTGGAAATCGTGTCTCAATGATGATAGTTAGTACAACAGAATGGATCTTAATACGTGCGAGACTTGATTCGTATTCGAGTTCGAATGATAACAGTGATTGCAACGAATTGGAGCTTATGAGAGAGGAAGATGTTCAAGTTATGCATATCGACAATGGTATTGAAGCGTATCAAAGACGATATGCAATAACTCGGGGATACTCTGATAGAATGAACAAAAATTATGTTGAATGTTGTTGTTGGATGAATAAGATGCAAGTTAAGTTGATGTAGGTTCGGATAATAACCGTAGAAAGCGTCAAAAATTTTTAAGAGTGGATGGATGTTACTTGGATGAAAATGAAAGTGTTTGGATTGCTTCGTGGATAACCACTCCATTGATGTTTTTGTCTTGTACGAGTGCAACTCCAACATTGTACATGCGTCACGCTAAATTGGGGCAATCATTCCGCATGAGCGCTGGTATGGTGATTCATACAGCGGGGATGATCAAACTTACAAGGCATGACAAAATTGGATTTGACTTGTGGTTTGATGCAAAAGTTATTCGGGAATGGTTTTGATGAGTATGGAATGTGTCGAACTATGATCACGAATCGGTAAACTCGGACTTGAGGCGAGTAGATGTCATATGACTAGCAAAACAATAGTCGACGGTAATACATAAGTGATTCGAGTAGTAACGACATGCAATGTGCATAAGTGATTCGAGTAGTTAACGGCGCATCAATTGCGCGGGGGTAGATAAATTTTGGATTTGTAAATTATGTCATATTGGATAAAAGTCTCATAGGAATTGTCAAGAATTGGTTTGGCTCCGCGATAGGATATAGCATGGTTCGTAGTAACTGTCCCGCGTTGATGATCTTCAATTATCGACCGTAGTTTTGGGGCAGATGACCCTAGAAGACTTGACCGCCAAATCAAGTGAATGTGAAGTCCCATAGGACGACCCAATGAAGTCGTGTAATGAAATTTCATCGAGGATGAAGGATGATGTAGTGCCTATTAAAGGTAAGTCTAAGTGAGTGAGTATCATGTTTTAGAAGTTAGCGAATAGCCATCGACTAGATCGATATGGTCAGAAAATTTATGATCAATCGAATGAGTACGTAAATGGACTTGGTTGGTCGATGATCGAATAGATGTTGAGGAATGTGCTTAGCGTAGTGACATGGTAAGGCGATTGTAAGAATCTTACAATACGCGAGAGTGACGAATAGTAGATGACCCTAAGAGTTGTGTCGTAGATCGATTTGAGTAACGGTTAGGCTGTGTGTGTTGAGCGCACCATCGATATTATGAAATGAACTAGTCGAGATTGATTCGAGAATTGAGTAAAGGATTCATACTCAGTCGAGAATAGGAGATGGGCGTATCGTAAGAGACCTTAGGTAAAAAAGATTGTTGTCTTTGAGCATCGTAGACTCAAGTTGACCTCTTGTGTCGGGAGAGATTAAGCACGATGTCTGGATAAGTTACCCAACGGGGGTTGCCCCAGACGCGGTACGTAGATAGTTCGAGAATGTGAATCGTGTTGGAATAGTTGCGTGCGATGCGTAGTACGGAGGGTAGGCAAGGAAAGTTTGGACATGTTGGACTTAGTCTATGTCATTAAGGCCAATTGTTATGAACGAATAGATGAAAGACTTGAGTTATGTGAGAGATAGAAAATGGTTGGGCGAATAGGCATTGCGAAGAATTGTTGCGATCAGATGCGTAATGACTTAATGCAAGGCGAGTGTTAGATGGCCGGCGAGAAACTTATGAGATCGAAGTTAAGGTTTTGAATCAAGTTAAGTGCAGAGATGTTTGGAAGATGATCACATGTTTTGGAATAAACATACGAGAAGCATTTTGGGAATAGGTGCTAATATTTGACCAAGTCGAATACGGACTGATTGGTGCTTAAGGATTTAAGTTGAGCTTGTTAACATGTCCCGATATCCTACAACTGAGCTTGGCTGAAATACATATATTAGTGGGACGCCAAAAATATGTGTATGATCCAAACTAAGTTGTATGATTCCAACGATAGTAGTACGAGATCGTGAAACGATCTAACGAGACACTTGGATTAAGTGTTGGTTTCGGTTCGAAGACGAACCTTGTTTTGAGTGGTATATTATGTAATGCCCCGCTCCGCACGGTGCATTATGATGAATCGTTGACTCAAAGAGTTGCATTGACCTGATGAAGTATCGATGCGAATCGATACAAGAGTTATGTTAGCCGAAGGAAAGCTTTGAGTCGATTGGAATCTATGAATCGAATCGATGCAGAGGATAAGTCCCGTTTGAGCAATTGCTGAATTTAGTTGATCTGGTGTGCAGGCTATACTTTTACGCTGCATTGTAAAGGGTCGACATTTTTGCCTTATTCAATATGTCAGCGAAACCAAATCGTCTCCTTGCAACGGATAGTAGCATGGGCACGATAGGCCAATCTGTCGAATAGTTCAACGGAATGGCTAAGTTAGAAGAGTTAGCTATGCAACCAAGTTATGGAATCAAGCCGCATCAACTCGGCGGAACGATAAAGCGTATCGACTTATGGTGGGCGGGTTCTTGACTCCCTCTCCCTATTATTTCATGTCTAATAAAATATATCCTTGTATGCATAGATTGTTATCAAGTTAGCGAGCGTGCCTCGATCGATTATAGGTCATAGTATGTATCGAACATTAAGATAGAACATTGAACAGTTGAAGCGACGTACATCAAGTGTACGGATCGCGGTAGGGCGGTGATGGTAGAACATTGAAAGGTAATATTGAGATATGCATCACATGCAGGACTCCGAGAATATTGAACACTAGGCCTAGAACATTGATTATGGCGTTAAGACGTGCCCTCGTGCATGAAAGCTACGAAATAACTAAGTATCTACGGAACTGTTGTTATTTGAATAACTTATGAATAGAATGCGTTGAGTATGAGTATGAGAAGTCTAAGCTATTGGACGTCGTGCATTAATACGGATGTGTTGGGACATAATACCGATGGAACTTGAGAATGGGATAACGGAATATGTTTATGGAACATGATTATGTTTATGGAACGTGAGATTGGTTGTAATGATATGACTGGTTTGCTATGGCACGTATTGCATGGTCAACGGACTCGGATGGCCCGTGCACGGGTGCGGCCTCCCTCGGACGGTTACGACCGGGGCACCGAGAGCGTTCGGCCTATGAGGAAATTATGTGTGGTATTTACGGTGCACATCATTAGGACGGATTGCGATCATATAGTGTTGTGATAAGCTATGATATCAGTAATTTTGGGATCCTTTGGATACTGGGCTAGCAACCCGTATTGGAGCGATCATAGGCTTACATATAAGGATGCCAAGTCCATTACGGTACGAAGCACCATAACCTTCATATAGATAGGGCCGGTGGGCTGAGATTAGAATTGGGTGCAGGCGTAGGGCCTGCCACCCTTATGTATATGGCTAAGTTTATGGTTGGTTGGTTGAGTTGATTTGTATGGTTGCCTATGTAAAGTGCTAACCATTACAGGCTAGGCAAAATGGGACGGAGATGAGCACGATCACTATGTTTATGTTCATATGATGTCTAACTGTATCTGTCTCAGGAACACGGTATTGGACACAATCATGATAAGTTGCTATACGTAAATATTGCCATGAAACTGATCCTAAAGCTAATTAGAAAGATCACCAAATAATGTTATAGCTTTCACTAAATTTACTTAGTGTTTGTTTGGGTGCAAGTGGGTCTTGATTAGTACAGTAAGGACAAAAGCACTAATCCTCCACTAGTTTGCTTGTAGGTTCAGGATATGTTCGGCTCGAGGCGGGGCTTGGCTTGGATGCGTCGAGGCATGGAGTCCTTAGCGTTTCAAGAGGAGCTACCGCATTGGCGTTCAGACTTGCAACATGGAGATATTCGGCCGAGGACTACTTATTGGCTATAAAGAGGCATAATGTATGGAACGATATAATCCTTTGTGAGCTAGGGAGATCATGAGCGTTGTAGCCAGTTGGCATATTCAGTTGGGCTATGCAAGCCTTTGTAACCTTCAGTTCATTATTAATAAAAGAGATTCTTATTGTATACTTCCGCTGCTTATGTTATCAATTTGATATAAATACTATATGAACCTGTTATCTTGCCTTGCACGAGCGCAACTTCAGGCTCGTGCGACATCACGCCCCAGTGAGGATGATGATTCGGGTGAAATCTAGCGAGGATGAGCAATTTCCCAGGTCGGGGCATGACAAGAGCTGTGCTTCCTGGGCTTTCCTTTATGCGGTGTCCGCTTCTGTATTGAAAGGCGTCCACTCCATGCAGGGAGCACTGTGCCACAAATTTATTTTGGATATCATATTTTTACGACAGGAGTCCATAAGCATGGGCTCGGGCATGCCGGTGGTAATTTGAGGGCTGTCTGGCAGAAGCGTTCGATGTATGTGCGGACAGGCTCTTTCTCCTTCTGGACAATTTCCATGAGGGTCGACATGGTCATATCCATGGCTCCTTCGTAGAATCGGTCTACAAATCGATCTTTAGGTCTTTAAATGACAAGATGCAGTCGTCCTAAAGACTGCAGAACCACTCATAGGCTACCCCCTGCAGGACTCCTATGAATATGTTGGACAGGAGGGCGTCATCTTTTGTCAGGTGCCCCGTTACTGAGGTAAAGTACCTCAAGTATTATCGGGGAGACCCTTCCCTTCATAAGGTGTAAGCGTCTGCAGATTATATTTGGTAGGATAGAGGACGTTGTCCCACTCGGCAGGGTATGGCTATCGGAGCCCTATCTTCCAGAGCGTTGCTTGCTTCTCTTTAGCATCATGATTAGCATACAGCTCCTTGATGGCCTGCTCTATCTCGGCCAGCATTGCGGAGCCTGTAGCCGATGGAGTAGACGAAGATGGTCCTGCCTGATTGGCAGTAGGCAACCAGCTGGATTCGTCATTGGTTGGCGGATCACGCGCAGGTGTAGAGGCAGTAGGGGCCATGCTACTCTTGAGATCGATTATGATCGAGGACAGTGTCTTCATGGTGTCCGTCAGCATATTCTACTTCCTCTTGAGGACTTTGATATGTCTGAGAGCTTCGTTGTTGTCTTTCTCATTGCCATCGGCCATGAACACAGACCGAGTGTAAGGGTGACTCGAGGGAGCCGTGGATCCTTCACTTTCTAGCTCAGATGCCTGAGTCGTGGATCCTTTACTTTCCAGCCACAGAGTTGCCATTTTGTTCGACGTAACAAAAGGTTGAACGAACTTTTTGCTTTATTGAACGTATAAGCTATCTTTTACAAAGAAGGAAGTCCTAAAATGGATATTCTAAATACAGAGAGAAGAGGTTTCTGGAAAAGTGTGACGATGGAGATCGAGCGCTGCAGTGGCTCCTTTACTCCGTTGACGATCTGATGACGGATCAACCTTGCTATGGCTCTCTGGCACCTTTGATGGGACTCTGGGGTCACCAATCAAGAGGCTGTATGGAAGAGAAGATCCCTTGAAGATGGTTGGTTGGTTGGTTCTTTGGTTGACAGGTGGATGAGGGTGGTCGACTCTTCATAGATAGAGATCGCTGCTCCTTTAAAGATTATCGATTATCAATGTTCCCTCTCTCTTTTTCATCTTTTTTGGTGGAAGAAGAACTCCTTCTATTTATAGAGAACCGAGCACATATGCGATATACATTAGGATTCCTAAGATATGAAAGAATCTGCCGTCATTATACGGTACGAGCTTCTGCGGTGCTGACACATGACGGTCATCGAGATTCCCCTCAAACGAGATCTCTGGTGGTTATAAACATAACGAAGGAGGTGACACATAGCGCGTGCCGATTTGCTTGTTCGGATACAGCCGAGTAAATCTTGGGATTTTATCCTAGATTTGGAGTCTAATTGATCATCTTCTAAGATTTAAATCAATCTGATATGATATGAATCATGATTTAATCACAATCTTCTCTACAAGAGGCGGTTTAAACAAACCAATTGGGGTGGACCCACGCTTCCTGTGCCTCTGGTGAGGACTAAGTGCTGTTGTGCTTCTGGGGTGTCGAGTAGACCGTGCTTCGGGAGACGATGAAACCTCTATTCTTTCAGACGACGAGTGGACTTGGCTTCGAATGACGATGAGACTTCTGTGCATATAGAGCAACTTATGAGGCTATGTTTCGGGCTACCGGTGTTACTGTGCTGTAGGCGACAAGTAGGCTTGTGCTTCAGGTTGGCGAGGTTATTGTGCTTTTGGAGCAATATTTTGACTTGCATTGGTTGCGATGGGAGTTCCCAAGTCTCTTGTAGAGAAGTGACTTAAGCTTCTGATCTGGAGCAGATGACTGCACCGTAGGAATGGAGATGGTGTGAGAATATCACCATCCTGCGCCTCATGCGGACGCAGGTAAGTAGTTGCGCCTCTGAACAGTGAAGGCGTTGGCAACGAAGGGAAGGGTATGACACCCTTGGGCGTGAGATTGGTGCAGGCATGTAGCTGTGCCTCAGGATGAAGACAATGGCTTCTGAAGTAAAATAAGGGGAGGGGGCCTACCACCGTCTTATTTCTGAGTTTGGCGCAGGCAGATGGCTCCGCCTCTGGCTTGAAGGTTCTGGCTTTTTTAAAGTGTTGGATTACTGATATACTTCTGAGAGGCTGCACCTATAAAAAAATAAGAACATGCTTCGGTGGAGGTTAATCCTCCAGTATCGAGAAAAAAGAAGGTTGTGCTTCGATGAAGACTGCATCCCTTGTAGATCCCTCTAGGCTTCTGTCGATTCTGTACTAGATCCTTTGTAGAAGAACATAATTAGTCCCTTTTGTATGGTCCTGATATGTCTGTACTAGACTTTGGTAGTCATGACAATGAAGGGACTTCTCTCCATATCTTCTATTTTATCTTTTTAGCACTGAGCCTCAGTCTTTTGCATCTTCTGTGCTTTGGCGAAGGGATGTCTTCCGCTGAGATTTTTTATGCTTTTACAATGCTGTCGCCCTCCAACGAACCATGCAAGTCCTTGCACCAGAGTAGATCCTCCATTATTATCTTTAAATCGCCCAAGTTTTCTCTGTGAGGCTGATCATACGAGTGTTCATCTACTCCGTAGACATGGTTGCCAGAACCTCTAAAGGTTTGATACCAATTGTCGGGCGTACGGAAGCATTTGCCAATCCACCTGATCAAACCAACCCCCGTCTAACAGATACCAAGTGTAGATAAAGATAAGTATATGGAGGTGACTATGTTACCTGGACAAATCCCAACCTTTATAACTCAGATGAAAATTACAAGATTGACAAAAACTAATGTTGAACCCTTTGCTCTAATAGGTTCAACCCCCTCACCACTCTCAAGAAGAAAAACAGAAGATTATAATTGAGATCACTCACCAACCTATAGCAATCTCCCTAACCGAAGTTGGCGACTCCTCAATTAGATCTTCTTCTTCCTTCTGTCTTAGATGGCGAAGTCCTAAGATCAAAGCACTAACTTTTTCTTAGATTTTTTGTGGACGAGCACCCCGAATCTCTACTTTGTGCTGTGCTTTATGCCTCCACCCTCAACCAATATATATAGGATGAGAAAATCATACTCTAGTCATAATATGATTTCCTAAATATGAATAAAATAGGAATCATATTATGCCTAAAATATTCCATCAACATCATATTTTAGATCATAATAGGATTTCTTAAAATAAGAATTATATTATATCTAAAAATTGTATTATATCTAAAATAGCACAACACCAATTATGGACTTCCAAATCTAATCAAAGCAAATATTTAGCTAGATTTGGATTCTATAAATATGTTGTTACCAAATCCAGGCTGGATTCTAACAGTTTGAAGGATTTAGGAAATCCTTACAAGAATTTTTTTTCTAAAAATGAAATTCACCTAAATCTTCCAATCTCGAATCAAATATTCTAACTCAAATCACTTAAATTAAATCTTCAAAATCAATATAAATTTGGAGGCAAAAATTTAACATAATAATTTTTTCGAAAACTTTGTCCTTCAAAAATTTCAGAACCATGCACCCTCTCGAGCACGCGAGTTGACCTTTAGCTGATCCCAGCATGCTTGCGAATCTCCGATGAACCTTTCCGACTGACCTGATATCGCGACTATTGCTGGAGGCTGTCTTCCGATTGTAGTGCACATAAATTGTGCACAGTTTCAAAGTTGTCAAGACGACTTTGCATTACATTTTTTGAACCGATCACACTGGTATGTACATAACCTAACTATCTTCATTGTCTGTCAAATAATTTGACTTAAACAAAATTAAATTCATGAAGAAGTCAAAGTAAAATTTGATTAAAATTAGCTTTATAAATATTGAAACATAACGATAAACCAAGCCTAACCCCACTTTTGGAAGGCTTATATCATGTAGACCATTAAAACAAACCAAGATTTTATTTCACTTTTAGACACCATATATGACTAGGAATAAAACTCCATAATTTGTTTAGTATACGCTAAAAGCATATTGAAAAGTCAAAAATCAGTTTTAAAAATATGGATAGTGGGCGATCAGGGTTTGTCCCAATAAACTGAACATTCTCATTGCATATCGATTGCACCAAAAAGTGCATATGGTGTTCCTCAACATGTAGGCTTTGACAAAATTCAAACTGGTTGCATGTGTGCGACAAATTTGGCCCTTATCTATCAAAATCACCGTATCATGATGTTTTAAAATTTTGTAATTACTTTGTGCATGCTTATCGTATCGTGATGAGACTTGTGCTATTGGATTCGTAGCATTTAACTAGTTTTGTGACCTTATTTTCATCTAATTCTGAGGAAGTCGATCGGATCACCGTATTGCGGGCCCCACGATCTAATTCGACAAGCATTTTTGTGATCTCTCAACAAAATCCAATTCTGGATATACCTCTGACATTTGGTATTGTTGAACACATTGTTTACTGTATTTGGGCACCTTCATCCTTACATGTCTTTTGGTGCAACATCTGCCCATTTGCAGATCTAATTTTGACCCGAAACTACCATTTTTGTCCATGTATCCAAATTGGACTTATGGATAGTCTATTTTGACTATATTAGCCATTCCAAACATATTAATGATGCTTGTTCTATCATCCAGTAACGCCAGTTCAGATTCCTCTTTTCGTGCCACCATTAAATATAATTAATTTATATCATATTCGTATTTCAAAATTTGTGCATCGAAACTGAGGTCCGTCAATTCCAGTGATTTTGTTTCGTTGAAATTGACAAAGTGACTGTACGTATCAAGGAGAGATGATTGTTAACCCTACGGTTAATTGTTCTCTCAATTTATGTGTAATAGTCTTCGATAAATGAATTACGATATACAAACTTGGTATATTAATCCTACAACTTGAAAAATAGAATATTAATTTAAAAATATTAATTATAGAACTAGTGTTAAAGTTCTAGATTGTATGACTGTCATGACCCACTCCCAAATATCTGGGTACGATTTGTTAGCGGTCCAGCCTACGATATGGTATCGACGGTAGTTTGTTGTCTAAGCCTTATGATATCACCATAGAAAAATGTTTATCAATCTAATCCTCATAGAAACTAATATCATGCCAACTATATCAATCACCGTCACCACATACAAGACATAGTTCCTTACTTAATACATGACTTATAGTTCTTTCTCCGGAGACAAATCTGGACAAATGACTATAGGCTACATCTACAAAGGTATCCACAATCATCCTACACAACGCATAGAAACTCAAGTAATACTTGATAGTAAATCTATACAAGGAATCACATCTCTCTAGAGATGGTATCTAGGTCCATAGCAGCATCCATGTCGGCTTCGTCTATGGTATCCTCCTGAGGTCCATAATAGGTAAGTCAAAAAAAATCTTAATCCTCGCCTATCAATATATCCAGTAAGGATGGGGTAAAGTACAACTATAACAATGAATTCAATACCGAAATAATATAGGAAACATATTATGCAGTAACATACTATATGTAAAAGAAATCAAGCACTGACCTGATTGTACCAGAGAATCATGTAATACTGAAAACATGTACAAGAATTTGGTTAATGATCGTGTTTGAAATGCTACTTTCGACGTGTGACAGATTGATAGGGACATGAAAATAAAGGTACGACCTAATCATACATAATATGCATGATTAAGCTATCCAAATGACCTAACCAACGGTCTGGGTTTGGTCACACATATACTTAGCATTTCCCATTTTCTAAAACAAAAAGCAGAATGATGTAAAAGTCCAATCGTGCCTATCTTGTGTCCAACATGTGTCCTAATTACATGTATTAAGTAAAGAGACAAAGTCGTAGGGTACTTGCTATTGGCCCAATAGTCATGATCATACCTGATTTTGATAATCAATGTCAAATTTAGCCAATACGTAAAATATTTAAAGCTATTGGTATCAAGTCAGAATGTCTGCACCTACTGCTACAAACGTCTCGTAGTCATTAAGAACCAAAAGTGATGGAATCAAGATCAAGGCTTTTATATATTTCTTCTGTATTTTATTTTATTTGAGTCTAAGAAAATATGTAAGATTGATCGGATAGGTACTGGCTTAGCTATTTTTAGTCCACAAAATATGGCCTTCATATCTACAAATTTCTATCCAAAGTCCACAAACAAAAAAGCCCAAAACCCATCAGAATGGCCCAAACAGTTCTGTTCTGACCCTGGCAGAATTTGGCCAGAACTCGACCCGAGTTCGGTCAAGGTTGTTTCAACTTGTTTTTAAAATTCTTCAATATCTATATATAAGATTTTTATCTTCCGAACTCTGCCCGAATTCGGTTCATAAAAACACTATTAGAGAGAAATTTTCACATTTTTCAATCATCCATTCTCATTCACTTTCTCTTCTCTATTCCTTAAGTGTTTTCTATGAGCTATACACTTTTAAATTTAGCCTATACTACTCTTAGCCAAGCCAGTATCAGTTCAGTTCAATCTAGAGTTTGGTTTTGAAGAGTTGTATCGGAGGCTATCTCAGAAAATGTTCTAGTTTTCAATCGCCTTCTGGAGTCGGTCGTGCACTCGTCACCAAGCACGGTGTTGTTGAATTTGGTCATGCACTTTTCCCCAAGCATGGTGTTGTAAGAGTTGCAAGCACTCAGTTCAAACTAGTGCCATAGTGGATTAACATCGAGCAGGAGTACTCGAGACTGGACTAATCCTCCACGAGGGATACCAGTATATATCACTGTGTCACTGAGTTTGAATCTTCTCAACTGTTTAATTTTACTGCAATTTATATACTATTATTGGTCTGCTCTTACTAGCCATATTATATAATTTTTAATTGTGATATTTATTCTGCTGCACGCACACACTCTATTCACCCTCCTCTAGAGATGCTCAATAATCCTAAAATTGCTATCAGAGCAGGTTATACATATACATAACCACCTAAAGAGTATATATGGCAGCCGTTAAATCTATATTCAATGGTGAAAGGCAATCCACAAATAGACCTCCACTATTTGATAGAACCAACTATACATATTGGAAAACATGAATAAGTTTCTTTCTTAAGGCACTTGACTTCGATCTTTGGTCGATTGTTATAGACGGTTACAAGAAACTGCCTATAACCGTGATTGATGGTGTTCTAGTAGACAAGCCCTATGATTAGTATTTTGATCATGAAAAGACACAGGCTAGTCTTGATGCACGAGCCATCAATGCACTATTATGTACAATTGACAAAATCGAGTTCAATCGTATATCTACTTGTGCTACATCTAATGAGATTTGGAGACTTCTTGAGGTAACTCATGAAGAAGCTTCTCAAGTGAAGGACTCCAAAATCAGTAGATTGACATAAAAGTACGAGGCATTCAAGATAAAACCCGGTGAGTCAATTATACAGATGTTTACTCGTTTTATAGATATTACTAATCCTCTACAATCTCTTGAAAATGATTACAATAACCACAAAAAGATCAGGAAGGTACTGTGGGCTCTAACCAATAACTGGAACTCGAAGGCTACTGCGATCATAGAAGGAAACGACCTCACCATGATGACATTGGAGACACTTATGGGCAAGCTCATGACCCATGAGTTAGATTTGCAAGAATTTGAAGAGGCAACTCCTAAAGAAAAAAAATCTATCGCCTTCAAAGCCCAAGCTAGAAGAGTCTCATGTAATGATATTGATGATGAAGATTCTGATTGCGATGAATAGGCTCTACTGGTCAAGAACTTTAAGAAATTCTTAAAGTTTGAGCCGAAAGAAGAAGGATATCCATGAAAATAATAAAAAAGATGTTATCTGTCTTGGATGCAAGAAGTCAGGGCACATGAAGGACTGTCCAATAGCAAAAAAAATAGTACATATGACCGATCAAGATCGAACAAGAAAGCAAAAATTGGTCAAAAACATACAAACACCAGCATCTAGCAAGAAAGTGAGGCCAGTGAATCAGAAGAGGAGGACAGACCCTACAACAGCGCAAATGTCTGCCTGATGGCATATGATAAGGTATTAAAAAAATCCTCTTTACGATAATTTTACATTTTACCAGTTAGAAAATATCTTCAGCGAATTACTTAAAGATCACATGAATGTGTTGGACAAGTATAAGCAGTATCACAAGAAGATTAAGGCATACACAGCCGAAGTAGCAAGACTGTCTAATCTTCTTGAAGATATCAAAGAGACATTTACTACCGGTAATACGGAGGAGATAGCCAAGATTTGAATGGACTATTGTCACTCTCATTTTCCGTTATACATATTTTTATTATACGTGTACGAATTTCTGACATTTGTCAGGTGGATCGTAGTTTTATCTTGCTTAGCCTAGTCTTGGTTTAATCTTGCCTTGGTTTATTTGATTTGGTTCAATATAACTTGGCTTGGTCTTGGCACTCTTGACTTGGTTTTGGTTTATTTTGGATCATCTTGGTTTATTTTGGTTCATCTTGGCTTACTTGGTTTATTCTTGGCTTGGCTTGGTTTGTCTTGGTTTGAGATGAGGAGGGTTTGTATAAAAACCAAGTCCTTTCTCTCTCCTCCATAACTCTTTCATTTAATCCTTCTTCATCTTGGCTTACTTGGTTTATTCTTGGCTTGGCTTGGTTTGTCTTGGTTTGAGATGAGGAGGGTTTTTATAAAAACCAAGTCCTTTCTCTCTCCTCCATAACTCTTTCATTTAATCCTTCTTCTTCTTCATTACTCCTCCCACCCACCAAAGAAACCCAAGGCAAGTGCAATCTTGCTTCATGATGGATCTTCCATTTTATTTTTCCATTATCTTCTCCACTTGATTCTAAGCTTCTTTAGAACTTGGTACTTTCGATTTTGATGGATAGATTTTTATAGATCTAAGTTTTGATATTTTCTTGTTTTTCTTGGTTTTGATCTAATAAAGGCTGTAGTAAATCTCGTTCTATGCAGTTTAGACCCTTAAAAGTCTCAATTTGGACTTGTTTTGAGCAAGTTATGGCATTTTGAAGTTTTCGGGTTCCACGGGTTCTTCTTTGCTGTTTGGAAAAGAAGAACCGAGCCTGGCGCAACCTAGCCCAGCGCCCTTGGCCATGGTGCAACATAGCCTAGCGCCCTTTGGCCCTGGCACAACCTAGCCCAGCGCCCTTTGGCCCTGGCGCAACCTAGCCCAGCGCCCTTTGGTCCGGGCACAACCTGACCTGGCGTACCGTAATTAGGCGTAACCTGACCTGGCGTACCCCAGTCAGGCGCAACCTGACCTGGCGTACCCCAGTCAAGCGTAACCTGACCTGGCGCACCCCAGTCAGGCGTAACCTAACCTACCGTACCCCAACCTCGTACAACCCAACTTAGGCGCCACCTGTCCCCCTTGGCGCCACATGTCATTTCCCTGGTGCCACTTGACGAGTGCTACTTGTTGCCATGATACCCCTTGCCCCCATGCATGCTCTCCTAGTTCTAGTTGTATATGCCTGTGATCTTGCATGTGACTTATACTTGACCTATCTTGTGACGACCCGACTCGATAACTTGTTGAGCATAACATGACTTGCCAGTATTGATCTTGACATAAATACGGCATGATAATCTTGATAGTGGCCCATCGAGGCGCACTTTTGGCAAGCACTCTTGACATGGTAAGTAACTTGATAAGACATATACAATCTTGATAGTGGCCCGTCGAGCACACTCCTGACAAGTAATCTTGACAAATAATAAGTAACCCGACATGACATGATAATCTTGAAAGGCTGTTGCGACAGCTACCCTGACTTGCTATGTAACACTTTTTTTGACACCGTGGTTGATTTTCCTGATTGTGATTGTACAAGGTACTTGTCTCGTCTTGTATTATGTCTAGGAGATGGATTCTTGGTTACCACGGTCAGGGATTCATAATGCATCTGACTAGGTTAATGACTAGATTGATCAAATAGTTCATATAGAAAGATTTTTCCAGTTACAGGCGATCATGTTATCCCGACCACACCTGAGTGGACTTGTAGCCTGCCGATGAGTAGAGCACATTTCCAGCCCACTGTTATGTGGGACACTTCTTGAAATCATAAGTACTAAAGCATACTACCATGTGTTGCACTCTAAGTCACCTAATGATTCTCTAAACTCTCGATAACTCTAAGCAACTCACCTAGATAACCTGGATAGCTGCAGGGCTTGTGACTCGGGAATATCTCGAATGCATCTCATTAGTAACTAGGCATGTGATAACCCTAGCTAGCTAATAATAGTAAGCCGTAAGACTTCATTGGCCGTACCTAAATGCTTGCCTTTTGGTTAACATCAAAATTATATTCCGCCTCATGTTTTCATAATATAAGCTATTATTTTATTATAATCCTGTTTTCTTGTTACTTAATCATGTTCACTATTTATATCTTCTGTTTATTAACCTGCTGGTTTTAGTTCCTTAATAAATTTTCCCTTGTGGCACTTGCTCTTCTGGGTTCTGACCCAACTGGTTTTGTATGGCCAGATTTTGGAGTAGCACCCGAGGATCTACCTGCCTTCCAGCCAGATGGTGAACACTAGACGTAATCCTGGCAATGAGTGCGTTCTTATTTGCTCTCCTACTCTATTATGAATTATTCTTTTGAGGCGTTTAGCCACCGAGCAAATGTTAGCTCGTGTTGAAACCAATATTCTGTCAGCCTAAGGGTTGTAGAATGATTGACAAATCTTAGGGTTGATCATGTCTAACTTTAACTCTTGCTAGTCTTCGTATTTTGTATGACTAGCTTCATGATCATCAAAATATGTAATGTTTGGGACGCCTTATCTTGTATGTCTGATGATCTAACATCTTGCAACATTTATTTGCTTGCTTGAGATTGAGATACTAGGCTTGTTCTTGACCATAAGAGGCTGCTGGCTTGTAGTTAACCCTCATGCATGTAGACAGTCGTGACTGTAATACGAGGTAGGTTGCACTTCAATGTACGTAGCTGGCTGTGTCTGTCCTCCGTTCTCCAGTATTCTGGTTCTGGGGCGTGATACGGTTTAAGTGGTGGCCCATGCAAGTCTTATAAATCAAGAATGTGTGTGGGTTTTACCGAATAGATGTCTCAATCAATACTCATCCTTGATCTCTACTTGTGCCTTTTAATCTTCCTGAATCTTGACCTGATCACATGCTTATATCCCTGATCTATCTTGGTCCTTCCTTATTGTTCCTCATGTCATTTCTCCAATGGTATTGTTCCTGGTCCTGCTGATTAGCCCGGCGGAGCACCTCTAGTGAACCAGTAATAACTTGGGGACCAAGACCAGCAGTCAGGGGTAGCCTCCAGAGTTACGCCTTCCGGGGATCAAGAGCCACCGGTACAGCCAGTCCAGCCTGCAGAGCCTGACCAGGGAGCCCTGGTTGGACTCATTCGGGAATTGTTTGCATCACAAGATTGTCGGGGCGATGCCCTGCACCAGATAGTACAAGATGCTATGAGTAGAATTGGTTATCAAGGGAATAATGTGGCTAACTATTTCAAGCACCCGAACCCTCCTTTCTTTGACGACAGTAAAGATGCAATTGTTGCTGATGCTTGGCTTCAGGATATAGAGGTTATCCTGGAGGCCACTAGAATTCCAGAGGATGAGAAGGTGGCCGTAGTGTGCCTGCAGTTATTGGACTTAGCCTGCAGCTGGTAGGCGATGCAAGCAGTTGGTTTGGTGATGCCTGTCTTATGGACAGTATTCAGCGACAAGTTCCAGACGAAGTATTTTGATGCAGTAGCTCGGCATGTTCTGCAGACCAGATTCAGCAATCTCATACAGATGGAAAGGACAGTTGATGGATATGCGGCCGAGTTTTCAAGGCTTAGTCAGTTTGCTCCTACCTTGGTGGCGACCGAATTGGACCGAGCCTAGCGATTCCAGCAGGGGCTCCACCTAGAGATCATTCTAGCGGTAGAGTAGCATTAGACCTTTGATGCTATTTTGCGAGCAGCTATGTGGTATGAGTACAACTTCCAGAGGATAGTAGACCGAGTAAGTGACCGGAAGAGGTCTCATGGTCAGTTATCTCAGTCGTCAACACCAGCCCCGACAGTTAGGGCTTTAACTATTGGTGTGCCTAGGAGGGTGACCACAGTTTCGTTGGTTCAACACTCGACACCGATGTACCCTCGACAATGGAAGCAGAAGCATTCTTCCGTAATGGGCTGCTCTCATTGTGGGAAGCCTGGACACGTAGTTTTAGAGTGTCGCAGGGTACAAGGATTGTGCTTGGCTTGTGGGACACCGGACCATACGATTGGGTCCTATCCTCATAGAGCCAGTTCATCTTCATCAACCCTAACCAGTCCATCGGTTAGGGGACCGGCACCAGTGCAGCAGCAGTACCAGCCTCCGAATTCCTTGCTGCCTCAGGATCAGGCATCCCAGCAGCAGGGGCCTCAACGGTATGCTCAGGCCCAGGCCTAAGTTCAGAATAGGCAGAGAGGTTACTAGCAGAGGGGACCAGCACCAAGGGGACAGGGTCAAGCTATGGCCTTGTCGGTAGAAGAAGACTTGGCATCAGGTGAGGTGGTGGCAGGTAACATTCTCGTCAACTATTTTTCAGCATCAGTATTATTTGATTTAGGTGCATCGTACTCATTTATGTCTGCACAATTTGCTACACGGATAGGAATGGAGCCCGAGTTATTATCCGTAAGGCTTAATGTACTTACTGGTAACAGTCTTGCGGGAGCAGATAGAGTCTTTTTCTTGTGTCGAATCGTAGTTAGCGGTAGAGAGTTTTCCGCTAGATTGATAGAATTCCTGATGGTCGACTATGATGTGGTCCTAGGAATGGATTGGGTGAAGGATCAATATGCAAGAATAGACTGCCATGTTGGCAGGATTATTTTTGGTATTCCCGGCGAAGAGGAATTTTTATTTTCGAGCGGTAAAGTAGAACATTCTCCACCAGTCTTGCGGATGGCAGTGGCAGTTCAGTTTTCCAGGGTAGTAGCAGAGTTTCCTGATGTGTTTCCCGAAGAGCTTCTAGGTATGCCCCCAGAGAGAGAGATAGAGTTCACCATTGATTTTATTCCAGGGGCGACACCAGTATCAGAGAGAGTCTATAGAATGGCACCATCAGAGTTGGAGATCCTGTACAAGATGATTGAAGAACTCAGAACCCAGGAATTCATTCAAACTAGTGGATCGCCTTAGAAAGCCCGATGTTTCTTATGAAGAAGAAGGATGGTACGTTAAGATTATGTGTTGATTATCGTACCTTAAATTTCATAACAAACAAGAACCGATATCCTTTGCCTAGGATAGATGACTTGTTCAATCAACTCAGTGGGGCAGCAGTATTCTCGAAGATTGACTTGCGGTCTGGGTACCATCAGATCAGAGTCAGAGAGCAGGACATCCCAAAGACAACATTCAAATCGAGGTATGGACATTGGAAGTTGTGCCATTTGGAGCGACCAATGTGCCAGCGGTATTCATGGATCTTATGAATCGCATATTCATGTCCTATTTGGATCAGTTTGTGATAGTATTTATAGATGATATCTTAGTCTATAACAAGAGTGAAGCCGAGCATGAGTAACATCTCAGAGTAGTTCTTCAGATTCTCAGAGAGCATCAGTTGTACGTGAAGTTCGTGCGAGTTTTGGATTGATCGTATTTCGTACTTAGGTCATATCATTACCAGAGGTGGAGTGGAAGTAGACCCCCAGAAGATAGTAGCCATAGAGACATGGCCAGTACCCAGTACCGTAGCAGAGGTTCACAGTTTCTTAGGATTGTAAGGCTATTACCGCCGGTTTGTGTCAGGCTTTGCTCAAATTTCAGCGCCATTGATGCAGTTGACCCACAAGGATGTGCAATTTTCTTAGACAGTAGAATGTCAAAGTTCATTCGAGAAGTTGAAGCAAGAATTGATGACAGCACCCATTCTTACGCTTTCGGATGGGACTGGAGGATTTTTAGTGTATTGTGACGCTTCTGGTAAAGGATTAGGATGTTTCCTAATACAGCATGGTAAGGTAGTAGCTTACGCATCATGTCAGCTTCGTGATCACGAGAAAAATTATTCGACGCATGACTTAGATTTAGCAACAGTAGTTTTTGCTCTCAAGCTTTGGAGGCATTACTTGTATGGAGATCGAGTAGAGATTTTTATCGACCAGAAGAGTCTTAAGTATGTGTTTATCCAAAGGATCTTAATATGTGTCAGAGAAGATGGCTAGAGTTACTTGTAGATTATGATATCAACATGCAGTATCATCCTGAAAAGGCCAACGTTGTTGCAGATGCATTGAGTAGAAGAACATGAGCTTATTTCCTAACAATACAGCCGAAGTTATTAGCAGATCTTCAAAAGATGGGTATAAAGGTAGTTCTCCCTACCAATGTGTCCTTGACGACTAGCATGCAAGTTCAGTCCAGTATAGTTGAGAGGACCAAGGCAACCTAGTCAACGGATTCTAAGCTTCAGCGGCTTAGGGCAGAATGTGAAGCAGGAAGGAGAGCAGAATTATGTATTCATGGAGACTGTACTCTCCGACATGGAAGGCGTCTTTGTGTGCCCAGCGGTGATATCAGACGAAAGATTATGGCAGAGGCTCACAGTTTGCAGTATTTAATTCATTCCAGTGGTACGAAGATGTATCCTGATATTCGTCAGCATTTTTGGTGGCATGGCATGAAGAGGGAGATAACCCGATTTGTCTCTCGTTGTTTGGTCTGTTAGCAGGTTAAGGCTAAACATCATAGACCAGATGGACTTCTTCGACCTTTACCGATCCCAAAATGGAAGTGGGAGCACATTACTATAGATTTGTAACTGGGTTACCTAAATCCCCAGCTGGAAGAGATGCTATATGGGTTATAGTTGATCGACTCACGAAGGTAGCTCATTTTCTCCCTTTCAGGATTGGCCAGTCAACGAATCAACTTGCAGAGATGTATCTCAGACGGATAGTTAGATTGTATGGAGTGCCAGTTAGTATCGTATCCGATAGAGATTCAAGGTTTACATCATACTTTTGGCAGTCTTCAAGAGAGTTTTGGGACTCGTCTTAATTTTAGTTCAGCTTATCATCCACAGACAGATGGTCAGTCGGAGCGCACGATTCAAACTCTGGAGGATATGTTGCGATCCTGTACACTTGACTTCGGTGGTTCATGGAAAGATCACCTGCACCTAGTGGAGTTCTCTTACAATAACATTTTCCAGGCCAGTATCCAGATGGCATCATTCGAGGCACTGTATGGCAGAAAGTGCAGATCACCTTTAGCCTGGGATAATGTAGACGAGAGGCAGATACTTGGTCCATAAATGGTTACTCGGACTATCGAGGTAGTCAGACAAGTTAGAGATCATTCGAGTTGTGCAAGATTGCCAGCATCATTGGAGCGATTCTTATCGGCGTCCTCTTGATTTTTCTATCGGCGACTACGTATTCCTTAGGATCTCGCTTACCCGTGGCATCATTCGATTCGGCGTACGGGGAAAGCTTAGTCCTAGGTATATAAGGTCGTTTGATATTCTCGAGCAATTAGGCGATGTGTCCTATTGTCTCGCTCTTCTGCCATCATTACGTAAGGTACATAATATATTCCATATATCCCAATTGCGATGGTATATTCCAGATCTGAGCCATATCTTTGATCATTCAGAATTGGTTGTTGGTACAAACCTTTCGTATGAGGAAAGGCCCGTATCCATATTGGACTAAAGAGAGAAGGTACTCAAGAACAAGTCTATTAGTTTAGTCCTTGCTTGGGGTCATCACTCTTTAGGTGAGTCAACCTGGGAACGTGAGGATGATATCCGGTCGCGATATCTACACATGTTTAACTCATAAGGTGTAATATCTTCTTTATGCCTTATGCTTTTACTTCTTTGCTTGCATGAATGATTGCTTGGTTGAGTGCTAGTCATAGATTGCCAGTATTAGTATAGCTTGTCCCGACACCTCTAGCCTCTTGATTCAATTTCGATGACAAAAATTTTCTAAGGTGGGTAGAGTTGTCACTTCCGTTTTTTGTTATACGTATTTTTATTATATATATACGAATTTCTGATATTTGTCAGGTGGATCATAGTTAGACTTGTCTTGCTTAGCCTAGTCTTGGTTTAATCTTGTCTTGGTTTATTTGGTTTGGTTCAACATAACTTGGCTTGGTCTTGGCATTCATGACTTGGTCTTGGTTTATCATAGATCATCTCGGTTTATTTTGGTTCATCTTGGCTTACTTGGTTTATTCTTGGCTTGGCTTAGCTTGGTTTGTCTTGGTTTGCGATGAGGAGGGTTTGTATAAAAACTAACTCCTCTCTCTCACCTTCATAACTCTTTCATTTACTCCTTCTTTTTCTCCATTAGTCCTCCCACCCGCCAAAGAAACCCTAGGCAAGTGCAATCTAGCTTCATGATGGATCTTCCATTTTATTTTTCTATTCTCTTCTCTACTTGATTCTAAGCCTCTTTAGAACTAGGCATTTTCGATTTTGATGGATGGATTTTTGTAGATCTAAGTTTTGATATTTTTTTATTTTCCTTGGTTTTGATATTTTCTTGTTTTTCTTGGTTTTGATATATTAAATCTCATTCTATGCAGTTTAGACCCTTGGAAGTCTCAATTCGGACTTATTTTGAGCAAGTTATGGCATTTTGAAGTTTTCGGGTTCCATGGGTTCTTTTTTGATGTTTGGAGAAGAAGAACAGAGCCTGGCGCAACCTAGCCCAGCACCCTTTGGCCCTGTTGCAACCTAGCCCATCGCCCTTTGGTTATGGCACAACCTGACCTGGTGTACCCCAGTCAGGCGCAACCTGACCTGACGTACCACAATTAGGCGCAACCTGACCTGGCGCACCACAATCAGGCACAACTTGACCTGGCGCACCCCAGTCAGGCACAACCTAACCTAGCGCACCCCAGCCTGGCTCAACCCAACTTAGGCGCCACCTGTCCCCCTAGGCTCCACATGTCATTTCCACGGTGCCACTTGACCAGCGCCACTTGTTGCCATGACACCCCTTGCCTCTTGTCCCCTATGCTTGTTCTCCTAGTTCTAGTTATATATGCCTATGATCTTGCATGTGACTTGTACTTGACCTATCTTGTGACAACCTGACTCGATAACTTGTTGAGCATAACATGACTTGCCAATATTGATTTTGATATGAATACGGCATGATAATCTTGATAGTGGCCCATCGAGGTGCACTTTTGGCAAGCACTCTTGACATAATAAGTAACTTGATTAGACATGTACAATCTTGATAGTGGCCCATCGAGGCGCACTCCTGACAAGTAATCTTGACAAATAACATGTAACCCGACATGACATGATAATCTTGAAAGGCTGTTGCGACAACTACCCTGACTTGCTAAGTAATACTTTTCAATATCGTGGTTGATTTTCCTGATTGTGATTGTACAAGCTACCTGTCTCATCTTGCATCATGTCTAGAAGATGGATTACTGGTTACCACGGTTAGGGATTCATAATAAATCTAACTAGGTTAATGACTAGATTGATCAAGTAGTTCATATAGAAAGATTTTTCCAGTTACAGGCGATCCCGTTATCCCGGCTACACCTGAGTGGACTTGTAGCCTGCCGACGAGTAGGGCATATTTCCAACCCACTGTTATGTGGGGCACTTCTTAAAATCATAAGTACTAAAGCGCACTGCCATGTGTTGCACTCCAAGTCACCTAATGATTCTCTAAACTCTCGATAACTCTAAGCAACCTCGCCTGGATAACCTATATAGCTGCAGGGCTTGTGACTCGGGAATATCTCGAGTGCATCTCATTAGTAACTAGGCCTGTGATAACCCTAGCTAGCTAATGATAGCAAGCCATAATACTTGATTGGCCGTGCCTGAATGCTTGCCTTGTGGTTAACATGGGAATTATATTTCGCCTCATGTTTTCGTAATGCAAGCTATTGTTTTATTCTAACCCTGTCTTCTTGTTACTTAATCATGTTCACTATTTATAGCTTCTGTTTATTAACCTGTTGGTTGTAGTTCCTTAATGAAGCCTCCCTTGTGGCACTTGCTCTTCTGGGTTCTGATCCAGCTGGTTTTGTATGGCCAGATTTCGGAGTAGCACCCGAGGATCTACCTGCCTTCCAGCTAGATGGTGAATACTAGACGTAATCTGGACAACGAGTGGGTTCTTATTTTCTCTCCTACTCTATTGTGAATTATTCTTTTGAGGTGTTTAGCCGCTGAGCAAGTGTTAGCTCGTGTTGAAACTAATATTCTATCTGCCTAAGGGCTGTAGTATGATTGACAAATCCTACGGTTGATCATGTATGACTTTAACTTTTGCTAGTCTTCGTATTTTGTATGACTAGCTTCATGATCATCTGAATATATAATTTTTGGGACGCCTTACCTTGTATGTCTGATGATCTAATATCTTACAACATTTATTTGCTTGCTTGAGATTGAGACACTAGGCTTGTTCTTGACCATAAGAGACTGCTGGCTTGTAGTTAACCCTCATGCATCACGACAGCCGTGACTATATTGCGAGGTGGGTTGCGCTTTAATGTACATAGCTGGCTGTTTCTGTCCCCCGCTCTCCAGTATTCTGGTCCTGGGCGTGACAACTATCATGGGGCTATCCTCACTATAGAAAAAAAAGACTTTGTCAAAGTACAAGAACTATATGACATAAAGAAGAAGAGACACCTGGTCACTGCATAGAGAATCACGGATATGACTACCAAATTCGAAGAGTCTTGTGAGATTTCTAAAAAGTTGGAGATCAAATTAGGCAAATAGGTCATCCATGTTACACAGCCTAAGGTTAGTCCTAATACTATGTATGTATCACAAAGGACTAAACCAAAGAAAGCACATAAGCAACACGTTTCCCATAACTATGATTTCACATACAAGTTTTCAAGAAAGACACAAAAGAAGCATGTCAACACAGAAACAAGAATACTACTTCAAAAATCACATCCATATACTGTGGTACACACAGGAATATATCACAGTATTGTAGTGCTAGAAAATTAGTTGACACAAATGTGCTTACTTGGTTTTCTAAAACGAATCAAGCTGGACCCTTAAAGAAATGGGTACCAAAGGTTATATCTAATTGTTTTATAGGTGGACCTTCAACCCTCTCATGCTAAAAGCAAATACATTCTTGATAGCGGATGTTCGTAGCACATGATAGGTGATGCATCCTTATTTGTTATGCTATCGATGAAGAGATATGGGTATGTTACCTTTGGTAATAATCTTAGAGGTAACATTATAGGAAATGGTACTTTTGGTATATATCCCTACCCAAAAATAAAACATGTTTGTCTAGTCACAGAATTGAAACATAATATGTTGAGCATTAGTCATTTAGCAGATAACGGTTATAGTATCAATTTTGTGAAAGATAAATGCTCTATATATGAAATGTCGACTGGTAATCACATATATGAAGGGATCAGGGAAGACAATATATATGTTTTCTTTTTAGAAAGTACTAATAGTGCAGGTGAGTGTCTAGTAGCCAATCAAGATGAAAGCTGGCTATGGCACATAAGGCTAAGACATGCTAACATGGACATTATCTCAAGGCTATCAACTAAGAAGCTGGTAAAAGGACTCCCACAAATTTTCTTCAAGAGAGATATGGTATGTTCAGATTGTGAAAAGAATAAAGCAACTAGGTCGTCATTTAAATTCATCAATTTTGTAAGCACTTCTAGACCCTTGTAATTAGTACATATGAATTTGTTTGGTCCTAGTAGAGTCGCTAGTCTTGGCAGTAAGCTCTATGCTTTTGTTATAATTGATGATTTCTCTCGTTTTATATGGTTTTACTTTTTATCAAATAAAAGTGATACTATTTTTGAATTTCAAGTTTTTGTAAAAAGGTTAAAAATGAAAAAGACTTCATGATTACTCGAACCCAAAGTGATCATGGCAGCAAATTCAAAAATACCGATTTAAAAAAGTTTTTTTGATAATAATGGATATTACCATGAAATTTTTTTTTCTATAACTCCTCAAAAAATGGTATTATGGAGCGGAAGAATAGAACTCTAAGCGATATGGTTAGAGTCATGCTTAACCAGCACAATCTTTCAAAATATTTTTGGGCAGAAACTGTAAGTACAGCCTGTCATATTTTGAATAGGATTTTAATTCGACCTATATCTAAGAAAATCCCCTATGAATTGTAGTTTGGAAAGATTCTGAATATTTCTTATTTTAAAGTTTTTGGATGTCGCTGCTTTATCCTGAACACCAAGGATAACCAGACAAAAGGATATTCCTCGGGTATGCTGCCAAGAGTAAGGGATATAGAATTTTTAATAAAATATCTATGATTTTTGAAAATCTATTAATATTTCCTTTGATGCTCAACAGTCAAAAATCTAGCAACAATGATGACAAAGATACAAAACCAACCTAAGTAACCTGAAGATACTGCTACCGACGAGAATTATCTGGAGAGTCTTTCTAAGAAGATGAAATTCATGCCAGACCATCCAAATTACTTGTTTTAGGTGATGTATCCAAGGGAGTAGGTACACGTTCTTCTACTAGAGATATAACAGCAAATGTAGCTTTCATTTCTCAAGCAGAAACTAAATCAGTAGCATATGCTTTTCTTGATGAATTTTGGATTGAGGCCATGCAAGAGGAACTTAGTCAATTTAAGAGAAATCATGTTTGAAAACTTGTTCCTAAACCTATTGGTCAATCGATAATTGGTACCAAGAAATAAATTGAGCGAGGTTGGACATGTTCTACGCAACAAAGCACGTCTAGTAGCACAAGGTTATAATCAAGAAAATGAATTGATTATGACGAGACTTATGCTCATGTTGCTAGACTAGAATCTATAAGCATGTTTTGTGCATTCACATGTTTTCATAATTTCAATTTTTATCAAATGGATGTTAAGAGTGCATTTTTAAATGGGTTTATAAAGGAAGAGGCTTTAGTGAAGCAACCCCCTAATTTTAAGAATTTTCAAAAATTTGATCATATTTTCAAGTTAAGAAAGACACTTTATGGACTCAAACAAGCACCGCGTGCTTGGTATGAATGCCTAAGTACTTTGCTACTTGGAAATGGTTTTTCAAAAGGAAGGATTGATACAACTTTGTTTATCAAAACTTCAGATGATAGTATTTCACTTGTGCAAATATATATTGATGACATAATTTTTTATTCTACTAACGAAAAACTATGTCTAGATTTTGCTAAGTATATACAAAGTGAGTTTGAAATGAGTATGATGGGAGAGCTCAACTACTTCCTAGGACTTCAGATCAAATAATACTAATAGGAAACCTTCATCAATCAAGCCAAGTACATGAAGGACTTACTAAAGAAGTTTGACTTCGACAACGTAAAGCCTATCGGCACGCCAATGGCCACATCAACTCGACTTGACCTTGATGAAAGTGGCAAACCAGTCGACCATCATAAATATCGAGGTATGATTGATAGGTTATTGTATTTAATTGCTAGTCGTCCTGATATTATGTTTAGTATTTGATTATGTGCATGATATCAAGCTAACCCTAAAAAATCACATATATGCGCCGTTAAGCGTATCTTTCAATACCTTAAAGAAACTTCTACTGTCGGCTTATGGTATCCCAAAACCACATTATTTGACCTAATCGGTTACTCGGATGCTGATTTTGCTGGATGCAAAGTAGACCGAAAAAGTACCAGCGGTACGTGTCATCTCCTGGGCAAGGATTTAGTCTCTTGGTTTAGCAAAAAACAAAATTCTACATCATTATCAACAACTGAGGCTGAGTATATCGTCGTAGGACATGTTGTGCTCAAATTTTATGGATGAAGCAAACTTTAGAAGACTATAATCTACACTACACTAAGATTTCCATATTCTATGATAGCACTAGCACTATTAATCTGACTAAGAATCCTATATGTCACTCACGTACTAAGCACATAAAAATACGTCACCATTTTTTACGTGATCACCAGCAACACGGAGATATTTGTCTAGAATTTATTGACATGAATCATCAATTGGCAGATATATTCACAAAACCACTAGCCGAAGATTGTTTTTAACTATTTGCATTACGAGTTAGGCATTCTTGACATTTCGGAGTCATAATGTGTTATGATTAATAAAAATACCTAAAAACTTAAAATTTAATGATTTTTAATCAAAGTTATTTTGGTACAAGTCGAAAGGGTCCTTTTGTCAACAAGGTATAAATGCCTTAGCGACATGGTGCCACGTATCTTCGGACTACCGCTAGTTGAGATCCAGTCCCTACAGCTAAACCAAGGTAATGGATATTAATTAATCAATAAATTACAATTTTCCAGGTAATTTTGTTACCATTCATTACTCGATATATGAAACAAAATTCAAGCCGCCACACTCGGACCGAATTCGGATCGAACTCGAGCCGAGTTCGGACCAAACTCTGTAGGAACTTTTTTTATATATTCTAAGAATCAAAACAAAAGCCCTCTCCTTCATCTTGTTCCCAAAAACATCCGGCCATAACCTCCCTAAAACCCTAATTTTCAAAACCCTAGATCCTAGAAAGCTTAATCTAAGGCTTCCTATCCCAAAATTCCTTGGATCTAGGCGTTTTGAAGGCTTCCTCTTCTATTCTTGTTCATCTTGAGGTATAATTTTCTCTTTTCTCTTTTAATTTTGTTATGGCACCTAGAGTGTTTAAGAGAGAAAAGTAGAGATGATGTCTCATCTTCTACTTCTGAGTATGTGTAACACCCAGTTTTCTAAAATGAGAGTAATTTTGAAATTTTGTATTTTAATTTATTTAATTATGATATTTATTTAATAATATGATTTTTGATAATTTTTAATCATTTTTTAAACCATTTAAATCATGACTTGTGATTTTGGTGCATTGACTAGTGTAGCCTTAGACTGTTGACCTAGAGCCTAGTCATTGTGATTAGGATTTTTGATTAGTACATTTTTGCCTAGAGGGTATTTTGGTCATTTTAGGATTTATTTAAGTTTGCATGATTTGTTTGAATTCGTGTGAATTTATTATTATTTAATATTGCCATGTGTAGTGTTAGCCCTAACCTAGATTAATCATTATTAGTCAGGTTTAGTCATGACTTGGCTTATGGTTTAGTTTAGTCATGGCTTATGATTTTGTTAGCCATTTCACATCTAGTTAGTTAGATCTAACCTAGTTGGAGAGAACCTAGTGTCATCTTGGACCTTGATTTGATAGGGATTTTCCCTCACCCTTGGATGTGACTTAACCAAGGTTTTGGACAGCCTAAAACCCTAGAAAACAAACCCCTATAAGTATTCTCTTATTTCTTGAACAACCTCTTCTTTATTCCTTGTGATATTTTGAAGAGGTAAGTTTTTCCCAAGCCTTCCTGCTCCATTTCGATTTCCTTTCAGAGCAAATTCTTCTTGGAGGATCCCTAACTGGTTCTCCATGTTCTCTTTGTTGTTAAGGTTCAGTTTGGGTTGAGTTTGGTGACTGCTAGTGAGGAGCTCAGCTGCACAGTCCAGATTTTTTTTCCGAACTTCAAGCTCCTGGTAACCTCTCATCTCCTTAGCAACCCTGTCGTATTGTTGCATCATTCGATAGCCCTAGGTGTCCTCTAGAACCTAGGATAGGTTTTGGGTCGTGTCGGGTCGTGTCGGTGTCGGCATTGGGTCGGATACAGCAGTAGTTGCAGTACAGTGTATTTGTGTCCTGCCCTGCTGCTCGAGGTCCGCCCAGGACACGATACGACGACTCGACTCGAGCCGTTTGGCATGGACCTTGGGGCCATGACTGACACTCCACGTGTCAAGTCTCATGGCCTCTCGATCGTCGAGCTCCGAGAAATCGAGCTCTTGCATTCTTTTTCCTGTGTGCGTATCAGCTGGTTTTTGCCACTGATACGGCCTCCGTGACACGACACGGCATGTCGTGGACCCAATTCAGGGTGTCCACGTCGTAGCCCTACACACCCTTGACACTTGGACACGAGCACGAGGGACCTAGTATCCTGTGTCGTACACTGGATACGTCTAAACACGGCTACATCACTGTTTTGTGTTTGTGTGTGATTTGGGGGTTTTATTTGATTGGACACGTTTGTGTCCCCGTGGTTGGACACGAACACATGTTATGACATATGTGCACACCCTAGAACATTTACCAACCAATATCAGTAAATATTAACATGATTAAATAGCTATTTTTCCCATTTACCCATTTCCTGAAATTTACCTACTGTCAAATCTTAGATTTGTGTTTCCAGTTTTTATAATCTGAGTTTTGGCAATTGATTCAACCTAATTAGAATGGTTAAATTCATGATTTAAATCCCTATGTTGTATACCTAAATGAGTTCTACCTGTGTGTCGATTTTTTTGGGTGTATTGGTGATGTGTGGGGGATCATAGGGTGGTGTAAGAAAAACTGGAAATCTGAGTTCAGTTCTTTTCTGTTTTGATGATGTTTTTGTTGATCTATATATATATATACATATGTATATATATGACTGGTTTATACACATATTTATGGATGCATCATAGGTGTGTGTGGTGTTTGTGTTGTTTAGAGTGAGAGAGGGGGGGTTTTTTGTGAAAACTGGAACTTGGTGGTGTGTGGGAACCAAATATGGAGCTAAGGAAATCTGAGAAAAGAAAACTGGAATCCAGTTACCTAACTGAAATTGGTTTTCTTTCCTTCCCTGTTGCTGAACACAGCCACCATGTGTAAACCCCACTTTCCTGTCCCCATTTTCAGCCAAGTATAGCCTTTTTATAGCCTTGATATGCCCCTGTTTCAGCCTTACATTGGCAGCCACACACACACCCTGCTGAACTGTTTTACACTGATTTTTCCTTCCCACTTTCTTCACTGCTCACTCACTTGACACCATTCATATCACACACTGTTTTATACACTATTTTCCTCCCCCTTTCAACTCAGTTTTAACATACCATTTGTAAACACATGCACACTTGTTCTCTTTTGACACCACACTCACCTCTCTCTCAAATATGACACTATTTTCACTTTTTGCCACACTTTGGCCCTTCTAACTTAGCCCCTCTCTATCTCCCTCTATATATATGTATCTATGTAAGTTGTAGATATGTAAGTTGAATGTAATATAATAAATGCAATAGATATGCATGTGGTATTGCAATGTAGGAGTGACAAGTATAAATGCATGTATCTTAGCCTATGGTATATGGCCTATGAGTATGTAATCTATATAATACATGTGATTGTGATAGCTTGGCATTGATGTGGATTTGTATTGGTGATGTGGTTGACTAGTATAGTCTTGGTAGGGCTTGGCTAGACCTGATTGACTAGTTGGCCTGGAATGACTTACTAAACCTAGTTTGGCTAACTTAGACTAGATGACCTAGTTTAACTTCTAGGGTTGACCAGAGTTGACCAAGAGTTGACTTTGGCCTAGTTGGCCTAGAAATCATGTAGAATGCATAATAGAGCTTCATTTTATCATTTTATACTTGTTGTGACTTGTGCTGTTCTATAGGAGACAGACACCACTCCTCGGACAGTATATTATCTTCAAACACTCAGACTATCAGGCGAGTACATTCTCTGACCGTTTCATACTTGTATGGATTTACATTCTTGCTCTAGATTACTGTACTTGATGCTGACACGATTGTTATCACGGATTGGTACTATATGGATCTCCTTTTGGGATGTTATCCCCTTGTATTCACTAGATACATATTGTGACGTGCGTTTCACTTCCATATTGTATTTATTGAATACCCATATCCTTGTATACTCATTGTGCATATTGTACTCTCATTATCACATGAGCCCCAGGGATAGACTATTGTACACTATTGTATAACATTGTACATCCATTGTATAACATTGTACACTATTGTATAAGATAACGTAACTGGAGAAGATCCTTGTGTATTGATTGGGGAGGGGGAGTAGAATTGGTTATGTACTCAAATCCTATTGTACAACATTGTATAACTATTGTATATGTCTATTGTACACCCACGTACAATGGAGTTACCATTGCATTTTCCTAGCCCGTTTATATAACCAGATTGTACTCTAAAATCATATGTTCCTTACAGTTCTTACTTATCGTATTTAGATATTTCCTGTTATCAAATCTCTACTGTTTTTCATATATCTTCTTCTTTCAGCGTTTCATGTACCTTACTCTATTGCATGCTTTATATTTCCTAACTCGATATGAACTGCGTGAGATGTTTTGTGCTCGCTCCCGTCCTGACTGGACCTGTTGAAAATATTATAGAGGATGATGAGGAGGCCTGTATAGACACCTACTATGGGACAGCTGTTGATGACTTGTGTGACCCAGATTCCCAGCCTGATCCACTAGCTTAGAGATTGTGGCTCCCTAGTCTAGGTTTACATTTACTGTCTTTTGAGATCTGATTGTATATTCTTTCATTCCAGTTTTAGAGACTTGTATTGAGTTGGATGTTCTGTTGTATGGCAGTAGACACTTAGACTCTCTCTCTCTGATTGTATCATGTGGATCTTTTATTCCAGCATTTATCTATCTATCTTTCATTCTTATCATTCTGCCTTAGATGTGATTGAGACTGTATGTTGTTATGTCACCTCCATTCGGAGTGTATATACTGTACAGGTACCTTTATATTGTTAGATGATTGACCTAGCGTTCTACCGCCGATACTGCGGCGTAGGCTGGGCGTTGTTACGTTCTCGTACCCTCACAGTGGGTACGGGTCGTGACACGTTTTTAGTGGTGGCCCATGCAGGTCGAGTTTATGTAGTGGTATTCGAACTAGAGTATCACTACAGCCTGCAGTAGGATTAGGATTTTTTTTTAAGGTACTCAATCATACTAGGGAAAAACTCATATCAAATTCATACCATCTCAGTTCTTGCTGATATTGTTCTCCTTGAATATAACTGTCCTCCTTTGCTATTTCGACTCATTCTCAGCAATTGTTTGTTTTGATCTGTCTTCAGGATGGTGGAGACGCGATTACAGCGTGCCATTCAGGGAGATACTGTGGAGGGGACTGCTACCTCTCAGCCAGTTCAGCGGGGTCGGGAGGCTACAGCTCCTGCCACCTCTGCTCATATTGGGACTTCAGCAGTGGCAGCAGCAGCTGAGGGTATGCCTTCACCAGTTCGGAGGTAGGACCCAGTCATTCTAGAGGATCCTTTCCAGCCGCCACCGCCTCCAGGACATGTGGACGCAGCTCAGATGTTCGCGTATTTTCAGCAGTTCATGGACCGACAGCAGGCTCGGCAGGACCGAGGCATGGAGTTGGCTGTCACGACAGCCGCAGCTCAACCAGTGGTGCAGCAGCCGAAGACACCTGGGATCGAGCAATTCCAGAAGATGAGCCCCAGAGACTTTTTGGGGACAGAGGGGATCCTGTATGCCGACGAGTGGATCGAGCATATGGAGGAGATCTTCCGCTTGGCCAGGATTCTGGCAGACCTTCAGATCGAGGCAGCAGCTAGCCGGATGCGAGATCTTGCTCGCACCTGGTATCAGTCGGACCCCAGGGTGGGGGTACCAGGGCAGACTTGGGAGCAGTTCAGGGGCTTCTTCAAGAAGAAGTTCTTCCCAGATTCAGCAGTCAGAGCCTTGGAGACGCAGTTTGAGAACTTGGTCCAGGGGAGCCTCTCAGTAGAGGAGTATGCGGGAGAGTTTGGCCGTTTTGGCAGGTTTGTTGAGGGGTTGAGCGAGACGGCGAAGGCCCAGAGGTTCCGGAAGGGTCTGGTCAAGGAAGTCAAGTCCCTGACCAAGGGGAACAGAGATGCTACTTTTGAGGAGATTTTGACGGGAGCCTTATTGGCGGAGGATGATCTTGAGCTTAGGCTCAAGAGAGGACGAGACCCAGCTGGGGGCAGGTAGAGGCCTGTTCAGTATCAGGGACAGAGACAGGTGCAGTATCAGCAGGCACCCAGGCAGCAGCAGAACACTGTGTGCAACTTCTGCAAGAAGCAAGGCCATGGGTGGGACGACTGTAGGAAGAGGCTGGGCATGTGTTTGCTTTGTGGATCAGTGGAGCATCAGTGTAGAGAGTGTCCCAAGAACCCGACACCATTGGCTCAGGTAGCACCAAGAGCTAGAGCTCCGGCAGGGCAGCAGAGGGGACCACCATTGCAGACTCAGCAGCAGAGGTTCGTCCAGCATCAGCAGCAGGCCAGGGGAGGCCAGCCAGGACGAGCTTTCGCCATGACAGCCGAGGATGCTCAGGCCGTTGGAGATCTAGTCGCAGGTTCTGTTCCTTGATTCAATTCCGCAATTCCTACCTTGAAAATTTAATTCCATCTGTTCCTATCTGTTTCTTCATTGTTGATAAGTTCGATCTGGTGCTTCCTTATGATTTAATTTTCTTCTGAGATAAGTCGTATGGGCTAGGTCGCCTCGATTATGAGATTTTAGAATCCTCTAGGGTCATGCTAGCAGGCATAGTGAGGACATATAGTCGGGCTATGGACGTATTTCTCGGGTGTGGGAATTTAAGGTTTTCGCTGCCAAGCGCGCGGCAATGCGAAAATTTTAAATACCATAGTTCTAGAGGTATGTACCATAGTTGAGGACTCTGTGATTATCGTAGCCTTGCTCACTGGCATGACAGAGATTCTGAGTATCATGGTTTTGGACAGACGCATATGATTATCTGACGGTATGTTTGAGACTCTGATTGTGGGGTGTTGGACCTAGAAGGACTACTACCATTTAAATTTCGAGGACGAAATTCTTCTAAGGTGGGTAGACTTGTAACACCCAATTTTCTAAAATGAGGGTAATTTTGAAATTTTGTATTTTAATTTATTTAATTATGATATTTATTTAATAATATGATTTTTGATAATTTTTAATCATTTTTTTAAACCATTTAAATCATGACTTGTGATTTTGGTGCATTGACTAGTGTAGCCTTAGACTGTTGACCTAGAGCCTAGTCATTGTGATTAGGATTTTTGATTAGTACATTTTTGCCTAGAGGGTATTTTGGTCATTTTAGGATTTATTTAAGTTTGCATGATTTGTTTGAATTCGTGTGAATTTATTATTATTTAATATTGCCATGTGTAGTGTTAGCCCTAACCTAGATTAATCATTATTAGTCAGGTTTAGTCATGACTTGGCTTATGGTTTAGTTTAGTCATGGCTTATGATTTTGTTAGCCATTTCACATCTAGTTAGTTAGATCTAACCTAGTTAGAGAGAACCTAGTGTCATCTTGGACCTTGATTTGATAGGGATTTTCCCTCACCCTTGGATGTGACTTAACCTAGGTTTTAGACAGCCTAAAACCCTAGAAAACAAACCCCTATAAGTATTCTCTTATTTCTTGAACAACCTCTTCTTTATTCCTTGTGATATTTTGAAGAGGTAAGTTTTTCCCAAGCCTTCCTGCTCCATTTCGATTTCCTTTTAGAGCAAATTCTTCTTGGAGGATCCCTAACTGGTTCTCCATGTTCTTTTTGTTGTTAAGGTTCAGTTTGGGTTGAGTTTGGTGACTGCTAGTGAGGAGCTCAGCTGCACAGTCCAGATTTTTTTTCGAACTTCAAGCTCCTGGTAACCTCTCATCTCCTTAGCAACCCTGTCGTATTGTTGCATCATTCGATAGCCCTAGGTGTCCTCTAGAACCTAGGATAGGTTTTGGGTCGTGTCGGGTCGTGTCGGTGTCGGCATTGGATCGGATACAGCAGTAGTTGCAGTACAGTGTATTTGTGTCCTGCCCTGCTGCTCGAGGTCCGCCCAGGACAAGATACGACGACTCGACTCGAGCCGTTTGGCGTGGACCTTGGGGCCATGACTGACACTCCACGTGTCAAGTCTCATGGCCTCTCGATCGTCGAGCTCCAAAAAATCGAGCTCTTGTATTCTTTTTCCTGTGTGCGTATCAGCTGGTTTTTGCCACTGATACGGCCTCCGTGACACGACACGGCATGTCGTGGACCCAATTCAGGGTGTCCACGTCGTAGCCCTACACACCCTTGACACTTGGACACGAGCACGAGGGACCTAGTGTCCTGTGTCGTACACTGGACACGTCTAAACACGGCTACATCACTGTTTTGTGTTTGTGTGTGATTTGGGGGTTTTATTCGATTGGACACGTTTGTGTCCCCGTGGTTGGACACGAACACATGTTATGACACATGTGCACACCCTAGAACATTTACCAACCAATATCTGTAAATATTAACATGATTAAATAGCTATTTTTCCCATTTACCTATTTCCTGAAATTTACCTACTGTCAAATCTTAGATTTGTGTTTCCAGTTTTTATAATCTGAGTTTTGGCAATTGATTCAACCTAATTAGAATGGTTAAATTCATGATTTAAATCCCTATGTTGTATACCTAAATGAGTTCTACCTGTGTGTCGATTTTTTTGGGTGTATTGGTGATGTGTGGGGGATCATAGGGTGGTGTAAGAAAAACTGGAAATCTGAGTTCAGTTCTTTTCTGTTTTGATGATGTTTTTGTTGATCTATATATATATATACATATGTATATATATGACTGGTTTATACACATATTTATGGATGCATCATAGGTGTGTGTGGTGTTTGTGTTGTTTAGAGTGAGAGAGGGGGGTTTTTTGTGAAAACTGGAACTTGGTGGTGTGTGGGAACCAAATGTGGAGCTAAGGAAATCTGAGAAAAGAAAACTGGAATCCAGTTACCTAACTGAAATTGGTTTTCTTTCCTTCCCTGTTGCTGAACACAGCCACCATGTGTAAACCCCACTTTCCTGTCCCCATTTTCAGCCAAGTATAGCCTCTTGATAGCCTTGATATGCCCCTGTTTCAGCCTTACATTGGCAGCCACACACACACCCTGCTGAGCTGTTTTACACTGATTTTTCCTTCCCACTTTCTTCACTGCTCACTCACTTGACACCATTCATATCACACACTGTTTTATACACTGTTTTCCTCCCCCTTTCAACTCAGTTTTAACATACCATTTGTAAACACATGCACACTTGTTCTCTTTTGACACCACACTCACCTCTCTCTCACATATGACACTATTTTCACTTTTTGCCACACTTTGGCCCTTCTAACTTAGCCCCTCTCTATCTCCCTCTATATATATGTATCTATGTAAGTTGTAGATATGTAAGTTGAATGTAATATAATAAATGCAATAGATATGCATGTGGTATTGCAATGTAGGAGTGACAAGTATAAATGCATGTATCTTAGCCTATGGTATATGGCCTATGAGTATGTAATCTATATAATACATGTGATTGTGATAGCTTGGCATTGATGTGGATTTGTATTGGTGATGTGGTTGACTAGTATAGTCTTGGTAGGGCTTGGCTAGACCTGATTGACTAGTTGGCCTGGAATGACTTACTAAACCTAGTTTGGCTAACTTAGACTAGATGACCTAGTTTAACTTCTAGGGTTGACCAGAGTTGACCAAGAGTTGACTTTGGCCTAGTTGGCCTAGAAATCATGTAGAATGCATAATAGAGCTTCATTTTATCATTTTATACTTGTTGTGACTTGTGCTGTTCTATAGGAGACAGACACCACTCCTCGGACAGTATATTATCTTCAGACACTCAGGCTATCAGGCGAGTACATTCTCTGACCGTTTCATACTTGTATGGATTTATATTCTTGCTCTAGATTACTGTACTTGATGCTGACACGATTGTTATCATGGATTGGTACTATATGGATCTCCTTTTGGGATGTTATCCCCTTGTATTCACTAGATACATATTGTGACGTGCGTTTCACTTCCATATTGTATTTATTGAATACCCATATCCTTGTATACTCATTGTGCATATTGTACTCTCATTATCACATGAGCCCCAGGGATAGACCATTGTACACTATTGTATAACATTGTACATCCATTGTATAATATTGTACACTATTGTATAAGATAACGTAACTGGAGAAGATCCTTGTGTATTGATTGGGGAGGGGGAGTAGAATTGGTTATGTACTCAAATCCTATTGTACAACATTGTATAACTATTATATATGTCTGTTGTACACCCACGTACAATGGAGTTACCATTGCATTTTCCTAGCCCGTTTACATAACCAGATTGTACTCTAAAATCACATGTTCCTTACAGTTCTTACTTATCGTATTTAGATATTTCCTGTTATCAAATCTCTACTGTTTTTCATATATCTTCTTCTTTCAGCGTTTCATGTACCTTACTCTATTGCATGCTTTATATTTCCTAACTCGATATGAACTGCGTGAGATGTTTTGTGCTCGCTCCCGTCCTGACTGGACCTGTTGAAAATATTACAGAGGATGATGAGGAGGCCTGCATAGACACCTACTATGGGACAGCTGTTGATGACTTGTGTGACCCAGATTCCCAGCCTGATCCACTAGCTTAGAGATTGTGGCTCCCTAGTCTAGGTTTACATTTACTGTCTTTTGAGATCTGATTGTATATTCTTTCATTCCAGTTTTAGAGACTTGTATTGAGTTGGATGTTCTGTTGTATGGCAGTAGACACTTAGACTCTCTCTCTCTGATTGTATCCTGTGGATCTTTTATTCCAGCATTTATCTATCTATCTTTCATTCTTATCATTCTGCCTTAGATGTGATTGAGACTGTATGTTGTTATGTCACCTCCATTCGGAGTGTATATACTGTACAGGTACCTTTATATTGTTAGATGATTGACCTAGGACAGCGTTCTACCGCCGATACTACGGCGTAGGCTGGGCGTTGTTACGTTCTCGTACCCTCACAGTGGGTACGGGTCGTGACAGTATGAACCCGTTGATCTCTTTAGTCTCTCTCGTTCTGATGACGATGAGGTATTTGATCCTACACTATTTGTTTAATTAGATATATCTACCAATTGGTTTGATCATTTTTGTTATCGTGAAATATGTCCAGGTAAAACGATTAATTTTACTATTTTTTTTGGAATATTTAAACACTTTTGAAAATCTAGGTCTTCGTGAATTTTTTAGAAGTTTCAAATCTGATTTATGAAAATACAGTTAACATGTTTTATTGCAACCTGCAGGAATCCGATGATTACATTCATTTATCGGTTAGCGGGATGGAATTCACTACCAGAATAAGTCGTTTTAGCGACGCCTAAAGACGTCGCTAAAACTACATTTTTCGTCGCTAAAAATATTTAGCGACGAAATTACCGACGTTTTGGGCTGGTCGCGGAAATGTAAGTCGCTGATCTTCTAAACGTCTCAATTACCGACGTTTGTCGACGTATTTATATGTCGGTCTATTGTCGACGTCTACCATCGTGTCGTCGGTGGCTTAGCAACGTATTACTTCGTGTCGCTATGCGTCGATAACTTTACCGACGAATTACCGTAGAGTCGTCGGTGGTTTAATGACATGTTCAAAGTCGCTAAACGTCGGTAAATCCTGGGATGATTACCGACGTGCACCGACGTTTACCGACGTTCTCTGACATATATTGACGTCGCTAAACGTCTGTACCCTGGATAATATCGCATATTTACCGACGTTTAGCGACGCAAAGGTACGTCGGTAAACGTCGGTAAACGTCGCTAAAACTACAAAAAAATAAAAAAATAATATACAGAATGTCCATTTCTCCCTGCGGTTTAAAAAGATAACAATTAATTTCTCACTGTACAATAGGATCCAAACAATCACAGAATGTCCATTTCTCGCTGTACACAGGTTTCAGTCCCTATAACCACGTCTACAACAATCACACAATGTCCAGTTCTCAGAATGTCCATTTCTCACTGTACACAGATTTCAGTCCCTATAACCAAGTTTACAACAATCACACAACAACTAACCAAATAACCAAATATCCAAATAACCAAGTATCCAAATAACCAATTCTACACCAAATAACAAAGTCTACAACCAAATAACCAAAGTCTACACACAACCAACAAATAGAATATGATCCAAACATCCAAATCTACACAACCAACAAATATCCAAGTCACAAATAAAGAATGAAACAAACACAAAGAAACAGTCCTAACTAGGACTACTAGGAATCTGGTGCAGGAGGGGCACCATCGCGACGAAGGGATAAGAACAACTCATACTCCTCAAGTGAAATCGATACCGATGGAGGAGGCAGTGACGTCGGTGGAGTCGGTATTGAAGAAGAAGGCGGTGGAGGCGGCGGAGGCGGCGGAGTCGACGACGATGAAGGCGCACCCGAAGGACCAGCACGCTCCAACGCTGTAAGTCGCTGGTGGTATGAATCCATGATAGATAACATTCTATCACTGCTCTGGACCATCGACTCCTGCGCCAATCTCATCCTCTCGGCCATGGTCACTTGTCCTGTCTGCAGCTCCGTCACCGTGCGCTCTAACCCTCCAACGGTGCGCTCTGTCCTCTCAGTCGTCTCCCTGAGGTCCATAATGCCGTGGTCGAGTGCATCCAATCGTGCTAGCAGCGCAGGATCCTCCGTAGGGTGCTGAGACTGCTCCTCGATCTGTCATAGCAGGTCGTCACGGAGAGACTCCATCATCTGGTGGACTCGAGCAGACTCCTGGGACGGCTGTGGACCATGCACACTAGCAGGAGATGTCCTAGAGGACTGGGTCGCAACTAGGGCGCCATAGGATCTCTACCGTAGTACGTACCCCTACGGAGTCCACCAGCGGTGGCCATCCACAGCTCGTCCGTCGACGGAGCTTGAGTGGGCTGCGAAGAAGTACCGACCTCTCCTGTATCAGGTGCACTAGCAGCCGCCCGTTCCTGCAGCCTCTGATACTCGACCTAGAAAGTACTTATTATTACTAACTTCTAATTTCTAATTAATGTACTTATTATTACTAATTTCTAATTAATGTACTTATTATTTCTAATTTCTAATTAATGTACTTATTATTACTAACTACATGAATATTTATTTGCATCATATTTACTAAGTTATATAAAATTGACACGAAGTATTAAATTAAGATAGCGTATTGTAATACTTACATAAGTCTGCTCAGCCCTCTCGTCAATAAGGTCACCGCCGCAACGATGGGTGGCCAGGAAGACGGTCACCATGTCGGCGTTACTGACCTTCCTTACATGTAATTAAATATATTATCTTAGTAATAATTTATCGATTTTGCATTAAAATAATATTTGTAAAAGAGAAAGACATACCAGACGACGAAAATGTTCCATCATTGGAATCGACCCACCGTACCACTTCGAGGCATGTTGCATAGCCGCCTTGGCCTTCTCCGACTTCTCCTTGTACCTTGGCTCCTCGAATCGAGCCTTCATCGCATTCCACTGATCAGGGGTGATCCAATCTTGGATCGTCTTTCCGGCACGATCATGATCCTTCTGATCATTGATAGAGTCGCAGATCAGCTTGGCAGCGACGGCAGGAAACATCCCTTCGATCTGCTCGACCCGGTGCGATGGATAGAAAAATATATCCTAGAAGAGCGCAAACCAAATATTTATCAGTTATATATAATATACAAAAATTATATGATTCATGTTAAAAGTAAATATATTTTAACCTTGAAGCGCGTAAACCAGAAGGCCTTCCTCTCGTCCGGAGCATCAGAGTAGTTAATCCAAGCACCACCATAATTATGCCTCAGCATGTGGCCTAGACGTCTCTGTACCTCTGGGGGACGATATCTATACAAACATATTATATTCATAAAAAAGTTAATTTATGATAAAAATAGAAAGAAAAAAATTATAAACCAAAACACCTACTTTGTACCGTCGACCCAGATCTCCGTCCTCCTCTTCTCCGGAGGTGCGCACGCATCATCTGCATGATGCTGGTCGGCCATCGGCGTCGCCGCCTCGGCGGTCGCTGCAGCCTCCACCATCTGCTTATTCGTCTCCATCGTCGTATCAGCAATAGGAACGCTAGACGGGCGAGCACTCTCAACAGGCCTGGAACTACTCGTCCCAGGAGATATGCCACATGACGTCGTCCCAGCAGGCCCACCTACTGTCCAATATGGAGGAGTAATCGACGACGAGGATCCAGAGCCGGTACCAGAATGAGGTACCGAAGGAAAACTCCGTCCTCTAGCAGTACCTGTAGGAAGTACCGGAGGAGAGTGACCTCGTTGTCTCCCTCGAAACGCTCCGTGATGACCTGCCATACCTGATAACATCATATGATAATACAACAAATAATAGAGACTAGAAATATGAAAGTACAACAAAGACAAGATAATAACCAAGACAACATATAATGATACATTCTACAATAAACATCTAAGTCCAGATAATATATTCTAGAAGAAACATCTAAGTTCAGATAAGTATATCTCTCTCAATCATCTTCAGAATAATCATCTTGTTCGTCTTCCTCGACCTCATCTTCCTCTTCCTCCTCATCTTCACTTTTATCTTCGCCTTCGTCGGCTTCGTCTTCCTCTTCAGATAATTCTACATCTTCTACATTATGTGTCGTATAATAAGTAACTTCCGTGGAGTCCACATCGACAATATTGGTTACAAGAGGTAGCTCGTCCTCCTGGTAAGCTTTTTCGTCAACATCAAAAGTATCTCTGGCTTTAGTCTTGCATACTGCCTACCAGTCAGACTTCGTTGCTCCCCGTCTCGGATAAGCTGTGAAGTACACGAGCTGAGCCTGAGTTGCTAGGACAAACGGTTCGTAGCCTTGATATCTACGCTTGTAGTTTATATCCAGAGGACCATGCTTGTCAATTTTCCAACCTTAATTTTCAATCGGATCGAACCATTCACACTTGAACAACACGATCTTTGCAGGTTCTCTGCCATTATTATATGACAACTCCACAATCTCTCGTAAGATGCCAAAGAAATTATTTCCTGGATCGACGTCTTTGTAGTTCGAAGACTTGATACACAAACAACTGTTTTTCGTGGAATCAAGATCCAGGAAGCTGTCTCTGATCGGAGCATTTGTCGACTTGAACCGAAAGCAATTGACACAGTAACTTGGCCATATTTTAACAAAAGTAATTGGTCCCTTGGCAAGAGTTCTAATTAATTCAATCTCGGATGAAATTAGACGATCGACCTGAATATCAAAGAAGCGATAATAAGTTATTTATTGCGCAGTTGCATTAGAAGAGGCCAGTAATTACCGAGCTACTTATATATTGGCTCAACCAAGAAGGAAAATGACGTCTCATTTCTTGTTATAATGCTTCGTCTGTTAGGTAGGGTCTAACCAGCCTCAACTCATCATTATATGTGCTGGAAAACAACGAAGCAACCGCCGATTAGTACAATAATATTAGCTTATACTATTACATTGAGATGACGTAAACTCATTATCCTGAGTTACTTACCCCTCTAGCTTCTCCACTTTATCCTCGTCGCAATTAAGTAATACATACAACTGAGCAGCCCTTAGCTCTTCGTTATTCAAATATCTCTTCTTCATTTTCCCCGAAGGCTTTTCGGACGCATTGAATACTTTCAGTATTCCATCATTAAATTCTTCATATCCGTCGTTATTTCTCGGATCCCTCGTTCTATTCGTAGCAACATGAGGTTTGAAATAGGAGGAGCAGAAATTTGTAATCTCCTCGAGAATATAGGCTTCACAAATAGAACCCTCGACCCGTGCCTTATTTTTCACCTTTCTTTTTAGGTGATTCAAATGTCGCTCGAACGGGTACATCCATCGATATTCGACGGGTCCACCAATACGTGCCTCATAGGAAAGATGAATCGACAAATGCTCCATAGAGTCGAAGAATCTAGGAGGGAATACCCTTTCTAGCTTGTACAGTGTTACCGCAATGTCCTTCTCTTGCTTTTCTAGACGATCAACGAGCAATTTCTTAGAACAAAGGTCCCTGAAGAATATGCTAAGCTCCGTCAATGGATCCCAAACTGCCTGCGGTAAGAATTCCCAAAATGCAATTGGAATTAACCGCTCCATAAATACGTGACAATCATGGCTCTTCATACCTGTCAGTTTTTTCTCCTTGAGGTCGACGCATCTTCTTAAGTTCGAAACATACCCATTTGGAAATTTCAGACCTTGAATCCACCTACAAAGCCTCACTTTATCCTCCTTCTCCAGTGAGAAAATTGCCTTAGGCTGCTTCAACTTCCCATTCCCGTCCTCTATCAAATGCAATGCAGGACGTCTACATATTTCTTCCAAGTCCAATCTAGCCTTTGGATTGTCTTTCGTCTTCCCCTTTTACGTCCATTACAGTATTAGTTATGTTGTCAAACACATTCTTCTCGATATGCATGACATCAAGGTTATGTCTAATCAGATTGGTGCTCCAATATGGATGATCCCAGAATATACTTCTCTTCGTCCAATTATGAGTGCGACCAAATCCGTCACACTTGTAGCCCGTAGCAGGCTGCTCAATAGCTCTTGGTAAATCTTTTACCTCTTCCCATATCGTGTATCCGGTCCACCTTGGCGGGGGATTAGCCTTCTCCACAACGCCAGCACGAAAAGCATTCATGTTCCTCCGGTACGGATGATCCTTCGGCAGGAATTGTCGATGACAATCGAAGAAGCACGGTTTGCCTCTGTGTTTCAAACGAAAAGCCTTAGTACTGTCCATGCAATACGAACATGAAAGACCACCATGCATGCTCCATCCAGATAACATTCCATAGGCCATAAAGTCATTGATGGTCCACATAAGTGTTGCCCGCATCCGAAAATTTTGTTTTCTAGATACATAGTACGTGTTGGAACCTACTTCCCACAGCTGATTCAACTCATCAATCAACGGCTGTAAATACACATCGATGTTCCTTTTCGGATTGTTCGGACCTGGGATAATAACGGTGAGAAACATATACGGAGTCTTCATGTACATCCAATACGATAGATTGTACGGGGTGACGATCACAGGCCAACACGAATACTGGGATCCCGAAAGTCCAAATAGGGTAAAACCGTCGGAGCAGAGACCCAATCTGACATTACGCGGATCAGAAGCAAAATCTGGATACTCTCGATCAAAGTGCTTCCATGCTTCTCCATCAGATGGGTGATCCAATACTCCTTCGGTATGTTCCCGCTTATGCCAACTCATGTTTTCTGCAGTTTCCTTCACCATAAACAACCGCTGCAACCGCGGCATCAACGGCAAGTAGTGTATCGAAGAGGTAGGCTTTCTGGCACCGACAGACTTTCCTCTACCACATGCCTTGTAGCGATCGACACCACAAAATCTGCAGGCATCTTCATCCTTGTCGTCTTTGTAGTACAACATGCACCCGTTGCGACAGGCATCGATTTTTTCGTAGCCCATCCAGAGCGATCTAACCATCCTCTTAGACCGGTAGAAGTCTTTAGGCAACTTCGCACCATCAGGCAATATTTCTATAAGCAACTCCATAAGACGGTTGTAGCAATCTTGCGACATGTTAAAATCAGACTTGATGCTCAACAATCTTGTAACCACCTCCAACGGTGAATGATCCTCACAACCAGGATATAATGGAGTCCTTGCATTCTCCAGCAACTCCATGAACTGTGCAGCATCGGGGTTCGGTGCCTCCTCAGGTGCATCATGATCATCCGGATCGAAACTAGGCCTGGCCGCGTCGAAAACCATGTTCACCAACCCATTGTCTTAAGGAGCGTTGTTGTGGACATCCACATAAGGCTCGTACTCCGATGCTAAAGAGACAAGTTCTCCGTGCTCGCTCCACTGATAGTAATTCGGCGTGAAACCCTTCGAGTATAAATGATACGTGACATCCACTTCTGGATGATATTTTAAGTTGCGACATCTCACACACGGATACTTAATTTTGGTACCGTCCATTTACTGAAGGAATGCCTTGGCAAACTATAGGAACTGGTGTACACCCTCTATGAATTCATCCCGCACACCGCACATGTCATGAGGATGACGGTTGTACATCTAAGTACGATTCCGCAGATAGTAATTCAGCTCCATAATTCTGTAAGATAGATATATTAAGGTAGTGAATGATATGCAATTGTCAGTTCATGCGGTCTACACTTTCCGCAGTATATGTACACATGACATTTTACGTTAAATGGTCAGAGTATCGGTCATCTTCTTTTTGCATTGCTAACTTTTGTTTTGCGTGTTTGTGCGTGCGATAGTCAGAGATTATCGCGGCGGTATATCACCCGTATCTACAATATTTCATATAGGCTGAGTTGTATAAGTCAAGTTTTAGGATATTAGTCTATATATTATGTATAGTCCAACCGAGTCAACTCTAAGCTAAACTAGTCCAACTTGGTCAAACTAGCCATTTCTAAGTTGTATAAGTCAAGTTTTAGGATATTAGTCTATATATACTAGTATAAACTCTCCCTCCTTTCCAAATACCTGGTACTAGTTAACCCTCCCCCTTTCTCCCACTAGACACACACATACATATACATGATGTATACAACCACACCATAGTTCCCAGGTTCTTTTAATCTAACTTTCCAGTTGGTACTAACCTCAATAGAACAAACACTCTCACAGCTCAAAATACTAACACATGCTCACGCCTTACTCTTGTGACACTCCCTTTCAAACATAAACACATACCTATATGTTCCCTTACACATGTTGCCATGTTACCTATAAAAATAGGAAACCCTTGTTGTCTAAAATAAGTCACAATTCTACAAAGAGAACCATACTGTAGAACTCACACTTTAAGACAATAGATGAAGGAAGACTTGTATGGAGGATCGTCTACTTTATTCATGGAGTTGTCATAGGGTGTTGAGCGATGTCATTTTATTCTTTTCTTCTTCTTCTTCTTGGAATTTTTGAGTATTGGATCTTGAGATATATATAGCTAGAACTTACGAAGAATGGAGTACCATACTTCAACAAATAGATGTTGACTAATTGGTTCATATACTTAAAATCTCCGGCCATTGGGTATATCGGTAAACTAATATACCTAGATTACCCAAAAGTACACTTGCAAACTAGGATAAAATAATTAGTTGTGTACTAAACGTCTCTAAGTGTAGGAATGTTGCAAGGTTAAACAATGTATCAAACACTATATCGAAACCCAAACCCAATATGCAAATCCAAATTAATACAAAAATACACAAGTGTAAGAAGGGGATTAAGTGTACAGAGGTGAAATAATATATATGCATGCTTGGAGGTGTCCACGTGTCCAACAAATGGACACAAAATGTATAAAACCTCACGAACATACTGTATCAGTGAACACATGGTCGTAATGTGTCTCCGTGTCCATTTTGGACACAAAAAACACCTCAATTAGTGTTAGGGTTTACCTTCAGTCTCCTCGCGGTGGTGGAGGAGGAGGAGAAGGACAAGTTCGGTGGTGGAGGAGGAAGGGATCAAGTGTACAGAGGTGAAATACATATATATGCATGCTTGGGGGTGTCCACGTGTCCAACAAATGGACACAAAGTGTCCAAAACCTCACGAACACACTGTATCAGTGAACACATGGTCGTAATGTGTCTCTGTGTCCATTTTGGACATGAAAAACACCTCAATTAGGGTTAGGGTTTACCTTCAGTCTCCTTGCGGTGGTGGAGGAGGAGGAGGAGGAGAAGGGGCTCGCCGGAGGGAGGAGAAGGGGCTCGCGGTGGAGGAGGAGGATGAGCGGCGCCGGAGGGAAGGGGGTCGGGCTGTCGTCGAGGTCAGGAAAAGAGGGACGGGAACAAAAAATTTGGGGAGAGGGAGAAATGAAAAGTCGAACCGAGAAAACCCTATTTAGCAGAAGTTAGCGACATCTGTAAATACGTCGCAAAACGTCGACTATCTTTTAATATTCGGCGACGCCTTTAGTCATTGCGATGCTAAACGTCGCTGAACTAATAAAACTGGCGACATTTTTCGACAAATCAACGACGTTGGTTTTTATCACACTAAAGATAGTCGCAATATGTCGCTGTTTGTCGCTATCAGCGACGTATTGTGACGTATACTTTTGGAGTCACTAAATCCAAAATATTAGCGACGTTTTAAGTCGACGTCGCTAATTTCGTCGCTGATATGACTTATTTTGGTAGTGATTTGAATTTAATTCTGCTGACTTAAGCGAGTATTTTCAAATGCCAAACAACGGTGACGCTCTTTTTGACATAACTAAAGTTCAATTTTCGGACAACATGACTCTTGAATACTTTAAAGTCGCGTTGTGTCATCCAGATCTGGTTCCTCAAAGATGGTTATACGCAAGCAACTTGAACCAACATTTCTATGAGTTATATCGCATCATTATTTCATCTCACCTACAAAAGACGGGATCTACTGACGAGATCACGTATTTGGAATTATCTGCGATGTACCATATTCACTTTAGGATTTTCTTTCTTTCTCAAAACTATGTTGGCATGCATGATCAACTGTCGGAGGGCAAGTCGTATCCTCCTTTGCCCTATGCATCTAACGACAATCTTCTATAATTTGATATTCCTTTGGAGTCTTGTCCTATCTCTGGAATGCCTTCAGAGCTACTTAGGTCTAGAAGATTGCCACATCTGCTCCACCTCCACCTGCTCTAGCCCCTGCAGATGCTCCAGCTAATCTAGCCCCTGTAGCCCCGGGTCACACTATTGACGAGCTGTATCAGCAATTTTATGCTTTTGTCACTCTTCAGGGACAGCAACGTCAAGTCTTCCTGACTCATTATAGTGATTCTGAGTTTTGTCATATTTCTCAGGTTCAGATCTTGAGAAATGCCATGACAGATATTGAATAGACGATGGCTCATCATCCTACTACACCGACGACTATCATCCGTCACCCTGCCTTTGACGGACCGAGACTTGATGAGGATCCTACCTTCATCAATTTCGACCCGATGACTGCATATTTTGATCTGACCAAGCCGCCTACTGATGCTCTGCCTGCTGATGCTCCTGGTGGTGCGGATAGTTGATTTGATATCTTTTGGACAGTGTTTTGTGGATCTGTCTGATGATGATGTTCTATAGCAGAACATTTTATTTTTATGCATTTTGGACTTTTGCTTCAGTTTTAATGACACTTTATTTTATGCGTGCTATTATTTTTTTTCATATACTACTGCTACTGCTGATGTTCTAATTTCATACTACTTGAGTTGTGACTTGTCATTTCATATAATATTTGGTATCATTCTGTTGCTTCTTTCTTATTGTTTGGATCATAAATTACGGGAGAGCCTTATTAGGATTACATAAAAAAGGGGAAAATGAATATACCAAAATCAAGTTTCAAGATTTCAGACAAGTCAGGTATATTTTCAATATTTCAAGATAAAATTGTGGTATAGCCTTAAGATTTGTCAATTATCAAAATGACAGATATTGTTGGCCCACTGGTCATGATCATATTTGATTTTGATAATCAACGTCAACTTTAGTCGATACGTAAAATAATCAAAGCTACAGGTATCAAGTCATAATGTCTGCACCTACTACTACAAACGTCTCGTCGTCATCAAGAACCAAAAGTGATGGAATCAAGATCAAGACTTTCACATATTTTTTCTTTATTTTAATTTTATTTGAGTCTAGAAAAATATGTAAGATTGATCGGATCGATACTGGCTTAGCTATTTTCAGTCCACAAAATATAGACTTTCTATCTACAAATTTTTATCCAAAGTCCACAAACTAAAAAGTCCAAAACCCATCAAAATGGCCCAAACAGTTCTGTTTTGACCTTGGTAGAACTCGGTCCGAGTTCGGTCAAGGAAGTTTCAACTTGTTTTTGAAATTCCTGAATATCTGTATCCAACATTCGAAAACGAGATTTCTGCATCCGAACTTTGCCCAAATTTAGTTCATAAAAATACTATAAATAGAGAGAATCTTTCACATTTTTCAATCATCCAATCTCATTTACTTTCTCTTCTCTATTCCTTAATTGTTTTCTACAAGCTATACACATTTAAATTTAGCCTATACTACTCTTAGCCAAGCAAGTATCAGTCCAGTTCAATCTAGAGTTTGGTTTTGAAGAGTTGTATCGGAGGCTATCTCAGAAAATGTTCCAGTTTTCAATCGCCTTCTGGAGTCGGTCATGCACCTTGGTGTCACGACCCGCACCCGCTTTTTTGTCCAAGGCAGCTATGCCACAGAGTCGACGTAGAACACTGTCACGGCCAAGATGCTGAAAGTCACAAAATATATATTTATTGCTCATTCATATTATTAAATCAAATATACAAATTATTATAATATTTACATTTGCTAGAAAATATATTGTCTCACAAAATAGAAAAGATAGCTAATTCAACTATGTAGGTTGACCTCAGCATACCCATGCCTTCCCAGTGTTAAGAGTGATCACGGCTAAACCTGAAAAATATTGGTTTCCAGTCAGGAATAGAATGAGTACATTCTCACAACAGAATCAATAAGTGACGAAATCCATAAATCTGTAATAATACTGAAATACATGATAAGTGGACAAACAGAGAATCATGGTAGGAATCATGCGAGTAAAAGCAGGGAGACATGGTACACAAGATAAGCAATGACAAGAAACTGTAATGTAGCAAGATTATATCTAACAAGTGACTTGAAATACACTTTCAACATGTAAACGGCTATGGGGTAAATCCGGCACCCCGTACGTGAGTTGTACGACTGCTATCAGGCAAGAATAGACATTTTGGAAATATTTCTGGGTATGTTTACATGTCTACTAATGTACTTCCCCGTCCGGCTAGTACCCATAGATTCAAACAGGTCACGAACATGAAAATATATTGGTCACGAACAACATGCAAGAATCCATAACTACTATCTCGTGTGACAAATGTCTCAAGAATCAACATGATATCAATGTAAAATAATATTAAATACAAGAAGTATAGAGATAATCAAATACGAAAACTATCAGAGATGTACTCGCCTGAGGTCCTGTGCTGGTGAAACTGATACTCCCGTTGGGTCCAGATTGGTCGCGGATGTCATAAGCATGCAAGACAACCCCTAATGGTGGAACAGACCATATCATCGGGTCCGGGACCGTCCGATTAGCCAAGGGTCGATGTGACTAGGTCAGAATTATGATTAAGGACAAATCTAATCTATAAAGAAAATTTAATTAACAAAAATATATTTATTCAGAAAATATATATAACTATCTGGAATCGATAAGGTAAACTAGACAGACACGTTTGAAAACCTAGTAAATCATTTTAGGCAGTCTCCTTATTAAGAAAATATATGTTTATAGCGGATCAAAAGCCCCCCTTAGAAAGCCCCCCCAAAACCCCCCTCACTATAATTCGTAATATTAATGTTAATATGAATGTTAATATTAATGTTAGTGTTAATATTAATGTTAATATTAATGTTAATGTTAATATTAAATTTTTTTAATTTTTTTATATTAATGTTAATGTTAATGTTAATATTAATGTTAATGTTAATGTTAATATTAATTTTAATGTTAAGTTTAATGTTAATTTTAGTATTTAATGTTAATATTAACATTAATATTAACATTAACATTAATATTAACATTAAATTACGGATTAGAGTGAGGGGGGTTTTTGGAGGGCTTTCTAAGGGGGGCTTTTGATCCGCTTCCTATATATATATATATATATATATATATATATATATATATATATATATATATATATATATATATATATATATATAATATTGAAAACTATGTTTTACTAGTCAAACTATTGTAGGTAAGTACTTGAAAATGTAGAAATCATGTTTTTACGTCAGAGCTATAGTCTTGGAAAATACGAAGATACTATTTGTTGGTCAAAACTATATTTTACTAATAACAATTTTAGATAGGTGCTCAAAAATAATAGAAAACTATTTTTAGAGTTAAAACCTAAATTTTGTTAAAATGCAATTTAAAACCCAAAACTATAGATCCAAAAATACCCTATAGTAATATATTAGGGTTTCGAACCCAATTTAAAATATGTAGGCCTAAGGCCAGAATAAATATTTTGTCGTAATTGATTCAGGAATATTTAATATTTATATTTGTTAAAACTAAAGATAGAAACCTCTATAATTCAAATACATATATACATATGTGTATTTATATATACACACACACGCAATACTCCAATTAAAATTGTATACTCTATTATTTATACGTATACGTTGATATGTATAGGTATATATACTAATAAACCAGTGGCTGTCACTACCAATACCAATAGCAAAATCTACAAATAAATAATATATAATACTATTCATATATATATATATTCTATAGATGTTGCTCTGTTTGTGAGAGAACATTTGGGGGAAATATTCTGAGAGGAATCGAGAGGGAGGTGAAAAGAGAAAGGGGCGCTCACCTTCGGGTCGGCGGAGGGGTCGTCTCAGCGTCAACGTCGGCGGTGAGCGGTACGCCGAGATTCGTTACCAACGGCGGAAAGGCGACTCCGGCACAATCACGCGGCCCACCGAGCTCGACGCGACGAGGGCACGACTGCAGACGCGGACGGGACCAGATTTGGAGGAGAAGGGCTCCGCCGTTCGACAGTGGCACCGCTCGGCCAGAAGCTCGGCCACGGTTGCGCGGCATCCAGTCCCGTGCGGCGAGGGTCTCGGCGGCTGTTCGGATAGGCGCGGCTAGGTCGGCCCAGCGGTGGCCGTCGGAGCGGTACCGGCGAGTAGAGGAGAAGGCCGGTAGACAGCGGTAAGGGTACGGCACAGGGAAGGCAGCTCAGGCGGGTACCGACGTACGGCTGTACGGATCCATGGGGCGGCATGACTGCCGGCGAGGAGATTGAGGTCGGGAAGATCTCGCCTGCGGCGGCGCTCGAAGGCTCAGGTCATCCGGATCCACGGCAGCGAAGTGAAGAGGCGTCTCGGCTCACCGGGAGAGGGGAGATGAAGAACAGGGGCGGTGGACCCGAGACGACCTGCCAGGAGCGCCTAGGCGGCCTGGTTGAAGGTTCGATCGCCCAGTTATTCCAAGAAGACGGTGGGGCTTTGGCCCAGCGGGATGGTCGACCAATGGCACTGCATCAGTTCTTGGCAATTCGGCCGCCCTCGGCTGGTATATGATGGTGGCTGTGGTGTTTGGGGTTCGGTTGTGGTGTTTTGATGTTTGTTATTCATGTCGGGTGTGTCGACACAAATCAGATTTGTAATATAATGGAATAAGATGTGATGTACATGGACACACGGGTCCGAACACGAATTGGTGATGTTGATGGCGATGATCGGGGAAGAAGATGAGCGACGAGGGATTGGCGGTGGTGGTGTCGGCGACAGGGGTTAGCGCGGTATGGCCGCGGTGCTCAATGGTGGCAATGGTGGTTTATTGGTGGCGATAGGTGGACGATGGGGTTTCGATGCAATGGAACGAGGGTGTTCTGGTGGTATATTTGTATACCACCTGCGGAGGAAAACGTAGGGATAAGGGTTGGTTAGATGAGTCCTATCCAACGTAGGGATAAGGGTTGGTTAGATGAGTCCTATCCATATTAGATCTTAGGAGAATAAAGTGTACATGATTATCTAAAAATAACTATCACACCAGTTTAAAATATAGTTGTTCCAACAAAAAAAATTTTAAGATCACACTAAATCGCAAGTTTTAATGCTTATCAATTAATTCAAAAATAGAAATTGGTAAACTCATGACCCATGAATAGATAATAGTACTTTATTTAACATTCAGAATTTCCAATAGATTCATATGATTATAAAATAATATTTAGATCGCGTATTCTCAAATCAAATCAATAATCGGCTTTCACCAATATTTTAATACACGTTTTTATCAATCCAAATATTCAGTAAAATATTTATAATTTGTTTTTAAAATAATTAGAAATTACTATTTAATAAATTCCAAGGTAGTAACCAAACCTCTTTTATAATTCTAACAATATCATCAATATATATATATATATATATATATATATATATATATATATATATATATATTAGGCGTTGAAAAGAAAGTACCATTAGTTAGGAAATATACATCTACATGTACTACAACAAAATACCTTTTAATGACGGCTAAAAAGCGTCATTAATTACAAACCATGACGCTTTTTTTTTCAAGCCAAGCGTTATGAAAACAGGTGTTATAAATATTTTTAAAAGCGTCATAAATAATTCTTCCAAAACCGTCATTAATAGGTTGAATTTCTGCTATGGTTTATTTTTCAAAGCGTTATGAATAGATGATCTGTATATGGTCATTGTATCACATTTATAACGCTCTATACTGCATGTTATATATTATATTACAAACACTACTCAATTCAATTCGAAAACAACCACTTTGAACCATATTCATAACAAAACATTGAAATGTAATATAAAGTACCATTCTCCATTTCAGTGTCTCAAAATAGGGTACATCAACATCTCACAGATATAAAGTACTTAAGCTAGCTACATTTTATTGTCTCAAAATAGAGTACTTTAGCATATAAATTGAGACCAAATTACTGAACGAGCAGATGTATGGTATACCATCCTTGAATAAGCAACAGCAAGAGAAACATGCTTGACATCATCTTATGCATCACTAGATCTGCTCCTCATTCCTCTCCCTTATGTTAGAGAAACCCTTCCAAAGTACAGCCACATGATCCTTTGGAACTATTTGTAACAGAACTGCATATCAATTGAGACCAATATAAGCATTTGAAGGTATGGAAAGGAAGCAAGAAATCCAATGTCTTAAAATTTTATTTTGAGTTCATAAGCATATATAACAGAATATATGATTAAAAAAATAAACCTATCAGCTCATGAGGCATCCAACTCATATTTATAGTACAAGAAATAATATTCACCATGTCAAGAGTAAAACAAAAGAAGACATCCAGATTTCTCAGTGCCTAATCTAGTTATTCCCAAGAGCATTTCCTAATCCAAAGATAAACTATCAAAATGTTGTAATCAGAAACAATTTTATCAAGAACTGGAAACAGGCTTAATAATAATGTCATTAATATCTGCAGAAAAGTAGATCTAGCATCCTAACCCCTAAACACCACCCCTTCTAAGGGGTTAGTAGTCTCAACTAAGAATTTTAGAAATGGACTGAGACAGCTCTATTTTGTAACCAAAATCAGTTGTAACACTTATTTGAGTGAGCAAAAAAAAAGAAAACAAGAAGTCTGAACCATATCATATTGTAATGCCAAAGAATAAGTGTAAATACTGCACTGAAGAAATAAAGGAACATAATACCAAACTACTAGGTTCAAATGACCAGCATGGGTCAAAAAATAATAAAATTATAGGAATTGCCAGAATTGGATGAATGCACCATCATCAGGAGTAACACAAACTTCACAATGTAGCAAAGTGGGCATCAAGGAAGGCTTCAGTTGGTAATGACCGACTTCCTGATTCGGTCATTACCAACAACAATGAAAAAGAAAAGTTACTTGGTACCAGATTAGATTGCGAAGAGAACATAGATAGCTTTGTACGCTTTGAATCAAAGTTTATCCATCAAATGACAGATTTTAGCATGGAACTGTTGCACTAAAGGCTCGATATCTAAGTATCTATGCAGGGTATTACCAAATACAAGTATGAAAATCTTGCTAGAAAGTATGTTGCAGATATAAGATTTTAAATCCGTAATCAAGCCAAACTCTCAAACTTAGTTTAATCAAGTGCGAGAAATTTTGCAAGGAACAATAGCAGAAAATTTGTTGATACTAAACCAAGAACAAATTCTTGATCTCCAAACAATTTACAGATTATCAAGCCCTTAATATTGGGATATGGATGTGTAATTATTATATTTATTACTATGCAGAGAAGAAACCCCAAAGAAGCAAACTAAAATAAAATTATTAGGGATTCATTTCAACATTAAATTTGGAAAGATGTCTTAGATCAACAAACTCTTTGGTCCCAACTACGGCTTTCTCAAGGTATACGACTCAAAGACCCCTTTTTTGGTTCACACAAATAAACCATGGCAGTAAGCAAACAGAGCTAACAGGGGAGTCAACCATTAAGATCTTTAGCGTAGGAAAACGATTGAGATAGAGAGGAGGCCAGGCGTGGAAGAAGAAAGCCTTACTTGCAGAGTGGATCATCTGAGTAGGAGTGACGATCCGTGGAACCGGGCCGAGAGCGGCCTCTATTCCCTTGGCCAGCGAGATTATGACGGGGATGCTGATCCTCTCCATCCAATACCTGCTGATCTCCTCGAATACCTCCCTCATCTCCATCGACGGCAGCCCTTTCACCATGACGTCTCCGTCCCACACGGCCTCCTGCAGGTTGGTCACCACCTTCATGGGGCACAGCGAAGAATAACTCTACTATGTGAAAACCAACAGTTACCATACCTGTCAGGAGTAATTATTTTTCTGTGGTAAAGGAATCGTCGGTGGCCTGCCACTGCCCTTGTCATGTTCCCAGAGTATGAGGGAACAAAAACATCACTTTCGACTGATATAATATAGTCTAAAGCAGCCATCATGACCACTAAAAGGTTCGAGCTCATCTATAGATGCTAGCTTTTCCTGGATAAGAAATTAATGTGTTATATTTGCAAGAGATCTAGTAAAGATGGACTCAAAGGTGTGCAGAAAGGAAGTATTTCATTAACACACATAAAAGGCATAATAACATAGGTGCCATGTACACGAGGTCTAATCTGGATCTGCCTACTATCAATTTTCCGAATGACACCAACAGATCAAGTTGAGGTGCCAACTAGATTTTTTTTTTGTGGGGGAAAGGGGTATCCACCTCGGTAATGAACTGGACTAATCCTCATAAAAGGGTGTGAAATCCCTGACAATCGTATCCCTATACTGGCATTAGATTTAAGGCGCTAAAGATGGAAGTGGATGATAGGCATGGAAATTTACATATGTTTGTATTAACGAAATAATGCACGATTTTAACACTATAAATGATGCAAGTCCCCGAAGAAAAAGAAGAAAAGTACAGATCAACGAAGAATGAATGAAAGTAAGAAAAAAGACTAATTTTTTTTCCTTCACTTGTCCTCATGCTTTGACTCTTTGTATATATGAAGTGATCACCATCATCACCTTTTCTAGCTAGGTTTATATTTCTGGTGACTAATTTTCCTTAAAAATTACGCATACCTAGATCTTGTCGCGGAACCGGCCGTAGTCGTCCTGTAGGAGGGCGGCGAAGACGCTGCCCCAGGCGCCTGCGTCGATGCCGACGATCTTGAGCAGGTCGCCCGCCGGCTTGCCGAGGAGGCCACGGAGCTCGTCGAGCTTAGCTTCAGCTTCCCCTGCGGTACCGAAGCTACGGAGGGATCCGAAAGAAACCCTAGTATATAGATTCTCCTATAGGAATACATCGACCAGAGAAACCTAATTTTCGAAGAGAAACCCTAATTTGAGAAAAATAAGAGAGAGGGACAAACCCTAATTTTGGCAAGTATGCCCTTCTTCTCGAGCGTGCGAGTGACGAGAGTCTCCAAATCCATCATCTCTAGAGCGTAATCCATCATCTCTCGGCGAGTTGGGGAGTTGGGGAACAGGGAGAGAAGGAGAAGGAGAAAGAGAGAGGATGAGGGCTGATTTTTTCTTAAGTGCGGGAGAAGTACGGGGGAGTGGAGGTTTTAAATTAAATTTTGGTACTTTTTATCATGACGCTCGTATGACTGAAAGACTATCAATAACGTTTATACTGGAAACTGTCATAGAATGGAGTCTTGCTGAACTTTGATGACGCTTCTTTATCAGCCGTCATGAAATCCACTTATCAAGCGTCATTAATAGGTCTTTTTGTTGTAGTGATGGTCATCTTGGGACCAACTACATGACTAAGGCCTTCTATCTTAATAAATATTATGAACTTTCAAAAATTCAGTATTTAAAATATAATATTTTGAAAATTTGGGAAGAGGGGTTACACTTGGTGTTGTTGAAGTTGTAAGCACTCAGTTAAAGCTTGTGCTATAGTGGATTAACATCGAACAGGAGTACTCGAGATTGGACTAGTCCTCCACGAGGGATGCCAGTATATATCGTTGTGTCACTGAGTTTGAATCTTCTTAACTCTTTACTTATACTGCAATTCATATACTATTATTGATCTGCTCTTGTAAACCCCCTAAATTTTTACTATTTTTTAATTTATTTTGGCATGCGTTTTTATTTATTTTGTACGAATGCGTGATACGAAATATTTTCTAAATTAATTTTACTATTATTTGTTACTAAATATAACGAAAAAATATTTTTGTTCGAAATACTTATATGGAAGTAAATTTTGTTTTGTTTAGTGTCATAGCAAATCCTTGCCAAAACATAGGTCGTATTTTCTTATAAATGTTATTTTATTTATTATACAAATATGGTTATTAATTTCAAAAATAGTATTTATATAAATATTTTTTGTATACGAGGAACATGAAATTAGATTCATGTATATATTAGTTTTCAAAACCAATTGTAATTATTTTATTTACTTGAAAAAGGTTATTCAAATATTTAATATTTATTTTTGAAATTAATTAATATTATTATTTTAGTATTTCTAAAAGATATTTTAAAATGGTTTGATTATTGTTTAAATTAATTATGATAATTTATAAATTTGAATTTATGGATTTTAGTTTATATAGATTTAATGTAAAGTTAGATTTATCTATATTTAAATTAGATTGAATTTGGATTTAGATTTGATTGTATTGATTTAAATTTATAAGTGAATTATCTAATTGGGTTTAAATAAGTTCTAATCTTTATCTACCAAGGATTTCGTCAAACCTATACAGAGGGGAGCCTCCATATTATTTTTTCTCGACAAATTTTCACCAAACCAATCTCCACAATTCGTGCAACATGCTGTTCATCGTGTCTCTGACGTAGAATCTTATTCCAGCTCTGTACAGTCATCCATCTCGTGTCGGGACACACCCCCGACACGACGCATCCAATCCCTAATCCTAAGCTGTTCCCGCCACGACCACCTCCTCCAGACCTTTCCCTGCCCTCCTTCCTGTCGGCCGAGCCTAGACCACCCCTTCGACAACTTGGCCCTCCACGACCGCCAAAGACCAGAACTCCCCGACACCGCTCCGCAGCCACCCGCAGCCGCACAACTACCGGCCGACTCCAAAAACTCACATCACTACCACCAACCCGATCACAGCCCATCCACCGACACTAACTCCGTACCACCACCGTGGCAGCCCCAGATCCGTTGCCAGCACCCCGACTCTAAATCCTTTGTCACAGAACCATTGGCCTTCACCAACACCCTTACTCCTCTTCCCTATCGCCATTATCGCCACCACCAACCACCACATGATGACGCCGCCACCACCTGCAGATCACCGCCACCAACACCCTATAATCGCCAACCATCGGAGCAACACCATTCTTCCCCACTCACCCGGCTAAAACCTGGCCAAAACCTCACCTCCGCCACGGCCATCACCGGCCGCAGCCGCCCAAAGCCAACATCATCACCAACACCAGAAAACCCCAATTCGAAATAAAGAACAAATCCTTACCTTGCCCTGACCGTCGACCCCTCTTAGTGGTGTCGAGTTCTACAACTGGCGCACCTGGCCATCTCTTCTCGCGGCGTGTCCTCCAAATCCGGAGCACGCGGACTCGCCAGGCAACCTGACTTTTATCTTCCTTTCGGCCTGCTCCAGTGTAACCGCACGACAGCCGTACCATACCACGCTGCTCCAGACACCGCCAACGCCGCCCCATCCGTGCGCGTCGGAGCCATGCGACTCCCTCCGCGCGTGCCCCTAATGCACTGCCGAAGTCGTGCACGCGAGATCCCTCCGCCGAGCGCCGCCCGTAGCAACCGTCGGTAAGCCCCCTTCACTCTTCTTCTTTGCTCCTTTTCTCTCTCACACCCTTCCTTAAAAAAAGGACAACTGCTGTGCCACATTGATACTTTATAATATTTTAATTTATTTTTTGGTTGTTTTCGTTATTCTTATGTTTCTATAAACCATATTATTATCATTATTATTTTTATTATTACTTTTTTACAGTTGGCTAAGAGTAATAGTTAATATTAGTTTTTTATGTATTATCAGTAATACCATTAGTATTAGTGAATTACTTGGTGAAATATAAAAATGACTCTTGGCCTAAAATTTTATTTTAACAAAATAGGTTAAAAAAATAATTGCTATATTTTCAAGCTATTTATTTGGCTTACAAGCTAAAAGATTATTATATATTTTTGTAGTATTTAAACTAAGCTTTTGACCTAAAATATGTTATAATATTTTTATAGTACTAAATAAGGGTGTAATATTTTCTACATAAGTAAAATATAGTTTCGATATAAAAAACAATTTTTCGTGACTTCAAGTATTTATTTAAAACTATTTTAATATATATATAGTTTTCAAAATATAATAAATATTTTCCAAATAGATATATATATTTAAATAAAATCTCTTCGATTATCATCTTGTCTCTGGCTAGGCCCCCATATTTCTATTTCCTTGTCAATTCTGGATCTCCTTATGTCACCCCTAACTAATTTGATTATTCTTGACCCGATGGAACAATCCATGCCATCAATAGAGGCCGTCTTGCGTAGTTATAACAATGAAGTCAGATTTTATGCCACCTTGCTTATCTCCGTACACTAGCGTCCCACCAGGCAAGATACCTTGCCATTAGCTGATTATTTTACTTTAACTCATATTCATGCATTATTCATTATTTATTTTCTGCAAAATAAACTGTGATACATGACATAAGTAGATAGACTTTTTACTGTTTAGTTCTATTTTCTGCTATATACTATTTTTTTATACATTAAACTTAGATTTAAGGGACCATTCTTTGTGTGTTGCATTCATAGGTCTTGACACAAGTGTACCACGTTGTTGTGAGTCACATATAGAACTCGGACATGCGTGACTCGCTAGCCACCAGTACGTATAAGCTGTACGATAAGATTAACCGCTAATAGAGGTTGCATGCTTAGTTTGACTTAGCGGTTAATAGAGGTTATATGTGTTATGGATACAACATAGTAGGTATTACGCGGAAAGGACAATACCTTAGCGTATGTGCTACTATGCAGTTCCCTTTTATGATCCGGATACTCCGCTGGAGATATGGTGTGAGATGACCCATGATTACTGACGACCACTGATATTCTGCAGAATATTATCCTCTTATTGATTGGGCCTCTGGTACCCCAAGGGGGGACCATGCCGATCCTATTTTAGCCAGGGCTCATGCATTGGAGGGTGTTCTTAAAACTGTATTCACTTAGATTGGTTAGGCACCCTTATCCGTTAGGTATGAGTATTCCTGGTTTGGGTACTTGTATCTGATCGTGGCTTGGAACAATAACTTGTCACGGACTAGTTTGCCATATTTTGTCCTTGTTTGGTTGTAGGTGTGGCTCACTGCTCCGATGAGCAGGTATTGAACCTTGTTGGGGTTTGGATACCACATTGGATTCGTGACTTGGAAAGATACTTCACTGTGGGTTAGTGTGCCATCTCATGTCCTTGTTTGGTTGGGGGGATGGTACGCTAATCCAAATGGTGAGGTATTGAACCATGTTATGATCCGATCTTACTTATTATTATTGAGCAGTTATATTCAGTTTATATCGTAAGATATTATGTATCTTGTTGCGTCCCTCTGAGGACCTGGTTATCTCTCCAGGTGTGTGCGCTTGTCTTTCGCCGGTGTTATAGCCGTGGCCGTAATCATCTATATTTCTTCGAGGATGATTGCACTTTGACCGACTTCGCTTCGCTCGCCAAACTCTTTCTTTGTTATGTATTCTCTCTCTTTTAAAATAGCTGGTAGTGGATTTGTCTCCGCCCAACATCTTGTATAAAGACATTTCATGGTTGATTATAAGATATCTTTTATTCCTTTATTTTGTGGATGAGATTAGTTATCATGGTTTCTACTGTATTTTACAGCTTATATATTCATATGAGGTTTCCATATATTGGAGTATACTTCGTATGTATACAGCTGGCATTTCTACGTACCTAGTCCTACATATTTTGGGACTGGAGTGTTATATATTTTTGTGGTGGCCAATGCAGGTTAAGGTAAATTATTTGGTTACTTTACCGAACCAAGCAAGCCTGCGTATAGGATTAGAGTCTAGGATCTCATCTACGTACTTAGCCTCCTTTCGCGATTCCAATTTCAAACTCTCGCTTGACTTATTGATTGTACTTGTTTGACCCCTTCTATCGTAAATCTTATCTTCCTTCGTGGTTGATAGAGGTTAGGAAGGTAACCCATACTAGATAGATATGTTCTATTGTCCCCTCGCACTACTAGTTCAATTCTTGTAAGTTGAGTATAATGCCTCACGACCGAACATTCCCATTATCCTTGTGACCTATATTAATTGATTTCCTAGACTATAGAGTTTAGAGGACCCTAAGCCATATAGCCGACCAAAGCCTTAAACAAGAGGACAGTAGGACGATAGCATAGGCCCAAACACCGTACAAGACTTTGATTCTTAAGGAGCTTGAACTATTTATATTTCTTACATCATTATCTTACGTACTCATATTTTCGACTAGCTTGACTAATGCCGCTATTATAGCCTGGTTTTGCAAGCTTATTCTTTTATCGAGCTTGATCAAGAAAAATATTTTATTGGAGGCCTCCACTAACATATTACCTAATCAGAACCGGTGCATGATGGTCTGATCAACCTAGTGCACTTTGGTTCGCTTTTTATATTATTCTACGTGGATGGAGACATAGTTAAACTTTCCCTCTAGAATCTCATCCACGACTCCCTTGATAATTCTCTTTTGAATTATTCAGTCGTCTTTGAGCCACGTACTCATATTCGATAACATCTTCTTTGAACTCTTTATGGTTTTTGTTTTTTCACTTATTTTAGAAAAACAAAACACTCGATACACAAAAAGTATTTCTCTAGGACCCAGATAGTTGTATATACATGAGTGTAACTAACCATCGACCAACCCATGATTATATCCTCATCTTAAACAACTCGTCCTTCACTCGACCCTTAATCTACAATCTTGACCTTCTAATCACTTGAATGATTCCCATCGTCTCCTTAATCGTGCCCTCGACCTAAACGTCTACCATACAAAATTTCTCCCACTAAACCATATCTCTTAAGACTAAATTATTTCTTCTTGATATGCTTAATTCCTTACTATTCTTTAATTCGTTTTATCTTGATCTTTTAGTTGTTGTATCAATTAGTGACCCTTAACTATCTTTTAAACCTTAACCGTGATCTCCTAAACTTGTCCATTTCATTGTACGCCATTTTCCTCTCCAATCGCATTTTCCTATGAGAAAAATCCCTTTATCCTCTCAACCCTGCCTACCTAGTTAATTCTTAATTTCGAGGATAAAATTCTTGTAAGTTGGGTAGGATGTAAACCCCCTAAATTTTTACTAGCTTTTTTTTAAAATTTATTTTGGCATACGTTTTTATTTATTTTGTACGAATCCGTGATACAAAATATTTTCTAAATTAATTTTACTATTAATTGTTACTAAATATAACTAATAAATATTTTTGTTCGAAATACCTATATGGAAGTAAATTTTGTTTTGTTTAGTGTCATAGCAAATCCTTGCCAAAACATAGATCTTATTTTCTTATAAACGTTATTTTATTTATTATACAAATATTGTTATTAATTTCTATATAAATATTTTTCGTATGTGAGGAACATGAAATTAGATTCATGTATATATTAGTTTTCAAAACTAATTGTAATTATTTTATTTACTTGAAAAAGGTAATTCAAATATTTAATATTTAATTTTGAAATTAATTAATATTATTATTTTAGTATTTATAAAAGATATTTTAAAATGGCTTGATTATTGTTTAAATTAATTATGATGATTTAGAAATTTGAAATTATGGATTTTAGTTTATATAGATTTAATGTAAAGGTAGATTTATCTATATTTAAATTGGATTGAATTTGGATTTAGATTTGATTGTATTAATTTAAATTTATAAGTGAATTATCTAATTGGGTTTAAATAAGTCCTAATCTTTATCTACCAAGGATTTCCTCAACCCTATATATAGGAGAGCCTCCATATTGTTTTTCCTCCACAAATTTTCACCTAACCAATCTCCACAATTTGTGCAACGTGCTGTGCATCGTGTCTGTGACGTAGAATCTTATTCCAGTTCTTTATAGTCATCCATCTCGTGTCGGGACACACCCCCGACACGATGCATCCAATCCCTAATCCTAAGATGTTCCCGCCACGACCACCTCCGCCAGGCCTCTCCCTACCCTCCTTTCTGTCGGCCGAGCCTAGACTACCCCCTCGACAACTCGGCCCTCCACGACCGCCAAACACCAGAACTCCCTGACATCACTCCGCAGCCACCCGCAGTCGCACAACCACCAGCCGGTCCGAAACACTCACATCACCACCACCAACCCCATCACAGCCCATCCACCGATACCAACTCTGTACCACCACCGTGGCAACTCCAGATCCACTGCCAGTACCCCGACTCCAAATCCTTTACCATAGAACCATCGAAATTCACCAGCACCCGGACTCCTCTTCCCTGTCGCCATTATTGCCACCACCAACCACCACAGGATGACGCCACCACCACCTACAGATCACCGCCACCAACACCCTATAATCGCCTATCATCGGAGCAACACCATTCTTCCCCACGCACCCAGCCAAAAACTTACCTACGCCCTACCACAGCCATCACCGGCCGCGGCCGCCCAAAGCCAACATCATCACTGTCACGACCCGCACCCGCTTTTCGGACGCGAACTCGTGAGCAAGCCAGCTACGTTTCGAGCGGACTCCAACCCGACTCGAACACGTAAACGCTGTCAAGGCTATGGTATACTGCCAAATCATGGCAATGCAATCTATATCTCAATCCACATGAATAAGAATATTAAACATAAATGAACACTATGGATCGTGGTCTGCAGCCCACTAGCATATATGTCCGATAAGACTCTAAAGAAAATAACAAGAGTCTGAAAACTGAATCAAGAAACAGGATATCTCATGATAAGGTATGAAAGCACGAGCGGATAATAAACGTAATAACGAATACCTGAATCCCGCAAGCGTACCATCGCATTCAAAACCAACAAGAATCGCAAATCCTCCGCCATCCAGAACTACTAGCTACTCCATGCAATCACTAAACCTGAGGAGATCATCAGGTCCTCAAGGGACATACCAAGATACATAAAAATATGCCTATCTAACAGTTTATCATGCAATAAAGAAAATACAGGAAATAAATAGGAAAAGACCAATCAACACGAAAACACGACTATACATGACTGGAAGAACCACTACGCATAAATGAACTGCTGGAGGACAACAAGAGAATACAATGTCACGATGTCAATGGATAATCAATAGAATACTCAAACCCTCGCTCCTAGTGTGGACTCGCAGGTTTGAACAACTATTAACCCTCGCCCCTAGTGTGGACTCGTAGGTTAATTTCAAGAAATCACCCTCGCCCTAGTGTGGACTCGCAGGTGCAGACAGATAACTACTAACCCTCGCCCCTAGTGTGGACTCGCAGGTTAGCTTCAAGAATCACCCTCGCCCCTAATGTGAACTCGCAGGTGTGGACAGATAACTACTAACCCTCGCCCCTAGTGTGGACTCGCAGGTTAGCTTCAAGAATTCAAGGTTCAGTAGTTCCGCTATGACTTACTTATCCTATGACATGATACGAATCAGTCGAAGTACAGGTGACGATACGATATGACCCAGTCAAGATACACGAGAGAACCAATCCAATATGAACTACAAAATTAACTATGAACAAGAACTATATATACGTATATCTAATATGAACTACAAAGCTAATTATAAACAAGGCTATATATATACTAGCAGGCGTGATATACAAATCACAAATAAATAATCAACTAGTAAAACTAGATAACAATAAGAATATGCATGTAAATAAACTGTAGAGGGAGGCAAGGTATCTTGTCTGTGGTCCTTGCACAAACTATAGTCACAAGTCGAGGATGAGGGGATGCCGATCTAGGAGCTGTCAACCTATAACACATATCGCTCCATGAACCGTGCACGAAAACTATAAATCAATTCTAATATTCTAGTTCTAAATTCATGGAATAGTGGCTAGTTGGGTTACTAATGTAATAATAATTAATTCTGGAATAATTCACTTAAAAATATAATTTAACCTAATAATAATCTGAATATAATCTAAACATGCAAGTTTGGCCATCAAAAGTCGTGTTTCCCAATTTTGGAAACCATGGCACGTAAATCGAGATATGCTAATAGTCAAATATTATGAACTCTAGATTTTGAAAGTGCACCTTGGTCGATTTCAGTGCCATGAGTGTGCTACAATCAACCGTGCCACAAAATCATATTTTGGTCAAAAGATATCGCCGTTATGGCTAATCGTGACCAAAACGGGGATCAACCGATCAATTCTGACTTCAACAGAAAACTAAAATACTAAATGAAAGAATTAATTCTGGAAAAATATATATTCGTAGAGCTCTATGTTAGCTTTTCGAAACTTTAAACGGTTCGTGATTTCGATTTTCGGTCCTCCCGGAATCTCGAAAACACCGAAACGTGTCAAGTTTCGGACAACCGACACTCTACGAATTTTACAGAAATTTAAGAATAATATCTACGAAAATAAATTACACAATCAGAAATCTTACCTCGATAATAATCCAACAAAAAAAATAGTGCACGAAAAGCACGTCGGAGTTGGCGGGAATCGCTTCGGGAAGTCGGAAACACTAGATGAGTTCTCCCACAAAAGGCTGCTGAAATTTAATTAGTGTGGGCGAATATAAAAATATATATATATGAGAGAGAGAGGCGGTCACTGTAGCTGTTGGCGCCGACAGGTGGGCCCCCCCAGGTGGATTTCTGGGTATTTAATTATTTAGTTCAGAAAATTATTTAAAATTTATTTTAAGTCCAAATAAATCAAAATAAATTGCAGAAAAATCTAGAAAAATTCTAGAAAATTCTAGAAAATATTTCCAAGTGTCTAGAATATAAATAAAATATTTTAACACAAAATATCATCGTGTGACCTCACAGTAAATTCCCAAAGCCTATAAAATATAATTTCTATAGGTTTTAATTATATAAACTTTTTTCCAAAAATTCTAAATAAATCCAGAAAAAATCTAAAATATTCTAGAAAATATTTTTAGTCATTAAGAGCCCAAATAAAAATATTTGGTCCAAAAATACTCCCGTATGACCTTACAGTAAATCCTGAAGGTCCTTAAAAATAATAAAACCTTAAATATTAAATACCTAAAAATATCCAAAAATTGTAGAAAAATATAAAATAGCTAAATAATACATATATAAGTTATCTAGAGGTCATATGACCTTAATATGGTCATATACCACCTACAAGCTTTCGCATGACTCACAATGACCATAAAATTAATCATAAATAAATAAAATTAAAAAAATTAAAAATTTGGGAAGTGGGCTTACAAATCTACCTACCTTAGAAAATTTTTGTCCTCGAAATTCTAATTTATAACTATTTCCTAAAAATCAAAGTCTACTATTACCTTAATCTTCTCAAATTTAATTTCTTAAAATTTATTTTATGACCTTCTCTAGTCATTTCATAACTATGAATACATGAGAACTTTTACCCACCTTTGGTCATACTATTCCTCAAAACACGGTCACTAAAATCTTATAAGCTTCTAACTAGTTGCTACCGATTCTACCAACAGATATCTAGGGCGTATGGCATCAATATTCCCTTATATCTATAAAGAACCAATATTCAATAGTTAAGCAATATTATACTTATAATTTAATAATTTCTGATAGATTCTAGACAGCACGATCGTTATTCACCCCGAAATAGGAAGGGACGAGAATTAATTGTACGGGAAGGCAATGGAGAATAATCGCGAACAAGTATGAAATTTCAAGGACGTAGAGAAGTTTCTAGAAGAATCTTCAAGGCAGAGTGGATTGAGATTTCTAAGGTTTAGTCATAGTCGCAGGCTCGTATCAGTATAGTTACGTAACCGATACGATATGCTCTGACCTGTATAGGCCACCAAAAAAACTTGTCACGACCTGTATCCGCTTTTCGGACGCGAGCTCATGAGCAAGCCAGCTACGTATCAAACAGACTCCAGCCCGACTCGAATACGTAAACGCTGTCAAGACTATGGTATACTGCCAAATCATGGAATTGTAATCTATATGTCAATCCACAATAAGAATATGAAACATGAATGAACACTATGGGTCATGGTCTGCAGCCCACTAGCATATATGTCCGATAAGACTCTAAAGAAAATAAAAAGAGTCTAAAAACTGAATCAAGAAACAGGATATCTCATGATAAGGTATGAAAGCACGAGCGGATAATAAACGTAATAACGAATACCTGAATCCTGCAAGCGTACCATCGCATCCGAAACCCACAAGAATCGCACATCCTCCGCCATCCAGAACTACTAGCTACTCCATATAATTACTAAACCTGAAGAGATCATTAGGTCCTCAGAGGACATAGCAAGATACATAAAACTATGTATATCTAGCAATTTATTATACAATAAAGAAAATACAGGAAATAAACAAAAAAAGACCAATAAATACGAAAATACGACTATACATGACTGGAAGAACCACTACGCATAAACAATCTGCTGGAGGAGAACAAGAGAACACGATGTCACGATGTCAACCGATAATCAATAGAATACTCAAACCCTCGCCCCTAGTTTGGACTCGCAGGTTTGAACAACTACTAACCCCCGCCTCTAGTGTGGACTCGTAGGTTAGCTTCAAGAAATCACCCTCGCCCTAGTGTGGACTTGCAGGTGCGGACAGATAACTACTAACCCTCGCCCCTAGTGTGGACTCGCAGGTTAGCTTCAAGAATCACCCTCGTCCCTAATGTGGACTCGCAGGTGTGGACAGATAACTACTAACCCTCGCCTCTAGTGTGGACTCGTAGGTTAGCTTCAAGAATTCAAGGTTCAGTAGTTCCGCCATGACTTACTCATCCTATGACACGATACGACTCAGTCGAAGTACAGGTGACGACAGGATATGACCCAGTCAAGATACACGAGAGAACCAATCCAATATGAACTACAAAATTAACTTTGAACACGAACTATATATACATATATCCAATATGAACTATAAAGGTAATTATAAACAAGGCTATATATATACTAGCAGGCGTGATATACAAATCACATATAAATAATCAACTAGTAAAACTAGATAACAATAAGAATATGCATGTAAATAAACTGTAGAGGGAGGCAAGGTATCTTGCCTGTGGTCCTTACACAAACCGTATTCACATGTCGAGGATGAGGGGATGCCGATCTAGGAGCTTTCAACCTATAACACATATCGTACCATGAACCGTGCACGAAAACTATAAATCAATTCTAATGTTCTAGTTCTAAATTTATGGATTAGTGGCTAGTTGGGTTACTAATCTGATACTAATTAATTTTGGAATAATTCACTTAAAACCCTAATTTAACCTAATAATAATCTGAATATAATCTAAACATGCAAGTTTGGCCATAAAAAGTCGTGTTTCCCAATTTTGGAAACCATGGCACGCAAATCGAGACGTACTGTTGACTATCTAGTCAAACATTGTGAACTCTAGATTTTGAGAGTGCACTTTGGTAGATTTCAGCGCCACGAGTCTGCTGGAATCAACTATACCACAAAATCATGCTTTGGTCAAAAGATATCGCCGTTATGGCTAATCGTGACCAAAACGGGAATCAACCGATCAATTCTCAGTTCAACAGAAACCTAAAATACTAGATGAATGAATTAATTTCTGAAAAAATATATATATCGTAGAGCTCTGTGTTAGCTTTTCGAAACTTTAAACGGTTCATGATTTTGATTTTCGGTCCTCCCGAAATATCAAAAATACTGAAACGTGTCAAGTTTCGAACAACCGACACTACGAATTTTTCAGAAATTTAGGAATAATATCTACAAAAATAAATTACATAATTAGAAAACTTACCTCGATACAAATCCAACAAAAAAATGGTGCACGAAAGCCACGTCGGAGTTGGCGGGAATCGCTTCGGGAAGTCGGAAACCCTACATGAGTTCTTCCACAAAAGGCTGCTGGAATTTAATTAGGGTGGACGAATATAATAATATATATATAGGAGAGAGAGAGGCGGTCACTGTAGCAGTTGGCGCCGACAGGTGGGCCCCCCGGGTGAATTTCTGGGTATTTATTTATTTAATTCATAAAATTATTTAAAAATTATTTTAAGTCCAAATAAATCAAAATAAATTGCAGAAAAATCCAGAAAAATTCTAGAAAATTCTAGAAAATATTTCTAAGTGTCTAGAATATAAATAAAATATTTTAACACAAAATATCATCGTGTGACCTCACAGTAAATTTCCAAAGCCTATAAAATATAATTTCTATAGGTTTTAATTATAAAAATTCCCAAAAATTCTAAATAAATCCAAAAAAAATCTAAAATATTCTAGAAAATATTTTTAGTCATTTAGATCCCAAATAAAAATATTTGGCCCAAAAATACCCCCGTATGACCTTACAGTAAATCCTGAAAGTCCTTAAAAATAATAAAAGCTTAAGTATTAAATACCTGAAAATATCCAAAAAATTGTAGAAAAATATAAAATAGCTAAATAATATATATAAGCTATATAGAGGTCATATGACCTTATTATGGTCATATCCCACTACAAGCTTTGGCATGACTCACAATGACCATAAAATTAATCATAAACAAATAAAATTTTAAAAAAATTAAAATTTTGGAAAGTTGGCTTACAATCACCAAAACCAGAAGACCCCAATTCAAAATAAAGAACAAATCCTTACCTTGCCCTGACCGCCGACCCCTCTCCGCGGCGCCGAGTTCCACAATCGGCGCACCTGGCCATCTCTTCTCGCGACGTGTCCTCTAAATTCGGAGCACGCGGACTCGCCAAGCGACCCAACTTTTGCCTTCCTTCTGGCCCACTCCGGGAGAGCCACGCGGCCGTCGCACCATACCACGCTGCGCCGGACACCGCCGACGTTGCCCCCTCCGCGCGAGTCAGAGCCGTGCGACTCCCTCCGCGTGCGCCCCAGATGCGCTACCGCAGTCGCGCGTGCGAGATCCCTCCGCTGAGCGTCGCCCGTAGCAGCCGTCGGTAAGCCCCCTTCACTCTTCTTCTCTACTCCTTTCCTCTCTCTCACCCTTCCTTAAGAAAAAAATAGACAGCTGTTGTACCACATTAATACTTTATCATATTTTAATTTATTTTTTTGGTTGTTTTCGTTATTCTTATGTTTCGATAAACCTTATTATTATCATTATTATTTTTATTATTACTTTTTTACAGATGGCTAAGAGTAATAGTTAATATTAGTTATTTTTTATGTATTATTAGTAATACCATTAGTATTAGTGAATTACTTGGTGAAATTTAAAAATGACTCTTGGCCTAAAATTTTATTTTGACAAAATAGGTTAAAAATATAATTGCTATATTTTTAAGCTATTTATTTGGCTTACAAGCTAAAAGATTATTATATATTTTTGTGGTATTTTAAACTAAGCTTTTGACCTAAAATATGTTATAATATTTTTATAGTATTAAATAAGGGTGTAATATTTTCTACATAAGTAAAATATAGTTTCGATATAAAAAACAATTTTTCGTGACTTCAAGTATTTGTCTAAAACTATTTTACTACATATAGTTTTCAAAATATAATAAATACTTTCCAAATATATATATATATATATATATATATATATATATATATAATCAAAATCTCTTTGATTATCATCTTGTCTCTAGCTAAGCCACATATTTCTATTTCCTTGTCAATTCTGGATCTCCTTATGTCACCCCTAACTAATTTGATTATTCTGGACCTGATGGAACAATTCATGCCATCAACAGAGGCCGTCTCGCGTAGTTATAACACTGAAGTCAGATTTCGTGCCACCTTGCTTATCTCAGCACACCAGGCCTCTCACCAGGCAAGATATCTTGCCATTAGCTGATTATTTTACTTTAGCTCATATTCATGCATTATTCATCATTTATTTTCTGCAAAATAAATTGTGATACATGGATAAGTAGATAGAATTTCTACTGTTTAGTTCTATTTCCTGCTATGTACTATTTTCTTATACATTGAACTTAGATTTATGGGACAACCCTTTGTGTGTTGCATTCATAGGCCTGGACACAATTGTACCACGTTGTTGTGAGTCACATATAGAACTTGGACATGTGTGACTGGCTGGCCACCAGTACGTATAAGTCGTGCGATAGGATTAACCGCTAATAGAGTTGCATGCTTGGTTTGACTTAGCGGTTAATAGAGGTAATATGTGTTGTGGATACAACATAGTAGGCATTAGGCGGGGAGGATAATACTTAGCGTATGGGCTATTATGCACTTCCCTTTTGTGAACCGGATGCTCCGTTGGAGATACGGTGTGAGATGGCCCATGATTACTGTCGTCCACTGATGTTCTGCGGAATGTTATGCTCTTATTGATTGGGCCTCTGGTGCCCCAAGGGGGGACCATATCGATTATATTTTAGCCAGGGCCAACGCATTGGAGGGTGTTCTTAAAACTGCATTCACTTAGATTGGTTAGGCACCCTTATCCGTTAGGTATGAGTACTCTTGGTTTAGGTACTTGTATATGATCGTGGCTTGGAACAATAACTTGTCGCGGACTAGTTTGACACATCTTGTCCTTATTTGGTTGTAGGTGTGGCTCACTGCTACGATGAGAAGGTATTGAACCTTGTTGTGGTCCGGATACCATATTGGATTCGTGACTTGGAAAGATACTTCACCGTGTGCTAATGTGCCATCTTCTGTCCTTGTTTGGCTGGAGGGAAGGTATGCTAATCCAAATGGTGTGGTATTGGACCATGTTATGATCTGATCTTACTTATTATTATTGAAAAGTTATATTCAGTTTATATGGTATGATATTATGTATCTTGTTACGTCCCTCTGAGGATCTGGTTATCTTTCCAGGTGTGTGTGCTCTTATCTTTCGCAGGTGTTCTAGCCGTGGCCGTGATCATCTCTATTTCTTCGAGGATGATTTTACTTTGTGTCATGCTCCACTCCCGTAGGAGCGATCGTACTCGCTAAGGCGTGATGCCGTACGAGCCTAGATTGCGCTCGTACAAGACGGGTTCCATAACGACCGATTTCAGCGGCTGCGACGGGGTCATCGCACAGAAGTCCCATGCAGAGACATTGAAACATGCAGTAAAAATTTAGATCAAATACGAGTTATTCAAAAGAAGCTCTTTTATTAATATTGAAACAAGGTTACAATGGGGCGCAAGGCCAAGATTACAAGTCTCTCAAGCTCACTCTTCTCATATTTTACAACTTCACTCAGCTCTCTCTCATCTCTCAATTACAAGTCTTGATCCAGCGGAAGCTTCAGAAGGCGACGTCCATATATTATGTCCCGTATAAGTCTTTAATCCATGCGGCCGCACACTTCGAATTGCCAAAGAACTCCATGCCTCAACGCATCCCAAGCGAGCTCCGTGCCACGAGCTTCTACCTGTGCCTGCACATGTAAACTATGTGGGGGTCAGTACTCAACTGTACTGGTGGAATGAGCTCCTCATCCACCCATACAAAACCAACATGTTTACTTTACTTTGTGCAACATAGTCCCCTTTTGTATTGTCTTTCTACTCTTGCCTTAGGATCAGTTTTAGGACAGACGCCTTGGCCTATTTTGTGTCTCTAGACCATCCCGTGCTTGTATCAACAACGTTAACCTATCCAGTCGTGTTTGCCTTGCGGTCCAAAATCAGAGACGCAACTACACGATAGTACCCAATTTTCTTATGACCGTGCTACAAATCCTTTATGCCGTGCCTCACAACTATGTGCGACTCAACCATATCGCCGCCTCGCGGCCCTTGCTACTTTGATCACCAACTGACCCAAATCGAGACTTGTGGCTAAGTATCACTCGACCGACTTTGCCTTGCGGCTTTTCTGACTTAAACTCAGGACAACTCACATCCAAACTATGCAACTTATATGCCGACAGCATTAGACTCGATGCCACATCTCGTGCCGAAGCACGGTGTCTTCGTTACAGCCAAATCTTAGGCCCAAACATTTGTATTCTAACTGTACACACATTCAACAACTCAACTCAATCCAAAGGTACATACGCGGATTGTCGCCATGCCGACTCGTCTATATAATTTGGTCACTGACTCCCAGAGCCATCGTGGACTCCTTTAGCTTGTTAGGCGGCCGCCCTTGCCAGCGTGAGTAGCGAGCTCCGCTGCAAGACTCTGCACTAACTTGTGCGATCATCCTGCACGTGCTAATGCTGCTTCTCAAGAACCGGTCCCCGTCCGCTTTGGGTCGTTCGAGGAAACTCTACCTTATCGGCAAGTTGTCCATGACCATGCAAGACTCGACTCAACTGACGTCTCACACAGTTATTCCACCTCTAGTGTTATCATCTCTTTCAGGGCCAAGTTCAATACTTCTCACATCTGAGATCTTGTCTCGACGGCCCGTAGTCGCGAGCATTCTTCTTTCTTGCCCTATCATTTTATTCAACTCAAGAACAACTATTCGCAACACTTTTCAAACTCAATGAATCAACCGTGGCCCGTGCCTGAAAACACTAAGTCTGTGACATCATGCCTTAAACCAACTTGAACTCTACGCGATGCCACCGCCCAAGATATACTCTATATGACGGGCTTAAAACCGTAAGACTAAGTTGTCATACCCAGCCATAGAACTTGTAGGACCGTGCTTGGAATGACTTAGGTCGACCACTATCACATTGCCTAACTTAATCAAGCCTACAACTTAAACCAAGGGACGAACAAAGACTATGCCAAGCCTTGCATTACGGAAACATGCATGCTTTAGCGAGCATTTACGCAGGCGACGCCTATGACTTAGGCGAGTTCATAGTTTTGTGTCGAATACCAACTCTCCTTCTTCCAAGCCACGGAACGAAGGACCCAGTGTCATTTTTAAAGCACGCCGTGCACCAACTCTAAGCCGACCATTGGACCTTTCCATATTCTAACTCAATTCGACCGTCGGGATTATTTCCTTTAGCTATGTGGATTCGTCACTTTTATTATCAAGCCAACTTGTGCAAGTTGAAAACATGCAATTTATTATGTGAAGGCAAAGATGAGGCAAGTTCACCGAAACTACCCCACCTGAGCGTGTGATCGCCTCGACCGAGCGATGTCTTCAAGCAGCCGTTGCAAGGCTAAGTTCGAACGCCGTCGGCGTTTCGATCCCTCTGATTGACTGAGCGGGATGGGACACTACATCATACACCACTCAGAAAAAGTTTTGTCCTCAAAACTAACTGAGTACTTACTTATTGACTTATCAATTACTCAACATTCAAGAACTCTCGTACACACTACGCCCATGCGTTTCTCAAATCCGAGCCACGCTCGTGCTACCCTCAATCCTTTCTTCAAAACTTACGATCTCAAAATTCTCGACACTTTCCTGTTTCTTAAGTCTCACTTGATTCAACGTATCACTTAGTATGGATCGTGCACATATTCCAGGCATCCCCAAAATACATGCATTTCAACCAAGCCTCGTGATAGCGAATCCCGCTATCACTACTCGAGTCGGATCGTGCACGTATTCAAACGTCCTTGATATACATGTATGTCAACTGATACTCGCGAGTGGTGCCTCCACAAATCCTACTACTTCGCACTCGGACGTCTGCCTAACTACTAGGCTATGTCTTTCTGTCAGTATTGGAATCATAGTTCCCAAACAAAAATATCAACACTGACCCCATCCTAAAGTCAAACCAAAATAGTAGTACGGGATCTTTTTACCCAAGCTCGCATCACTCCGATTTCTAAACTTCGAGCATAGATCGCCTACACACATCCCAACATTTTGTCGTACGGGGTCCGAGTCATTAAGTAAAGCCATCATACGATAACTCACGTTCAACCAATTTCACGACGTATCCAAATCGTTCATTCAATAAGTCATCTTATATAGTCTATCCCTTCAAACACGTTCGATATAGTTCGCCTATCAATCCTTCTCATTTCAAGCACGCTATGACACAATTTAGTCGCTAACCAAATTTCACATTCCATATTTCCTAAGTCATCTATTCCAATTCACGTAATCAATCGTGAGATCGTCTAGCTTAACAATATGTTGTGCCCCGATCTCACGCGAGTCAGATTATCCATGGTGGGCATGAATCACCATGCACGCTCCCGCCGGATAATTATCCTCATCGGGGCGTAACTCTTGTTTTGCATTTAGACTAATACATTCTCGATGCGCGGATTGGATTTACTCAATCCTCAAGTTTATTTCATTCATCAATCGCAAGTCCTAGCATCCTTAATTTTTTTCTTCGCATCATACCGACAAATCGAGACAATCAAAGTTGCCGTATCCAGATTTTTCGAGTTCGATCATTCCCGCGACATGAATCACCATGTCAGTGCTCACGCGAAACAATCACCCCAAATCCGATGCGACGCATGGGCGAGGCTAGAGTCGCGCTCACGCAAGACAAGATCGTCGACGTTTTGGTTACCCGCGTAACCATCAAGACACAATCATTTTTATCCAACATTCATCTCGATCAAAATCCTAAGTATAGCATCCAACCGAACAATAACACTTGCACGATCGTCGTTCGCCGAGTCAGAGTACCCCCGAGTTATCGCATATCGATCTTTGATACGCCTCAATACCATTGACGATATGTGTAACCTAACGATCTTTCTTTGCAACCAAATTTTGAGTCGTGCGAATGATACCATCGTTCGACTGGATGATCTCCTCGACAGTCAATTTAGGTTCGATCATTATCCCTCGAATCATTCACAAAATCGATTTTTTCTTTTTTAACACAAATTTATGTATTGTTCATCCGTCTATCTTAAGTCATCGACCAACGTTTTTCTCCAAATCATATCATTCCTTTGCCAACTCAAAACATCGTGAAACAATCAATCCAATCCTTAGAGTCATTGCGTAACTTCAAAATTCAACTTTTTCATGCACGCTATCTTCCCGTCGTGCTAACTTTTCGTATACGATCCGTATCAATTTCCTTGATCAAGCCATCTGTTCGTACACCCTAACTTTTTTCTCGATTCGATTTCACCTACTCAATCATTTTGTATTTCACACTCATGCGATCCTCAATCCCGTACACATTTCGTACGCGTCGATTTCTAAGTTGTTCGAATCGACTCATCAAAATCTTCAAGACTATATTTTGCTCAATCATATTCAATCTCAGGCTTGTATCCACGCGACGCTTGCTGATAGACTTGCCGATACCCCACATCCTCAATCGATCGATCGACATCCCTGAGGCTATCGCATACACCACTCAGGGATGAAATCATTCAACAAATCCTCAAAACTATCATTCGATTCAAAACCGACTTCTTCAAATTTTTCCGTCCGAACCATTCCTTAATTTCCAAGCACGCTCGCCTATATCGCACCGACGTTATGGTCACTCGATAGCACCCCAATCGATAGTCATCTCACTTTACTCAATCGAGTCCAACTCATTCTTGATCGACACTATTCAATTCCCGTACTCGACTTTTCTAAGGTCGACGCAATCCTTGGTGTATATGCCCAGCCCGACTTAGCCAACCGTGCTTACGCGAATCATCTTTTCATTTTATCAAAAACTGTTCTCCTATATTTTGCAAAATATTTAGACTTATTGTATGGACATCCCATGGGACAATTGAGAGAGAGCGCACCAACGACATCAACATACAGAAGCAACAGAGTTTGCGGAAACAACGAGTTAAAGAATTCAATCGATAGTCCAAGGACGTAAAGTCGTGCTCTGATACCATTATGTCACGCCCCGCTCCCGTAGGAGCGATCGTCCTCGCTAAGGCGTGATGCCGCACGAGCCTAAATTGCGCTCGTGTAAGACGGGTTCCATAACGGCCGATTTCAGTGGCTGCGACGGGGTCGTTGCACAGAAGTCCCATGCAGAGACATTGAAATATGCAGCGGAAATTTAGATCAAACACGAGTTATTCAAAAGAAGCTCTTTTATTAATATTGAAACAAGGTTACAATGGGGCGCAAGGCCAAGATTACAAGTCTCTCAAGCTCACTCTTCTCACATTTTACAAGATCACTCAGCTCTCTCTCATCTCTCAATTACAAGTCTTGATCCAGCGAAAGCTTCAGAAGGCGACGTCCATATATTATGTCCCGTATAAGTCTTTAATCCATGCGGCCGCACACTTCGAATCACCAAGGAACTCCATGGCTCGACGCATCCAAGCGAGCTCTGCGCCACGAGCTTCTACATGTGCCTGCACATGTAAACTATGTGGGGGTCAGTACTCAACTGTACTGGTGGAATGAGCTCCTCGCCCACCCATACAAAACCAACACGTTTACTTTACTTTGTGCAACATAGTCCCCTTTTGTATTGTCTTTCTACTCTTGTCTTAGGATCAGTTTTAGGACAGACGCCTTGGCCTATTTTGTGTCTCTAGACCATCCCGTGCTTGTATCAACAACGTTAACCTATCCAGTCGTGTTTGCCTTACGGCCCAAAATCAAAGACGCAACTACGCGGTAGTACCCAATTTCTTTATATCCGTGCTACAAATCCTTTATGCAGTACCTCGCAACTATGTGCGACTCAACCATATCGCCGCCTCGCGGTCCTTGCTACTTTGATCACCAACTAACCCAAATCGAGACTTGTGGCTAAGTATCACTCGACCGACATTGTCTTGCGGCATTCTCGACTTAAACTCAGGACAACTCACATCCAAACTATGTAACTTATATGCCGACAGCATTAGACTCGACGCCACATCTCGTGGCGAAGCACGGTGTCTTCGTTGCAGCCAAATCTTAGGCCCAAATATTTGTATTCTAACTGTACACACATTCAACAACTCAACTCAATCCAAAGGTACACACGCGGATTGCCGCCATGCCGACTCATCTATATAATTTGGTCACTGACTCCCAGAGCCATCGTGGACTCCTTTAGCTTGTTAGGTGGCCGCCCTTGCCAGCATGAGTAGCGAGCTCCGCTACAAGACTCTGCGCTAACTTGTGCGATCATCCTACACGTGCTAATGCTACTTCTCAAGAACCGGTCCCCGTCCGCTTTGGGCCGTTCGAGGAAACTCTACCTAGTCAACAAGTTGTCCATGACCATGCAAGACTCGACTCAACTGACGTCTCACACAGTCATTCCACCTCTAGTGTTATCATCTCTTTCAGGGCCAAGTTCAATACTTCTCACATCTGAGATCTTGCCTCGACGGCCCGTAGTCGCGAGCATTCTTCTTTCTTGCCCTATCATTTTATTCAACTCAAGAACAACTATTCGTAACACTTTCCAAACTCAATGAATCAACCGTGGTCCGTGCCTGAAAACACTAAGTCTGTGACATCGTGTCTTAAACTAACTTGAACTCTACGCGACGCCACCGCCCAAGATATACTCTATATGACGGGCTTAAAACCGTAAAACTAAGTTGTCATACCCAGCCGTAGAACTTGTAGGACCATGCTTGGAATGACTTAGGTCGACCACTATCACTTTGCCTAACTTAATCAAGCCTACAACTTAAACCAAGGGACGAACAAAGACTATGCCAAGCCTTGCATTACGGAAACATGCATGCTTTAGCGAGCATTTACGCGGGCGACGCCTATGACTTAGGCGAGTTCATAGTTTTGTGTCGAAGACCAACTCTCCTTCTCCCAAGCCACGGAACGAAGGACCCAGTGTCATTTTTAAAGCACGCCGTGCACCAACTCTAAGCCGACCATTGGACCTTTCCATATTCTAACTCAATTCGACCGTCGGGATTATTTCCTTTAGCTATGTGGATTCGTCACTTTTATTATCAAGCCTACTTGTGCAAGTTGAAAATATGCAATTTATTATGTGAAGGCAAAGATGAGGTAAGTTCACCGAAACTACCCCACCTGAGCGTGCGATCGCCTCGACCGAGCGATGTCTTCAAGCAGCCGTTGCAAGGCTAAGTTCGAACGCCGTCGGCGTTTCGATCCCTCCGATTGACTGAGCGGGACGGGGCACTACACTTTGACCGTCTTTGCTTCGCTCGCCAAAATCTTTCTTTGTTATGTATTCTCTCTCTTTTAAAATTATTGGTAGTAGATTTGTCTTCGCCCAACATCTTGTATAAAGACATTTCATGGTTGATTATAAGATATCTTTTATTCCTTTATTTTGTGGATGAGATTAGTTGTCATAGTTTCTACTGCATTTTACAGCTTATGTATTCATACGAGGTTTCCATATATTGGAGTATACTTTGTATGTATACAGCTGGCGTATCTACGTACCTAGTCCTACGTATTTTGGGACTGGGACGTTACAAGCAGGTCAAGATAAATTGTTTGGTTACTTTACCGTACCCAGCAAGTCTGCGTATAGGATTAGAGTCTAGGATCGCATCCACGTTCTTGGCCTCCTTTCGCGATTCCAATTTCAAACACTTGCTTGACTCATTGATTGCATCTTGTTTGACCCCTTCTATCTTAATCTTATCTTCCTTCATGCTTGATAGAGGTTAGAAAGATAACCATACTAGATAGATATGTGCCATTGTCCCTTCATACTACTAGTTTAATTCTTGTAAGTTGGGTAGAATGCCTCACGACCGAACATTCCCATTATCCTTGTGACCTATAATAATAGATTTACTAGATTATAGAGTTTGGAGGACCCTAACCCATATAGCCAACCAAAGCCTTAGACAAGAGGACAGTAGGACGACAGCATAGGCCCAAACACCGTACAAGACTTTGATTCTTAAGGATCTTGAACTATTTATATTTCTTACATCATTATCTCACGTACTCATATTTTAGACTACCTTGAGTAATGTCGCTATTATAGCCTAGTTTTGCAAGCTTATTCTTTGATCGAGCTTGATCAAGAAAAATATTTTATTGGAGGCCTCCACTAATATATTGCCTAATCAGAACTGGTGCATGATGGTTTGATCAACCTAGTTTACTTTGGTTCGCTTTTTATATTATTTTACGTGGATGGAGACATAGTTAAACTTTTCCTCTAGAATCTCACCCACGACTGCCTTGACAATTCTCTTTTGAATTATTTAGTCGCCTTTGAACCACGTACTCATATTCGATAACATCTTCTTTGAACTCTTTATGGTTTTTGTTTTTTTACTTATTTTAGAAAAACAAAACACTCGATAGACACGAAGTATTTCTCTAGGACCCAGATAGTTGTATATACATGAGTGTAACTAACCATCGACCAACCCATGATTATATCCTCATCTTAAACAACTCGTCCTTCACTCGACCCTAAATCTACAATCTTGACCTTCTAATCACTTGAATGATTCCCATCGTCTCCTTAATCGTGCCCTCGACCTAAAAGTCTACCATACAAAATTTCTTTCAATAAACCATATCTCTTAAGACTAAATTATTTCTTCTTGATATGCTTAATTCCTTACTATTCTTTAATTCGTCTTATCTTGATCTTTTAGTTGTTGTATCAACTAGTAACCCTTAACTATCTTCTAAACCATAACCGTGATCTCCTAAACTTGTCTATTTTATTGTATGCCGTTTTCCTCTCCAATCGCGTTTTTCTATGAGAAAATCCTTTTATCCTCTCAACCCTGCCTACCTATTTAATTCTTAATTTCGAGGACAAAATTCTTATAAGTTGGGTAGGATGTAAACCCCCTAAATTTTTACTACATTTTTAAAAAAAATATATTTTGGCATGCGTTTTTATTTATTTTGTAGTAATGTGTGATACAAAATATTTTCTAAATTAATTTTACTATTAATTGTTACTAAATATAACTAATAAATATTTTTGTTCGAAATACTTATATGGAAGTAAATTTTGATTTGTTTAGTGTCATAGCAAATCCTTGCCAAAACATAGGTCTTATTTTCTTACAAACGTTATTTTATTTATTATACAAATATGGTTATTAATTTCAAAATTTGTATTTATATAAATATTTTTCGTATACGAGGAACATGAAATTAGATTTATGTATATATATTAGTTTTCAAAACCAATTGTAATTATTTTATTTACTTGAAAAAGGTTATTCAAATATTTAATATTTATTTTTGAAATTAATTAATATTATTATTTTAGTATTTCTAAAAGATATTTTAAAATTGTTTGATTATTGTTTAAATTAATTATGATGATTTACAAATTTGAATTTATGGATTTTAGTTTATATAGATTTAATGTAAAGGTAGATTTATCTATATTTAAATAAGTTTGGATTTGAATTTAGATTTGATTGTATTGATTTAAATTTATAAGTGAATTATCTAATTGGGTTTAAATAAGTCTTAATCTTTATCTACCAAGGACTTCCTCAACCCTATATATAGGGGAGCCTCCATAATGTTTTTCCTCCACAAATTTCCACCAAACCAATCTCCACAATTCGTGCAACGTGCTGTGCATCGTGTCTGTGAAGCAGAATCTTATTCCAGTTCTTTAAAGTCATCCACCTCGTGTTGGGACACACCCCCGACACGATGCATCAAATCCCTAATCCTAAGCTGTTCCTGCCATATCCACCTCTGCCAGGCCTCTCTCTGGCCTCCTTTCTGTCGGCCGAGCCTAGACCACCCCTTCGACAACTCTTTCCTCTACGACCGCCAAACACCAGAACTCCCCGACACTACTCCGCAGCCACCCGCAGCAGCACAACTACCGATCGGCCCCAAAAACTCACATCACCACCACGAACCCCATCATAGCCCATCCGCCGAAACCAACTCCGTATCACCACCGTGGCAGCCCCATATCCGCTGCCAGCACCCCGACTCCAAATCCTTTGCCACAGAACCATCAGCCTTCACCAGCACCCGGACTCCTCTTTCCTGTCGCCGTTATCGCCACCACCAACCACCACAGGATGATGCCGCCACCACCTGCAGATCATCGCCACCAACACCCAATAATCGCTTACCACCGGAGCGACACCATTGTTCCCCATGCACCCGGCCAAAACCTCACCTACGGCCTGCCACGACCATCACCGGCCGCAGCCATCCAAAGCAAACGTCATCACCAACACCAGAAAAACCCAAATCGAAATAAAGAACAAATCCTTACCTTGCCCTGACCGCCAACCCCTCTCCGCGGCGTCGAGTTCCACAACCGGCGCACATGTCCATCTTTTATCGCGATGTGTCCTCAAAATCCGGAGCACGCTGACTCGCCAGGCAACCGGACTTTCGCCTTCCTTCCGGTCAGCTTCGGCGGAGACGCGCGACCGCCGCACCACACTGCGCTGCACCGGACAACGCCGACACCGCCTCCTCCACGCGCGCTGGAGCCGTGCGACTCCTTCCGCGCGCGCCCTGATGCACTGTTGCAGTCGCGCGCACGAGATCCCTCCGCCAAGCGTCGCCCGTAGTAGCCGTCGGTAAGCCCCCTTCACTCTTCTTCTCTGCTCCTTTCCTCTCTCTCACCCTTCCTTAAAAAAAGAGACAGCTGCTGTGCCACATTGATACTTTATAATATTTTAATTTATTTTTTTGGTTGTTTTCGTTATTCTTATGTCTCAATAAACCTTATTATTATCATTATTATTTTTATTATTACTTTTTTGCAGTTGGCTAAGAGTAATAGTTAATATTTAGTTATTTTTTATGTATTATTAGTAATACCATTAGTATTAGTGAATTACTTGGTGAAATTTAAAAATGACTCTTGACCTAAAATTTTATTTTGACAAAATAGGTTAAAAATATAATTGCTATATTTTCAAGCTATTTATTTGGCTTACAAGCTAAAAGATTATTATATATTTTTGTGGTATTTTAAACTAAGCTTTTGACCTAAAATATGTTATGATATTTTTATAGTATTAAATAAGGGTGTAATATTTTCTACATAAGTAAAATATAGTTTCGATATAAAAAATAATTTTTCGTGACTTCAAGTATTTATCTAAAACTATTTTACTACGTATAGTTTTCAAAATATAATAAATATTTTCTAAATAGATATATATATATATTTAAATAAAATCTATTCGATTATTATCTTGTCTCTGGCTAAGCCCCTATTTCTATTTCCTTGTCAATTTTGGATCTCCTTATGTCACCCTTAACTAATTTGATTATTCTGGACCCGATGGTACAATCCATGCCATCAACAGAGGCCGTCTTGCGTAGTTATAACACTAAAGTCAGATTTCGTGCCACCTTGCTTATCTCAGCACACCAGACGTCCCACCAGACAAGATACCTTGCCATTAGCTGATTATTTTACTTTAGCTCATATTTATGCATTATTTATTATTTATTTTCTGTAAAATAAACTGTGATACCTGGCATAAGTAGATAGATTTTTTACTGTTTAGTTCTATTTCCTGCTATGTACTATTTTCTTAAACATTGAACTTCAGATTTAAGGGACAACTCTTTGTGTGTTGAATTCATAGGCCTTGACACAATTGTACCACGTTGTTGTGAGTCACATATAGAACTCGGACATGCGTGACTGGCTGGCCACTAGTACGTATAAGTCGGACGATAGGATTAACCGCTAATAGAGGTTACATGCTTAGTTTGACTTAGCGGTTAACAGAGGTTATATGTGTTGTGGATACAACATAGTAGGCATTGAGCGGGGAGGACAATACCTTAGCGTATGAGCTACTATGCACTTCCCTTTTGTGATCCGGATGCTCCGCTGGAGATACGGTGTGAGATGACCCATAATTACTGACGGCCACTAACGTTCTGCAGAATATTATGCTTTTATTGATTGGGCCTCTGGTGCCCCAAGGGGGACCATGCCGATCCCATTTTAGCCAGGACCCATGTGTTGGAGGGTGTTCTTAAAACTGCATTCACTTAGATTGGTTAGGCACCCTTATCTGTTAGGTGTAACGCCCCAGTCCCAAAATACGTAGGACTAGAACGTAATCATGCCAACTATATATATACGAAGTATATGGACCGTCGTATGTATACATAAGCTGTAAAATGCAGTAACCAAAGCACTAAATCTCATCCACAAAGATAAATAATCATATAAAAGCAACTTTGAGTTTTTCATGTACACAATAGTTGGGCGGAGACAAATCCACTACCAACAAGTAAGGGAAAAATACATGGAAAATGAAATGAGTTTGGCGAACAAAGCGAAGACGATCCAAGTGCAATCATTCTCGAAGAAATACAGATGGTCACGGCTAGAGCTAGAACACCTGTGAAAAATAAGAGCACACAACTGGCGAGATAACCAGGTCCTCAGAGGGACGTAACAAGACACATAATATCATGTCGTTAAACTGAATAATAAAAGCTCAACAGAAAAGTATGCATGAGTAAAGGCTCCTAACCGTTCTATGTAAAAATGCACTTTGAAGACAACGTTCCACACAGGGGCTCTCGAGACTAGAAACACGGCGCATTAGCGTTTCAACCAAGGCACTAGTGGCGTCTAAAGAAAAGTAAATGCACAGTCCATTAGCACTCGAGTGAGAGCTAAGGGGCATCTAGAGAAAAATAAATGCACGGTCACTAGCTCTTGGGTGAGTCACTAACGACAGCTAGAGAAAATAAATGCCCGACCCATTAGCCCTCGACTGAGTCACTAAGGGCATCTAGAGAAAAGTAAATAAGTGAAAGCCCCTACGCCTAATAGTTGTCTCCACCCATCCCATGCACTACACGTGCTATATCCACATCACGACATTCCTAACAACTGCTAAGTCTTCTAGACAACCATAACTATTTAGCAGTTATTGCCTATTGTACGGCATGTGCGCACCGATGGCCAGTCGATACGTACGTCCGAGATCTATATGAGACTCGTGACTCGTGATACACAAGTGTCATCCAATGAATGTGGCACAAACAAAGGTGGTCACTTAACTCTAGGCCAAATGCATAAAAAAACTAAAGTATAGTAATTTGCAACTATATATGATTTTTGAAAGAACAACTTATAATAAATAAAACATGCATGATATTGAACAAGAATTTAAACAGTAAAGACAAGGTATCTTGCCTGGTGGGTCGCCTGGGGTGGTGCGATAATCCGACAAGTCCAGTCTTGTTTAATAGCCATGGTCGATGTGTAGGGGTCCGCGGACGCGAGAAAATAGGCAAGCATGATTAGGCATGAGTAATGAGGATAATTGGAAGAATTTGCGGAGTAGATAAATATACAAATTCTGAGAAAAGATTTATATTACTTTAAAACATGTGTACTTGTAAAAATTCACTTACGGAAATATTTTTGAATAATTTTGAAAATTATATCTTATTAGTCAAAATACTCTAAGTTGTAAATAGGTTTAAGGTGGAAATTAAATTTCATAATTTAAAATACTTCTAAAAATATAACCGGTCAAATATATGTACATATATAATTCAAAAAGAATATTTTAGTGTTTTTTTAAAAAATTTAAGTTGAAATTTGCTAGAAAACCTTTGTTCAATTAAAATAATAGTAAAAATAATAATATATACATATACTATCAATATAGCCAATGAATATTAATAATAATAATAATAAAACTAATAATAAGGATAACAGTAATAACACTATATAATGATAATAATAATAATAATAATAATACTAATAATAATAATAACAACAGTAATAATATTACTAATTAATAGAAATTTTAATAATAATAATGGATTAATAATAATCATATGATATATAATATACATTAATAATAATAATGATGATGATAATAATAATAATAATAATAAAAATAAAAATAATAATAATAATATAAACAACAGCAATAGTTGTTCCTAAGTGACAAAGGAAAAAGAGAGAGAAAGGAAGTGGAGAGAGAGAGGGGAAGAAGTTGGGAGGGGCTCACCAGAATATGGGGCTCGAGAGGCTCGATCGGCCGGAGCTCGACGGAGACCGCTCGGGGGTTACAGCCAAGACTTGGCGGCGGAGGCTGCTCCGGTGCGGCAACGGATCTGACGGTCGGGGCGACTCCTGCGGAGGTCGGCCGAAAGGAGCATGGCAGCGAGGGTTTCGGTGCCCGCCTCGGAGCTGGTGGAGAAGTATCGAGCTGGCGGAAAGAGGAGAAGGCGAAGAAGGAGGGGCAGCGCCTCGGCCAGGCGCGGCTCGGCCAAGAGCAGCGGCTGTGCGGCCATGGCGGCCTGCGAGGCCTGGGCACGACGAAAGAAGCCCGATGGTGAAGGGGAAGGCTGGTTGCGCAGCATCGACGATGGAGACGGAAGCTCGGCGTAGATGCCGCGGACAGGTAAGAGATTTCTTTATCTTCGCCTGTGTGGTGGTTTTGGCGTTGGTGGTCTGCTGTCGATAGGGGACCCGGGGGTGACAGGGTCAGAGTTGCTGGTGGGGCAGCGAGGGCTGTCGATGTAAGGTGGTCGGATTGTGGACGGGGAAGGAGATGGTGGTGATCGGGTTGAAGGTGGCAGTGCGTACGGTGGCGGAATTGGGGGTCTCCGGCGGTTGGGTATGCGGCAGGAGGCCGCGATGGTTCTGCTGGGTTAGGGGAGAAGGCTGACGGCGACGGAGATGATGGCGGAATAGGTGTTCAGATTTAGGATTAGAAGTTGTGTTGGCACGTGTCCTGCGAGACACAGAAGCACGTATCCTGCGAGACACGGGAAGGTGTCGAGTCCAGGGTTGTCGGACTGAACAAAAATTTTTAACTGTAATGGAGGAGAATATATAGTGGATGGGAGGCACAGACACGATGCACAATTTATGGATGTCGGGAAAATTATGGAAGAGTACCTGCCTATTTATAGGATATAGAAATTTCTAGTTGGATAGGGATTGGAATTTGATTAAATCCCCAATAGATAATATAAATTTTAATTTAAATAAATCAAATCTACATTTAAATTAAATTCCATTTTAAATCTAGATCATCTAAACTCAAATATAAATATAAATTCTACTTTTAAACTTTTTAAATTAAATCCATAAAATCAAATCGAGATTTAAAATGGCCACAAAAATTTTCAAATATATTTTTCAAAAATACTAATAATAATTTCGAAAATAATAAATATTTAAATATCTTTTTGAATATAAAATATTAATATTAATAAATTTCAAAAATTAATTTAAATATTAATAGGAACTACTTCAAAAATACCTTTGAAATAATTTAAGATAATTGATAAATAATTTCGAGAATTAATTTATACATAAATTATATCTTACGCCTTTTATAATGATAAAAATAAAGTAATTACTATATATTATTTTGAAACTATAAAAATAGAAAAATATTTTTCTAAAATTATGTACGCTCGCACATATTCACACTCGTCGAGCAATTACGAAAAATAAAATTTCGCGTGCGACGTACAATGCAACTACCCGACGTATAAATACAAAATAAAAAAAATCAGTACCAAATTTATATATAAAAAAATAGTAAAAATTTAGGAGTTTTACATCCTACCCAACTTAAAAGAATTTCGTCCTCGAAATTAAGAATAAGTAGGGGGTGAGAAGGTACAGGGGGTATGACAAGTCTTCGGGCAAGGCAAAGAAAAAACGCTTTAACATAAATAAGCATTTAGTAGGTCATGAATTTGATAATTTCAAAAATAGTCATGGATATGGAGGGTTGCTAGTTAAGGCAATGAAATCATGATAACACGAATTGAGTAGATCAAGGGAATTAATTTTTAGAGTCTATAGGAGGGGTAGTTCCTTGGAAGGAAATTAGGCAGTGGACGTCTAGGTCGAAGGCATGAAAATAGGAGAACGATTGAGGTTATTCAAATGATTTAGAAGGTCACGATGGTAGGTTTAGGATCAAGAAAAAAGATGAATAGTTTTAGGATGAGGATATAGCTACGGGTTGGTAATGGCTAATTACAGTGGTCATAAGTGTTCGGGCAACTAAAGGGGATATTCGGCACGAGAGATTTCGTCCTTCTAAAATAGGAGGAAGACGGAAGCGATAAAGGGTTCCAAAGGTGATATTATCGAATACGAATATGTGGTTCAAAGGCGACTGAATAATTTCAAAGGAATTGTCAAGGCAATCGCGGAGGAGACTCTAGAGGACAAGTTTAGCTATGTCCCCATGCACGTAGAACGATAGATAAAAGCGAACCAAAGTGCACTCGGTTGATCAGACCATCATGTACCGGTTCTGATTAGACAATATGTTAGTAGGTGCGACCCAAATAACATATGTCTTGAACAAGCTCGATAAAAGATTAAGATTGCAAAACTAGGCCACATTAGCATCATTAATCTAGATAGTAAAAATATAGGCACGTGAGATTAAGATTGAATAGTCTAAGTGTCATAAAATCTAAGTCTTGTTTATTCCTGTACGATCAGTCTACGGTTTATTACCCAAGGCTTGGTTGACCAAATGGGTTAAATCCCTCTAGTCCCTATAGTCTAGATAATCCTATTTGTATTCTCCTTAATGGTCAAGGGTGTGTCAGGTCGTGGGGTATTCTATCCAACTTAAAAATTTAAGCTAAGGGTGTGTGGGACATCTACTAGTAGGGTCAATCTCTAGCAAGCACGAAGGGAAGATAAGAATATTGATAGAAGGAATCAAGCAAGATGCAACCGATGAGTCGGTCGAATTTGGAATCGAAGAAAATGTCAAGCATGTGGATGAGATCCTAGACTTCTAATCCTATTTGCAGGCTTGCTTGGTACGGTAAAGTAACCAAACAATTTATCTTGACCTGTATGGGCCACCACAAAAATATGTAACGCCCCAGTCCCAAAATACGTAGGACTAGAACGTAATCATGCCAGCTGTATATATACAAAGTATATGGACCGTCGTATGTATACATAAGCTGTAAAATACAGTAACCAAAGCACTAAATATCATCCACAAAGATAAATAATAAAATAAAAGCAACTTTGAGTTTTTCATGTACACAATAGTTGGGCGGAGACAAATCCACTATCAACAAGTAAGAAAAAATACATGGAAAATAAAATGAGTTTGGCGAGCAAAGCGAAGACGATCCAAATGCAATCATTCTCGAAGAAATAGAGATGGTCACGGCTAGAGCTAGAACACCTGTGAAAAATAAAAGCACACAACTGGCGAGATAACCAGGTCCTTAGAGGGACGTAACAAGACACATAATATCATGCCGTTAAACTGAATAATAAAAGATCAACAGAAAAATATGCATGAGTAAAGGCTCCTAACCGTTCTATGTGAAAATGCATTTTGAAGACAACGTTCCACACAGGAGCTCTCGAGACTAGAAACACGGCGCATTAGCGTTTCAACCAAGGCACTAGTGGCGTCTAGAGAAAAGTAAATGCACGGCCCATTAGCACTCGAGTGAGAGCTAAGGGGCATCTAGAAAAAAATAAATGCACGGCCACTAGCTCTTGGGTGAGTCACTAACGGCAGCTAGAGAAAATAAATACACGGCCCATTAGTACTCGACTGAGTCACTAAGGGCATCTAAAGAAAAGTAAATAAGTGAAAGCCCCTATGCCTAATAGCTGTCTCCACACATCCCATGTACTACACGTGCTGTATCCACATCACGACATTCCTAATAACTGCTAAGTCTTCTAGACAACCATAACTATTTAGCAGTTATTGCCTATTGCACGGCATGTGCGCACCGATGGCCAGTCGATACGTACGTCCGAGATCTATATGAGACTCGTGACTCGTGATACACAAGTGTCAGCCAATGAATGCGGCACAAACAAAGGTGGTCACTTAACTCTAGGCCAAATGCATAAAGAAAACTAAAGTATTGTAATTTGCAACTACATATGGTTTTTGAAAGAACAACTTATAATAAATAAAATATGCATGATATTGAACAAGAATTTAAACAGTAAAGGCAAGGTGTCTTGCCTGGTGGGTCGCCTGGGGTGGTGCGATAATCCGACAAGTCCAGTCTTGTCTAATAGCCATGGTCGATGTGTAGGGGTCCGCGGACGCGAGAAAATAGGCAAGCATGATTAGTCATGAGTAATGAAGATAATTGGAAGAATTTGCGAAGTAGATAAATATACAAATTCTTAGAAAAGATTTATATTACTTTAAAACATGTGTACTTGTAAAAATTCACTTACGGAAATAATTTGAATAATTTTAAAAATTATATCTTATTAGTCAAAATACTTTAAGTTGTAAATAGGTTTAAGGTGGAAATTAAATTTCATAATTTAAAATACTTCTAAAAATATAACCGGTCAAATATATGTACATATATAATTCAAAAAGAATATTTTAATGTTTTTTTAAAAAATTTAAGTTGAAATTTGCTAGAAAACCTTTGTTCAATTAAAATAATAGTGAAAATAATAATGTATACATAAACTATCAATATAGCTAATGAATATTAATAATAATAAAAAAATAATAATAAGGATAATAGTAATAACACTATATAATGATAATAATAATAATAATACTAATAATAATAATAACAGTAATAATATTACTAATTAATAGAAATTTTAATAATAATAATGGATTAATAATAATCATATGATATATAATATATAATATAAATATAATGATAATAATAATAATAATAATGATAATAATAATAATAATAATAATAATAATAATAATATAAACAACAGCAATAGCTGTTCCTAAGTGAGAAAGGAACAAAAAAAAAGAGAAAGGAAGTGGAGAGAGAGAGGGGAAGAAGTTTGGAGGGGCTCACCAGAAATAGGGCTCGAGAGGCTCGATCGGCCGGAGCTCGACGGAGACGGCTCGGGGGTTGCAGCGAAGACTTGGCGGCGAGGCTGCTCCGGTACGGCAGCGGATCTGACGGTCGGGGTGACTCCCGCGGAGGTCAGCGACGGTCAGCGGAGGGAGCGGCGGGAACACGGCGCAAGGACGGCCGGGAGGAGCGTGGCAGCAAGTGTTTCGGTGCTACTCCCCGGAGCTGGTGGAGACGTGTCGAGCTGGCGGGGAGAGGAGAAGGCGGAGAAGGAGGGGCAGCGCCTCAGCCAGGCGCGGCTCGGCCAAGAGCAGCGGCTGTGCGGCCATGGCGGCCCGCGAGGCCTGGGCACGGCGGAAGAAGCCCGGTGGTGAAGGGGAAGGCTGGTTGCGCTGCACCGACGACGGAGGCGGAAGCTCGACGCAGATGCCGCGGACAGGTGAGAGATTTCTTCATCTTCTCCTGTGTGGTGGTTTTGCCGTTGGTGGTCTGCTGTCGACAGGGGACCCGGGGGTGACAGGGTCAGAGTTGCTGGTGGGGCTGCGAGGGCTATCGACGTTAGGTGGTCGGATTATGGACGGGGAAGGAGATGGTGGTGATCGGGTTGAAGGTGGCGGTGTGTACGGTGGCGGAATTGGGGGTCTCCGGCGGTTGGGTATGCGGCAGAAGGCCGCGATGGTTCTGCTGGGTTAGGGGAGAAGGCTGGCGGCGACGGGAATGATGGCGGAATAGGTGTTCGGATTTATGATTAGAAGTTGTGTTGGCACGTGTCCTGCGAGACACGGAAATGTGTCAAGTCTGGGGTTGTCGGACTGAACAAAAAGTTGTAACTGTAATGGAGGAGAATATATAGTGGATGGGAGGCACAGACACGATGCATAATTTGTGGATATCGGGAAAATTATGGAAGAGTACCTGCCTATTTATAGGATGTGGGAATTCCCAATTGGATAGGGATTGGGATTTGATTAAATCCCCATAGATAATATAAATTTTAATTTAAATAAATCAAATCTACATTTAAATTAAATTCTATTTTAAATCTAGATCATCTAAACTCAAATATAAATATAAATTCTACTTTTAAACTTTTTAAATTAAATCCATAAAATCAAATCGAGATTAATAAAATGGCCACAAAAATTTTCAAATATATTTTCCAAAAATACTAATAATAATAATTTCAAAAATAATAAATATTTAATATCTTTTTGAATAATAAAATATTAATATTAATAAATTTTGAAAATTAATTTAAATATTAATAGGATCTACTTCAAAAATACCTTTAAAATAATTTAAGATAATTAATAAATAATTTTGAGAATTAATTTATACATAAATTATATCTTACGCCTTTTTATAATGATAAAATTAAAGTAATTACTATATATTATTTTGAAACTATAAAAATGGAAAAATATTTTTCTAAAAATATGTACGCTCGCACATATTCGCACTCGTCGAGCAATTACGAAAAATAAAATTTCGCGTACGACGTACAATGCAACTACGCGACGTATAAATACAAAATAAAAAAATCAGTACCAAATTTATATACAAAAAAAAAAATAGTAGAAATTTAGGGGTTTTATATTAGGTATGAGTACTCTTAGTTTGGGTACTTGTATCTGATCGTGGCTTAGAACAATAACTTGTCGCGGACTAGTTTGCCATATCTTGTCCTTCTTTGTTTGTAGATGTGGCTCACTGCTCCGATGAGAAGGTATTGAACCTTGTTGGGGGTCCGGATACCATATTGGATTCGTGACTTGGAAAGATACTTCACCGTGGGTTAGTATGCCATCTTCTGTCCTATTTTGGTTGGGGGGATAGTAAGCTAATCCAAATGGTAAGGTATTGGACCATGTTATGATCCGATCTTACTTATTATTATTGAGCAGTTATATTCAGTTTATATGGCATGATATTGTGTATCTTGTTACGTCCCTCTGAGGACCTGGTTATCTCTCCAGGTGTGTGCTCTTGTCTTTCGCAGGTGTTCTAGTCGTGGCCGTGATCATCTCTATTTCTTCGAGGATGATTGCACTTTGATCGTCTTCGCTTTGCTTGCCAAACTCTTTCTTTGTTATGTATTCTCTCTCTTTTAAAATAGTTGGTAGTGGATTTGTCTCCGTCCAACATCTTGTATAAAGACATTTCGTGGTTGATTATAAGATATCTTTTATTCCTTTATTTTGTGGATGGGATTAGTTGTCATGATTTCTACTGCGTTTTACAGCTTATGTATTCATACGAGGTTTCTATATATTGGAGTATACTTCGTATGTATACAGCTGGCATGTCTACGTACCTAGTCCTACGTATTATGGAACTGGGGCGTTACAGCTCTTACTAGCCATATTACATAATTTTTAGTTGTGATATTTATTCCACTGCATGCACACACTCTATTCATCCTCCCTAGAGGTGCTCAACTGTCCTACACTTGTCTCATGTCCAAAGCTTCTGGAGTTGCACCTAATCAAAACCTATTCAGAAATACATGATTTAATGTTTTGGTTTCCACTCCTCCTGAAATTCTTATTAGATCCCTAATACATTATTTAGTAAGCCCTGAATCCCAACTTATACTTTAACCCTTTAATTAATATAACATTCCTTAAGGATAAAATCCAACTAATTTTTCTTTTAATTCAAGGCTTATGACCCAATGGACTTAACTGGAGAATTAACTTGTGTAATCATTACTGACCCATGCATTTTATTTATTTCTAGAACTTGAAGCCCAACAACTTCTAATCCCGAATTTAATTATTATGGTTTTTTTGGGATCTAGTCTAGTTACACTTTATTATTTTTAATCAGCCGTAACCTGGCTAGAGATCCAATTTAGATATCCTTAGTTCTGAATCAAACTAATTATCTTATTCAACAAATATATTCAACCCGATCCATTACTCTTAACCGGCCCACAATGATAAATCGTAGTTATACCCTTCTTAATTATAGGCCCAGTCCAATAGAGTTTCCCATTTATATCTTCTATTAATCTTTGGCCGAGCCCACTGAAATTATTTCAGTCAAACCTGAGCCTAGTCCTAAGCAAACTAAACTAATTATTCCTAGTTTTTGGTTCTGGCCCAGTCCTATCCATTCTGCTAATTATTGGCTAAAGCCTTGTTATCTGTCTAGTAACAGACGAAAAAACACAAAACAAAGTAAGAATGAATAAAGGAAGAAGTATCACCCTCGGTGACTTTCCCGACGCGAAGACATAAGGTTAACGTGGATACAAGGTCAGTGTCGACTACTCACGTGTGGCTGGCCGCGGTCAAATTTGGAATTTGACAGACCGTCGTAGATAATCTCAGCACGAACTTCATGTCGACGAAGCTCGACTTGTCGGATAATTTTGTTGATAGAGCGCCGACAGTGGATATACTAGAGCTCATCGGAGATTCACGTGTGGACACACGAATTTGACGTTGTCGCTGATCAACACTGGTGTGCTCAGGTCGTAAATTCATAGTCGATGGATCGAAGCCATGAAATGACTGATCTCCTCTCAATGACAACCAAAGAAAAGATTACCTTAGCGAAGGTCACAAGAGAAGACTGGGTTAGCGATTCGAATATAAGCGTGTAATTGAAACAAAGTACTGAAAAGCTTACCTTAGCGGAGAGATTCTTGCTCCGTTGGAGTAGACGCCGAGTTCGACAGAGCATCTCGAGGTTTTACTGCTTCTCTCGAGCAAAGCTTGACGATATGCCTTAGCACTTCACACGAAACTCGACTCCTCAGAAGGAGTAAAGTCCTACGGAGATCAACCATGGTTCATCAGAACTAGACTTCCTCAACAAGGATGATGACCATGGATTTATGGATTTGAGGAAAGAAAGTATGTAACAGACTTCTGTTACAAAATTTGGAAAATTGGCTTCTTCAGGAAAAATTTGGAGAATTTTTTCTAATGGGCAAACTTAATATAAAGAGTGTTATTTTTAGATAAGTTTGGACAAAATTGAAATTTTGTAAAATTAATTTTCTTAATAACAAAACGAATTAAAAGACATGTTTAATGTCCAAAAATTAGCAAGGTTAGTCAAGGGTTAGCTTGTTGTATAATTTGAGAAAAAAAATCCAACTTCCTTCTTCCTCACTTCAATGTCATTCAATTTTCTATTCAATACTTTCAACCTTTTTTTTTTTTTGTGTTTTTTAAATTTTGACTGTTTCAATATTTATTTTATATTCAATGGTATTTTATGGGCTTAATGATCAAATGACTACATAACTAGCCATAAAATTCTATTAAAATATATTGAATTTGTAGGAAGAGGAGTTGGCTATATATGGATCCATATTGTTCGTATTGAGAATATACTTGAGAAGAAAGAAGGGTAACCATGTGATTCCTCCTTCACAAACATGTATTCCTTCATTCCTTTCCTTTCCAATCTTTCATGCTCTAGGCAAGAGCTAAGTCAGGGTCAATCTTCCTGAGTTGTGTGCAACGACGGGATACCGGTAGAGTAGGAGTTTTACCACTAGGAGCATTCGGAACAAGTCTGCACATAGACCCGAATCAACTCTTAGGGCAGTGCTTCGTGCGCACTGGTAACTTTAATTTGGTTTATTTTATTTTCAGGTTTCCTAGTAGAGAGAAGCAATATTTATAACAATCTAAGAGTTGATTTATATTATTTATTTAATTAATTGATCTTCAAAATTAGCATTCGGCTAGTGACTGAAAAATTATGTAAGTTGCTCAATTGATCTCTACAATTTGCATGATTAAACTAGTTTATCCAAGAATTTAAGATATAAAATTGTTCTGACATGTTACTAAGAAAGTGCTAGCATATTTGTGTTAGTATGTACTCTTCTTGTCAAAATTGTGATTTTCAGTTCATTGGAATTATCGACTAATATGTTGTATATCTCGTTGTCCACATGAATGGTTATTTGTCATTTCATTAAATATTGTTGTATTTTACTTGCCGGTCGTGGATCTACTCTAGCTAAGTATACTAAATTTTATGTGTTGATAACAAATACTCTATATCTCTCCACCTTGGTCCTTAAATTCCACTTCCTTGAGATGGGATAATTTGTAAAAAAAAAATGCTTATAAACATGCATACTTGTGCATGTATGTATGGAATATGTTATGTTGATGTGCAATATATATTTGTTTTATAAATTATCTAATTGTATTTAGATGATATTTAATCTAGGATTGTTATTACTGACATGATACTATAAAATGTTCACAAAATTGTAGACTCAATATGTGATCATGCTAGCATTTTTTTTTTTTTGGTAATTTATCATATATTTTTGCAAACTTCATCAATCCTATAAATTTTACAAACTTGTTCTAATGAATTGATTTTTGAACTAGTGAATTCGTTTTGAATGCATGATTTATGTTATATTATAATTGATCCTTTAAACTTTTGAAGGAACAATTAATAATAAAGTTGTAAAATAGATATTTGTAATGATGGCAATGCTATGGGGGTTGTGGTCTTATAAGTTTATGCTTTAGCATAATCTATCATTGTTGGAGACACTATAATTCTATACATGCTGAAATTATTCGACACAAATTTTTGATTTTGTATTGTTCATAAAGTTCTGTTAATGACATAAAAATATTTTTTTAATGACATGTAATGTTCATTGCGAGAATTTTTTTCTCTTTAGCGATTAAAACCAAATTTATTTGTCAGGACCAAGTGTACCTATTCATATCTCAAGCATCATATAAAATGGAAATGCACATGGCATAGAATTAAGTTTTTTTTTCTCCTATGTAAAATTTTTTACTAACAGCTTGAAGAATTTTGATAATTGTTCTATTTAGACTAATATTACTATTTTCTAAATGGTGGAGTCATTCTCATGGAAGTGTACCTATTCATATATCATGCATCATATAAAATGGAAATGCACATGGCATAGAATTAAGTTTTTTTTTCTCCTATGTAAAATTTCTTACTACCAGCTTGAAGAATTTTGATAATTATTTTATTTAGACTAATATTACTATTTTCTGAATGGTGGATTCATTATATATATATATTTTTTATATATATATATTAAAAAAATTGTGGTCAAGATCTAGATGCAACTCGTGGTTTGAAGTGTATACTACTTGCTTACTATATACAGAACATTATAGAAATGTGTCCTTTTGAATTGAAAAGATATTGCCAATCATTGATATTTATTAGTATAAACTTCTTAAAGGATATAAATATTGCCAACTATCCATATATTCTTTTAATGCTATTCTTTATGACATTTGTGGTAATTTAATGTTGTAATTAACTTGTGTCATATGCATAAAGGCTGATAATGAGAAGATAAATGTGCCAATTAAATTGTGTGCATGGCTAAAGTTATTTATATTTGGTTTTATTGTCTCTTATTAAATATTGATGTCTTATATTTATTTTTAAATTTTTTCGTTGACACTAACAATTATTAATTATCTAAATGATATAAATCAATATAGTTTTTTTTAACTACCACCTAAATTTTTTATTAGATAATATTTTTGTAGTCAACGACCCATATATAAACACAACATACATATACATGCTTATATGAAATGTTGGGAGCTAACATTCTTATATTCTCCCTCTTCTGTGTCACGCCCCGATCCCGCTAGGGTCGTCCGTCTTGCCTGGATCCCTGCCGGATCGATCGTCCTCGCTAAGGCGTGATGCCGTGCAAGTCTAAGTTGTGCTTGCACAAGGCCATGTACCTGCACAAAACAACTAGTCAAGCAAAAACACACGCACGCACCCATTAGTTAAGCAAAACACACGCACGCACCCATTCATTGCAGAAAACCAAATATTGGACACAGAGATTTGAAATGAAAATACTTCTTTTATTCATAAACTTGATAGGAATACAAGTACAAAGCTTTGTGAACTCAGATTTTGCCTTATATTGGATACATGATTCTCTTTGAAACTCTCTTTGAAAATAGTCACAATGCCCATACATCATGTCCCTTATTACAAGCTGAAATTAAAAGACACCTTCAAAGGAAATGAAAACTTGAAACTTGACTGGAAAGAAAATGAAGTTTCGAGGCAGTCCGCAGCTCTACTGGGCTAGACGAGCTTTTGTGCCTCCTTGAAATTCCCCTGTCTCCTTTTGCTTTCTGAAAAGGATGTCCACAACGTGGGTCAGCACACATCATGTACTGGCGAGCGGCTCTTCGCCGAAACTCACAAATATCTGCACTAATTTAACATGTGAAGCTACATATTTACTAGTTCTCTTTCTACTTGTCTAGGTTCTTTTTAACAATTCATTAGAAACAATGACAGTAGAATAATTTATAACCAACTTACCATCGCTGACAGTCATCCCTACACAAAACAGGTTAGCACAATTTGCATATATGTAAAGCATACTCATTTTCCGTCCCTGCATGTTAGGCTAGCAATAAATCTCTGTCTATATGCATGAACCTAACTATTGTGGTCTATGGGTATTCCCATTACTAGCAATCGAAACTTTCTGCCCAACTACTAATAGACTGACACCCCCTCTTACTGCGGGGGCTTCTAGCCCCAGGTGTCCTGTTCTCTCCTAGGCCGATCGACTCCAGGTGCCCCCAGAATCGATCGAGAGATTACCACCTTGTGTACAAGTTGTCTAGACCAATACGAATGCAGCTATCAGATAATTCTACTATGCATGAGCCTAGCAACTTGTAGACATTTTCATTCTCTTCTTCTTGCACGGTCAAGCCGTGATTTCCTTACCGAGCTATCTCTTTTAGGCAATTCATAAGAGCATACAGTTCATATTGAAGCAAGCAAGCGACAGTTCCATTTTACAAGTGATTCATTCATTTATCTTCTCTTATCTTGTGTTATTATGGTATCGTTGATCACAGGGACAAGGCAACAGAGTGGACTAGAGATTTTTTTTTATTAGGGCGTACAAATAAATGCAAGTCCGGTTAAAGAAACTCACTAAGATGAATCTTAGTTGAGAGAAGGAGGGACTTCATGCGCCGTTCACGTCCTATGTATGTCTATGCGTCCCCCTGCATAGACACTGATTAGCATACTTCGGTCTCTTTCTCTTAGGATTCGGAATGAATGCGATATGCGATGAAAGCGAACAATGAAAATCAATCATCGAAAACCAACACAAAAACGCATTCATCAAAACCAAGCAGTGAAAGAAAACATCCAACAAAACTCTTGGATTTATTTCAATAGAAGCCAATCCATCAATTGGAAAGGTTCATTGCATTTCATCCATGATCAATCGATATCGGCAAAGGTTTTTCCTAGATACTCAGTTCAAGACTGAGTCAGCAAGCCGTGGATATTACATAGTGGACCGCGAGGAGCGGGGTACTACATAATAACCCACTGAGAAAAGTTTTTTCCTCAAAACTTAAGAAACAAAACTCACCTCCACTAGTGTTGCATTCTGGATCAAGCAACATGGAGAGATTGTAGACGTGTGCTGTCGCCGTGTTGGTATTCCGCAACTGCTGATTGTGCGAATTATCTTGGAGCGGCGGTGGGCGTGGCAGCTGCCCACACTCTTCATCATCATCTCTATTGTTCAGCGGCCGAACTCTCTTATTTTGGCAATTTATAGCACGGTGGCCCTTTTGACCACAGTTGAAACACTCTCCGTTGGCAGAACGGCAAACTTCTTTTGTGTGTCCATGCCTACCGCAGAAAGTGCACACGGGCTTATTATTCTGTTCCCCGCCCGTCTTCCTTTCTCCACCAGTCTTTTTCTCCCTGTCGTGATATCTCTTGGCGGGCTGATTCTGACTGTACTGTATTTTGATAGACGTCTTCTTCAGGCAGAACTGTTCCACCTGTAGCGCCGTCTCAAAGGCCTGAGAATACGACCCATATTCTTGATTCAACATACTTAATTGGATGTCATCATTCATCCCTCCAATGAATCGATTTATACGAGTCTGCTCGGTGGGTAGCATTACAGCAACAAAATTTGCCAGCTTAGCAAATTCAGACTCATAGTCCTCAACGGACATATCTCCCTATTTCAGTGTGATGAAGTCATCCTCCATCTTCTTGCTCATGGCTGGAGGCAGATATTGATCCAGAAATACCTTCTTGAATGAGGCCCATAAGATCTTTCCATTTCTAGCCGTTGCGAGCAGCGTCGGCTTCTTCGCCTTCCACCAATCCTTTGCCCGCAGCAGTAGGAGCAGAACGACAAAAACTACCTTCTTGCTTCTTGGAACTCCCATGAACGCGAACAGACTCTCCATTTTATCAATCCAGTCCATCACCTTGTAGGGTGACGTCCTGTCTTCAAATTCCGGAGGTTTCGCGTCTAAGAAGTCCTTTGGCCTAAAGGAAGTGTGCCTTTGCGCTGGCTGGGGCTCGTCACCTTCCACGGGCTCAATCTCGGGCGTTCCCGTTGGTTTGGTCGCTGTGGTGGTACCTCAATTTGCCGCAAGCACCATGACAATTTTAGTCAAGGACTCCAGCTGTTTCTGCTGGGCCTCTATTTGGGCCTATTGTATTTGATTGCGTTCCTCACTGTTCTGTCTCTGCAGTTCCAACAATGTCATGATCCGTTCTATCGGATCTGTCGAGGCAGATGGGCGAGGAGGGGCCATTTCTCTACAAAAGAGTATAACTTCTGTCAGTCTCATAAAATATTATAGACTTATTGTATGGGATATTAGTTTTCATAACTCAAAATTAGGACACTTTTGAAAGCCATCAAAGTACTTTATATACTTTTTTGAAAACGATATTTGCAAGAGGCCAAGGACGTAAAGCCGTGCTCTGATACCTCTTTGTCACGCTCCGATCCCGCTAGGGTCGTCCGTCTTGCCTGGATCCCTGTGGGATCGATCGTCCTCGCTAAGGCGTGATGTCGTGCAAGCCTAAGTTGCGCTTGCACAAGGCCATGTACCTGCACAAAACAACTAGTCAAGCAAAAACACACGCACGTACCCATTAGTTAAGCAAAACACACGCACGCAACCATTCATTGCAGAAAACCAAATATTGGACACAGAGATTTGAAATGGAAATACTTCTTTTATTCATAAACTTGATAGGAATACAAGTACAAAGCTTTGTGAACTCAGATTTTGCCTTATATTGGCTACATGATTCTCTTTGAAACTCTCTTTGAAAATAGTCACAATGCCAATACATCATATCCTTTATTACAAGCTGAAATTGAAAGACACCTTCAAAGGAAATGAAAACTTGAAACTTGACTGGAAAGAAAATGAAGCTTCGAGGCAGTCCGCAGCTCTACTGGGCTAGATGAGCTTTAATGCCTCCTTGAAATCCCCCTGTCTTATTTTGCTTTCTGAAAAGGATGCCCACAACGTGGGTAAGCATACATCATGTACTGGCGAGCGGCTCTTCGCCGAAACTCATAAATATCTGCACTAATTCAACATGTGAAGCTACATATTTACTAGTGCTCTTTCTACTTGTCTAGGTTCTTTTTAACAATTCATTAGAAGCAATGATAGTAGAATAATTTATAACCAACTTACCATCGCCGACAGTCATCCCTGCACAAAACAGATTAGCACAATTTGCATATATGTAAAGCATACTCATTTTCCGTCCATGCATGTTAGGCTAGCAATAAATCTCTTTCTATATGTATGAACCTAACTATTGTGGTCCATGGGTATTCCTATTACTAGCAATCGGAACTTCCTGCCCAACTACTAATAGACTGACCCCCCTCTTACTGCGGGGACTTCTAGCCCCAGGTGTCCTGTTCTCTCCTAGGCCGATCGACTCTAGGTGCCCCCAGAATCGATCGAGAGATTACCACCTTGTGCACAAGTTGTCTAGACCAATGCGAATACAGCTATCAGATAATTCTACTATGCATGAGCCTAGCAACTTGTAAACATTTCCATTCTCTTCTTCTTGCACGGTCAAGCCGTGATTTCCTTACCGAGCTATCTCTTTTAGGCAATTCATAAGAGCATACAGTTCATATTGAAGCAAGCAAGCGACAGTTCCATTTTACAAGTGATTCATTCATTTATCTTCTTTTATCTTGTGTTATTAAGGTATCGTTGATCACAGGGACAAGGCAACAGAGTGGACTAGAGATCATTTTTTTATTAGGGCGTACAAATAAATGCAAGCCCGGTTAAAGCAACTCACCAAGATGAATCTTAGTTGAGAGAAGGAGGGACTTCACACGTCGTTCATGTCCTATGTATGTCTATGCGTCCCCCTGCATAGGCACTAACATCTGATTAGTATACTTCGGTCTCTTTCTCTCAGGATTCAGAATGAATGCGATATGCGATGAAAGCGAACAATGAAAATCAATCATCGAAAACCAACACGAAAATGCATTCATCAAAACCAAGCAGTAAAAGAAAACATCCAACAAAACTCTTGGATTTATTTCAATAGAAGCCAATCCATCAATTGGAAAGGTTCATTGCATTTCATTCGTGATCAATCGATACCGGCAAAGGTTTTCCCCAAATACTCAGTTCAAGACTGAGTCAGCAAGCCGTGGGTATTACATAGTGGACCGCGAGGAGCGGGGCACTACATTCTGTGAATGGTTAAATAACCATTCCCCATACTATTGGTTTACGTGATAAATATAAATATGATGTCTACTATAGTTTACATTGTTTTAACATAATATTTTACATTTTGTTCTGACTTAGAAAATAGATGTTAATATGTCTACAAAATATTAGACACATCAGTAATAAATGACATATCAGTTATTTTTGTATCTTTTATCCTCCCTACTAATGGAGAACTCCCAATTGTCACCATTTAGCTTTAAAGTTTGGCCAAAGAATTTTTTTTCACTGAAGGATTCTTGCAATTTCAATTGTTGTGCAATATTATTGTCATTTCTTGACTTGGAATACATAATATGTTTAAACCGGTCTGAATGGCATAATATGATCGGTTCCCTTATAGAATCTACGGAGTAGTAGTTCAAATTTTATTTCTATATCTATTATTTTTATTTATTATTTCTTGTTTAATAAGAAATATTATTTTTATACTATTGTCTTGACATTGTTATAGTTAATATTAGCAACAATAAACGTATTCTTCTTTTACTGGTTATACCTTATGACTGTCATTGGCTAGAATACAACAATAACTTAACATCATAACCCTTGGTGGATATTTGGTTGGACTTTTACTGTTAGGTAGAACATTTTGTACAAACAGAAAAATTCTTCCTTTCTTAGTCCACTAGTTTAACACAATACATCATTTACATTTTGTCAAATATAAAAATATATCTTATTTTTCAAATCTTGCATATAAAAACTTTGTAAAATCATTGTTGAAAAAGTTGTGAATAGTTTCTGGTATATATTTCTTGTTAATATGCAAACTAACCTCTATTCTCTTGAAGGTAGAATCCTTAGGGATATTTTTAATTTTGGAAAGAGCAACATTTATCGGTGACGGTAATAAAAATTTGTTTGTACTCACTCATTCTTAACATGATCTTTGTAAAGTTATCTTTCCAAATCAGAAGCATTAGAGATTGTAACTTGTTAGTCCATCTCTAACATGTCAAGGGTGAAGTGAGAATAATGGAAATATCTAAAACGATGAAAAAAATGACATCTTCTGAAGTGTTATTGGTAAGCCAAAATCAAGAGATACAAAATTGTTCTGATCACGAGGAAAGGTAATTTTTCATATTTACAATTCATGTATTCTATTCATTTTGATTACTAAATTTAATTGGAGAAATATATGAGCCAATTATTTTGGTTTATACATATGGTTATGTATATTTTGTATAAAAGCGATATTCTTCGCATGATAGTTTTATATGTTTGAACCTTAAATGAATATATTATCACAATATTAGAATTTTTAGTCAGAAAGAAATCACAATATTGTTCTATCACAATATTTAGACAAACTTTATTTTTTGATTATATTTCGTGACACTATAATTCCTTGATTCATTTAAACAATTTTGTCACAAGAAAATTGTTAGTGAAATTGTAAATTCTTTTAAATCTAAAGTTTTAAAAGTTAAGATCAGTTTGGGTACAAGCCGAAAGGGTCCTTCTGTCAACCAGACATAAATAGCTCTAAGCGATAAGGTATTTAATCGTCCCTCTGTGGACCTTCGCTAGCTGGGAATCGGCCCCTACAACTACCCCAAGTTGATCAAAACTTGATAAAATAAAGATTTGATAAGGAAATTAGCAAAATTTACCTAAAATATTATTCTATTACTTTAGATAGTCATTTTTTTAAATGGCTTGTAAAGATAAATTTTTGGAGCCAAGACTGAAAGTTATTGTATCTTAGTTTAAGGGATAATAGAGTCATATGAGTTTTTGCTCACTGTCCTAATATTTATATCAGTAATTAGTGAAATCACATCCTTGTTAAATAATTGTGATGTCACCAAATCTGATTTAGAAAATAATTTAATCAATGAAACAAGTTTCAGAATATATTTTTAAGGATATTCTATACTATAAAATTGTATCATATTGATACTCTTATGTCATAAAAAGTCATTTTTGTACAAACTGGGTAACTGACTCATATGACATCTAATTCATTTATGGATATATATTTTACTTTATAAGGAGTTGCCATCTCTTGAGTTTATGTAAGAATCATAGCTAAGAGTATTATGTACTCAAAAATATTATCTTCAGTTACATCTTGTACTAAAGATGTATGGCTTAGACATTTTATACTTTACATGATCAACATATTGCTTACCTGTCATTTATTTAAAAATTATGATAAAAGCATGATCTTGTGAATTCTAAGATGGACAGGTACCTGCAGCTGCGTTTCAAGACATTAAAGGAGCTTAAAAAGCAAAAAGGTACTTCTGACTATAATGTCATAAATAACTTTACAGATCTCTTGATGAAGAGTCTGTTTACTTTTGACAAAGAATTTGTCTAGAAAATTAATCCTAGAATCATCGAGGGGGATGGAGTTAAGCCCATAAGTAAGTCACCAGTAGTGACAACCCAATTGAGTCTGACTAGAGATCCCAAGAACCCGGTTCAATGGGTAGAAACAAGCTGGACTTAGGTGACTTTATGGAACACTGACCCGAAGATTAAAATCTTAATAAAATAATGCCCAAGTGGCTGTACATGTGTATAATGATTCCCCATCCCTATGGTGACAGTGTTCCGGTGTGATTTGGTTAGGATGAGTTTTAAACTCTTAATAGGTCTAAAGCATGATTATACAGGGTTGACTCCAATCACAAACCCTTTGAGGACTTACCTATGTGAGAGGTCGTGAAGGCCGCGACTATGGGACAGGGTGATCCCAGACAATTCGCATGACTATAAAAAAAGTACGCATGACCAATCTTATACGCCACCCAATCGAGCCACCCGATAGACCCAAGTACCTCTAGCGTACTATATATTCTATTTTCTGAATCTGGTCCAAGAATTTTGATTCAAGGCATAGTCTACCAAGCATTTTTTCAGATAAAGACAATAGTCACTAAGTGAGATTCAAGGCTGTAGTCCATCTCATTTATGCATAGTATATAATTGTCCAGAGTTCTCAACTTCTTTTCTCCTATTTCTTTCTGTTGTTAAAAACGGTTTTTTTTGGGGGGGGGGATTGTTGTATAATTTGAGAAAAAACCAACTTCCTTCTTCCTCACTTCAATGTCATTCAATTTTCTATTCAATACTTTCAACCTTTTTTTTGTGTTGTTTAAATTTTGACCGTTTCAATATTTATTTTGTATTCGTTGGTATTTTATGGGCTTAATGATCAAATGACTACATAACTAGCCATAAAATCCTATTAAAATCTATTGAATTTGTAGGAAGAGGAGTTGCCTATATATGTATCCATATTGTTAGTATTGAGAATATACTTGAGAAGAAAAAAAGGGTAACCATGAGATTCCTCCTGCTCATTCTTCACAAACATGTATTCCTTCTTTCCTTTCCATTCCAATCTCTCCAGCTCTGGACAAGTGCTAAGTCAGGGTCACTCTCCTTGAGTTGTGTACGACAACGGGATACCGGTAGAGCAGGGTTTTTACCACTAGGAGCATTTGAAACAAGTCTGCACATAGACCCGAATCAACATTTAGGGCAGTACTTCGTGCGCGACTTCCCCGGAGGCCGGTAACTTTAATTAGGTTTATTTTGTTTACAGGTTTTATAATAGAGAGAAGCAATATTTATAACATAGCTAAGGCAGTTAGGTTATTTACATCTAACCCTTCTAGATTCTACTCTTAATTGAAACATGTGTGTTAATGTTAACATGTGATTTAAATTCTTCTATCTCAACTATCTAATTAGGTTTTAGTTTAATATTAAATCTAATAAATTATTATAACTAATATTCGAATCATAGAAAACTTTATTTAGGAAGAGGGTTACAAATTACACTCCTTAAAATATTTTGTCCTTAAAATTTTTGGAACGAAAATGCAAAAAGATATATCATTTTCCAAACAGGTACGGATAGCGTCCCTGTATTTCATCCTCTCTCACGCAGGTTCTCTCATAGAGAGTGATGCCTCCACATAACTCTTGACTAGACTTGTGTACTATCTTCTTTTTGCAATCCAGAATCTCTACCAGCTGGTCATAGTAGGTGAGGCTAGGTCCAACTTTGAGTTCTGAGTAGTCTAACACATGGCTAGAGTATACCTCCGAATATAAGACACATGGAACACATTATGCACCCACTCTATGTTGTGCATAGTACAAGCATGTATGCAACTGCGCCAACCATCTCACGTATTCCGAAGGGTCAAATATACCATGGACTAAGCTTACCAACTTAGCCAAACCTTATAGTGCCATGTATTAGAGGCAGTCTCAGAAATACCAAATCCCCAACTTCAAACTCTAATGGTCTTTTATTTCTATTAGCCCTATATGTTTGTCGGTCTTGAGCTACTCTGAGTATTTCGCTGATCTGTTTAACTTTCTCAACAATATCTACTACCATCTCAGGTTTAATTAATGTCCTCCCTCCAACGTTGTCCCAAGACTAGATATACGACATCTTTGCACAAACAATGATTCAAATGGTGTTATCCCGATATTGGCTTGACAAATATTATTGTATGCAAATTCTACTAACTATAAATAGTCTTCCAATGATCCTCCAAAGTATAGGGCGCAAGTCCTCAACATGTCTCCTAATGTCTGAATAGTTCTTTCGGCTGTCCATTTGTCTAATAATTATAGGCGATACTAAACTTCAACTGTGTTCCTAGGCTTCCTTGCAGACTTTTCCAAAATTTTGAGATAAATCTACTATCTTGTTCTGAGACTATAACCGAAACTCCATGTACCCTTATTTTCTGCTTCATATACAAGTCTGCTAACTTCTCTTTAGATAATCTTACTTTAAAGGGTATGGAGTGACTAATTTAGTTAACTTGTCCACGATTATCCATATAGCATCTTTTCCATTAGATATACGTTGTGATCCCGAGACGAACTCCATTATGATGTGCTCCTACTTCAATTCGGGTATAGACATTTGTTGGAGTAATCCTCTAGGTCTATGAGGTTATGCCTTGACTTGTTGGCATACTAAGCATCTCGATAAAAATCTTTCTACTTCTTTGTTCATTCCATACAACATCCCTTAAGTCCATGTATATCTTTGTCGTTTCGGGATGGATGTAGTATTGTAGCTGATGTGCTTCTTGCATAATTTTCCTCCTTAAACTTGCTCTAGGGACACAAAGCCTTGTGTCATTTCTTAGTGTTCCATCATCCATACTACACCCAAACGGACGATTTGCGATAATTAGAGTTGTCCAACAGCGACATATTAAAACTATCCTTACATTTTTGACAGATTGAAACCGTTGTCTAAGATCAAAACCTATTTCAACAAAACAATAGTTTTGGATTCGACAGTTGTTTAGCATCGAAAATTTTGGATCCCTGTTCCAATAAAAATTGGATCCCAAATTTGACTCCCAAATTTTTTCCAAAACTCGCGACTGCCTCGACTTTGCTCAATCCACCACCTCTCCCTTTCTCTCCTCCGCTTCCTCCCTCCATGTCTTCACCAAAGGGTCATCAAACCCATTACTTCCCTTCACCACCAATTCTGTCTCCATCTCCAGCCCTAGGCCCTATGTAGGCGGCCTGAGCATCCCTTGTATCTTCATGGGTTGGGTGGAGATTTCGAACAACAAGTGCATGGAGTTCTCCCTCGGAGGTGTCTGTGACTCCAAAGATGCCAAGAACAGCCTCGAGGCCGAGGATCTCACCCGCATTGCCGCCGATGAGCACGAAGGAGGTGGTCTATCGCCTATGGTAAAGCTCTACTTTTGATCATTCTAAAAAAACCCCAAAAAAAAATCCTAATTCTTCTTTGTCCCCCTCGCATGCACCCCAAGATCCTGTGTGTGCACCCTGAGCTCCATGCTTCGATGACTACCAAACTCAAAGCCCTCATCGTCGAGGCCGAGCTAACTTCCACATCGAAGCCATTCTCTGCGCACGATGACCACCAAATGCTCTCGATCCATGAGTCCCTCCTTCAAAAAAGTTCATATCTATTCTGCGTGGAAATACCAAAGGGGCAGTTGTGTTTTTTGCATAAAAATAGTTTCCTCTTTCTAGATCTCGCAAAGAGGAGCAGGAGGAGTAAAGTTACAAAAGTAGTCGGTTCTCATCTTTCCAGATCAAAGTAGTAAGTTCTACCCCTATATGTTTGGTTTTTATACAATTTATTTAATTATTTGTAGCCTAAATCAATGGTACAAAACAATGATTTACCCGAAATCATGGTTGACATATATGAGCAGTGGCGCACATTTCTATTCAGTTTACTGATAAGTTTACATGATTAATTTTTATTTATATGAAACGACAAATATGAATGAAGGTGCACAATCATCTGATAAGAAGGCATATCCTAAATTAGTAGGCCTATTGTATGACCAGGTCCCCAATACTTACAGTGATATAAGAATCCCACTCTTGCATTTTAGAAAATTCTCACCTACTAAAGCATCTTGAACACTTATTATACAAATCTTCATCAAATGTTAATTATTATTACTGCTAGACAAATATATAAAGGTTAGTGTTCATCTCAATTTATACGTGTACTAAAGTTTGTCAGCCACACAAAATCTTGGCTAAAACTTACAAGCCTAATCATGATACAAAAACTGAAGAACAGGTAGGCAACTTTAGAAGGGGATGAATAGAGTTTATGACAATACTAGCCAAATAAAAATTAAACTCTTTTCACCAACAATAAATAATCAGAGTAAATGCAAAAATATAAAGAGTAAGAGAGCATACGCAAACACAGCCAATTTTAAACTGGTTTCCCTTGTGGAGGACTAGTCCAGGCCTGAGAACTCTAGCTCAGGATTAAATCCACTATTTATGAAATAGTAGTTACACCCCATGCCTTTTCTTCAGAAGAGCACGTCAACTTCTTACAAAGATCGCAGTGGCAATGCTTGAAATTTTCTAAGTGACTTTCTTGACTCTTGCACAAACTCCTAACTGAATAGCACTGAGCACTTTGAGGCTTAGGAAGCTTATGGCTAGTAGATGAGAAGGTTAAGGCTTGTATAAGGCTTTGTAGAGAGAAGAAAAGAGAAGAGAATATTGGATGATTTGAAATAAGAAAATTCAAGGCCTATTTATAGGGTTCTGGGTAGGCAGAATTCGGCTAGAATTCTGTGTCAAGAATTCAAATTTTTGGCCGTTGGACAACTAGCATACATCAAACCCTAAAAATTAGGGTCTTGTATTTTAGGGGAAAGAATTCGGCCCGAACTCTATGTGGAGGTAGAGTTCGGCCCGAACTCTGTCTCCATGAGACAGAATTTCTCAAATGGTCTATGTGGGCTAGTTTGGTTTGGTGGAGCTTTTGGTTTGTGGTTTGGAGATAGATATAGGCCCAAACTACTCAGTGCTACTTAGTTTACATTTATCTAGACTCAATAAATATAAAAATACAGACTCAAAAACTGAGTACACTACAGGAGAAAACCGACGTCCGTCTTGCACTGAATTGTTGTCTTCATGTGTCATATTGAATTATGACAAGTATCATATTGTCCATTTGATCAATATTTGGTTGATTGTGATTTTGTATCAACAATCTCCTCCATATTGATAATTGACAAAATAATATTTGTATATTCAATGTTCATACCTGGACACATGTATAGAAGCAATAGCTCCCCCGTAATTAGTGCATAGAGGCAATAGCTCTCCCGTAAACATTGCTCCTCTGTAAGCCAATATTACTTTATCCTGATAAACACAATCTCTATCAAAACATAGATAACACAGATAGACAAGATGATATAAATATGGAATATCAAATAATTCTCCCCCTTTTGTCATTTAGTAAACTCAAACAAACAGAAATTTGTAAATGAAAGTAAATGGCAAGCACACCAAAGTAATAAGAAACTGCATAAAGTATCTGAAGGGTCACATAACATAGAGTGAACTAATATAATAAAAAGCAACTACATAAAATAGAAGTCCATAATGCATAAAAACTAAACATAAGATCCTCAGCAGCAGCAGCAGGTAGAAGACCACATCCATCATGGAGCTCGAGATGGTCCATCACAGTCAGATGGATCAGTATCCGAACGACGATGATTCATGAAAGCCTTATTCAGATCCAGATAGCGCATAACCCAAGGGTCATATATACGGTACCCATCGCGAGCAGGATCCCGCTCCATAGGAAGTGGCATAGAAGGATGTCGAGACATAGAGTACCGGATGTCATGCAGTGAGTTGCTAATGGCACTCATCTTTAGAGTGGTACGATAGTCGAGCTGGGTCCAGCGATCGTCCTCCAACATGAACTGATCACGAAGCATCGTCTGAATAGACTCAAGAGTAGCAGGAGGAGGGGGCGCAGGCTGTCCAAGAGTAGGAGCATCAGCCTGAGCATCAGAGTGCTCGGACTCAGCAGAAGATCCTACAGCTGTCTGAAGCCGTCTTGCCTTAGATAGGAAGGCAGAGGCTAGAAGGAATTGGCACTCATCGAGAGGGACACGAAAAGCACGAAAAACTATAGGAAGATAGAGAGTATAGACCAAAGATCGTGGCCTCTTCCTAGCATTTATCATCTAGTCTATCATGGTACGTGGAAGATTGAACGGAACATAGAAGTGAAGGTGATACATAGCAAAAATCTCAAAATATGAAACTTCATCAGTCAATCCCGTTTTTGGGCAGGATCATGGAAAAGACAATACGATGAAGCTGGTAAAAGTAGGGGTTAAAATTTTTGCAAAAAGCTTGCGTGGATGTGTGTTTGGGGTACACAAATCGTCCTTAAAGCTTTCAAGGGAAGACCCATCGGGGAAATGAAACTTGCGTGCATCGACAAGTTTCTTCCATGAGTTGGGCTCCAGAATTTTAAGATATTCAGCAAGTTCAAAGTCATCGAATGATATGTCAATTCCAGCAACACGAGAATATTAACGTGTATCATCGAAAGTAAGATTGCAATAAAACATTTAAATTGCATTCAAGTAGATAAGTGAATTAGTAGAAACTAGTTCATCAAGACACAAATCATGAAATAAGGAGTCATAAGTAGAAAATATGGTGAAGTTGATAGGATGGCCCGTGCACACGGGACGTGATCGAAAATCACTGAACCATTCGTTTGAGGCTTCCAATGACACAAATATTCGATCATCGAACGTGTCGAGGTCAATAGGACGAGGTGGATTGAAAAGAGGGTGAATAGGTTGGTGAATAGGTTCATCATGGGGAGGAGGATTCGATGAGGACGCACTCTCAGTACGAGCCCTCTTTCCTTGATTAAATAACCTAGGTGCCATAAGCAATAAAAAAATTATGAAATTGAGGTGGAGAGGAAGGAGAAATTATACCTTAATAAAATAATAGAGGATGGAGGAGAATGATGCAAGAAGTCTTCTCTTTGAATTTAGAGAAGAAATCCTCACAAGAAGAAGAAAACTAGGGTTAGGGTTTGAAGAGGAAGGGTTTGGAGTAGTTTTAGAGGAGACAATGGGGGAGAGAAAGAGAGGGAGAACCTGGTTTTAAGAAGGGGGTTCGAATGGTCAGGTACAATCTAGACCATTAGATCAAACATAGATCAGCGGCTGAGCCCGACTGATATTCTGGAATGAACAGACCAAATTCGGCCCGAACTCTGTGTAAGGCAGAGTACGGCCCGAATTCTGTGTTCTGGGGCCAGAACTGAAGCCAGGATGAAATGAAGTTGAGATTAATACTTAGTTGAAAAGATTGAAAGGATAGACATAAAATATTAGAATTTTCAAAAGTGGAAATTCAAGTAGAAGATTGCAAAAAGCTGAATCAAATGAAAAAAATAAACTTCGAAAATTTAAATTTAGCAAGTTATAAATAAAAGTAAACCATGTAATAATTAACAAGGAGTTATGACACAATTCAGTATGGTGAAAATGCCATCGGGTAGTTGCAGGGGCCGGATCCCAGCTAGCGGCAGTCCGAAGACTAGTGCACCGTATCGCTTAGGCTTTTACGCCTTGTTGTCAGAAGGACCCTTTCGGCTTGTACCCATAGCAAAATTATCATAAGGAACCATGACATAATCGATATTTACACAGGCCACTTTAATGAATAATCGCTTCATCCAAAATTCCTAGTTCACGACAAAGAAAGTTGAAACGCTCTTCGAATAGTGGTTTAGTAAAGAAATCTGCTAGATGATGATCAGTATTAATAAATTCTAAGTTTATAGTGCCATTCTGTTGGTGATCACGCAAAAAGTGGTGATGAATTTTAATGTGTTTCGTGCGTGAATGACATATAGGATTCTTAGTAAGGTTGATAGCACTAGTGTTATCACAGAATATATGAATGTGCATAAAAGATAGGTTGTAGTCTGCAAGGGTTTGTTTTATCCACAGAATTTGTGCACAACAATGACCAGCTGTGATATATTCAGCTTCTGTTGTGGATAGTGCGACAGAATTCGGCTTCTTGCTAAACCAAGAGACTAGAGCCTTGCCTAATAAATGACACGTACCGCTTGTACTTTTACGGTCGACTTTGTATCCTGCAAAATCAGTATCCGAATAACCGATAAGGTCAAAGGATGTGGATTTGGGATACCATAAGCCCACTGTAATAGTACCCTTCATGTATCGAAAGATACACTTAACGGAGGACATGTGTGATTCCTTAGGACTAGCTTAATAGCGTGCACACATACAAACACTAAACATTATATCAGGACGACTAGCAGTTAAATAGAGTAAACTACCAATCATACCTTGATACTTATGTTGGTCAATAGGTTTGCCGCTTTCATTAGGTTCCAGCTTGGTCGAAGTAGCCATAGGGGTGCTGATTGGTTTGACGTTGTCAAGATCAAACTTTTTTAGCATATCCTTTGTGTATTTTGACTGGCTGATGAAAGTTCCTTGCAAAGTTTGTTTGACTTGCAATCCAAGAAAGTAGGTGAGCACCCCCATCATGTTCATCTCAAATTCGTTCTACATATACTTAGCGAAATGTTGACATAGATTTTTATTAGTAGAACCGAATATGATATCATCAACATAAATTTGTACTAAAAGAATAGTATTTTGAAAACTTTTGATAAACAGTGTAGTGTCAATCTTCCCTTTTAAAAAACCTTTATCTAGCAAGAAATTGCTTAGGCGTTTATACCAAGCTCTAGGGGCTTGTTTGAGGCCATATAGCGCTTTCTTGAGTTTGAAAACATGGTCGAGAAATTTGTAATTTTTAAAACTAGGGGATTGTTTTACAAAAAGTTCCTCCTTAATAAAACCATTCAGAAAAGCACTTTTGACATCCATTTGGAAAAGTTTAAAATTCTGAAAGTTTGCAAAGACACAAAGCATCCGAATGGATTCAAGTCTTGCAACAGGAGCATACGTTACATCGTAGTCGATACCTTCCTCTTGGTTGTATCCTTGAGCTACTAGACGAGCTTTATTGCGAGTGACTGAACCATCTTCATTTACTTTGTTACGAAAGACCCATTTAGTACCAATGATTGAATGGTTAGCTGGTTTAGGAACAAGTTCCCAAACCTAGCTCATTTCGAATTAGTTGAGTTCTTCTCGAATTAGTTGAGTTCTTCTTGCATAGCTGAAATCCAAAACTCATCATTAAAAGCTTCTAAAACAGTTTTAGGCTCAATTTGTGAAATAAAAGCAGTGCTAGCAATGGAATCTCTTAACGATGATCGAGTACTTACTCTGCATGATACCTCACCTATTACCAAGTTTTCTGGATGTGATGGCTTGAATGTGAACTTCTTCGGCAAGCCCTCCAGAGAGTTGGTCTTAGGGGTGGTATTCATCGGCATAGAAGTTGACGGCTCAACATCATCGTCAGGGATAGTAGCTGTAGTATTTTCCTCATCAAAAGTCACATTAGTAGACTCTTCTATAATTAATGAGCATTTATTGAACACTCTATATCCCTTGCTCTTGGCAGCAAAGCCAAGAAAAATACCATCGTCATCTTTGGCATCAAATTTGCCTAAGTTGTCTTTGGTGTTAAGAATAAAACAGTGACACCTGAATACTATAAAATATAAAACATTTGGAGTCCTACCAAACCAAAGCTCATAGGGTATTTTCTTTGAAATAGGTCGAATAAGCACCCTATTTAAAATATGGCACGCTGTACTGACAGCTTTAGCCCAAAAAATATTTCGAAAGAGAAAATTTATTCAACATAACTCTAGCCATATCGCCAAGAGTCCTATTCTTCTGCTCCATAATACCATTTTGTTGAGGAGTTTTAGGACAAGAGAACTCATGATCAAAACCCTTTGAATCACAAAACTTTTAAAAATCAAAATTTTCGAATTCGCCTCCATGGTCACTTCAGATTCGAGTAATCATGTAGCCTTTTTCGTTTTAAACCTTTTTAGCAAAAATTTTGAAAACAGAAATAGCATCGCTTTTGTTTGAAAGAAAGAAAACCCAAACGAATCTAGAAAAATTATCTACTATAACAAAAGCATAGAGTTTTCCACCAAGACTGGCTACTCTACTAGGACAAAATAAGTCCATATGCAGTAATTGTAAGGGTCTAGTAGTACTTACAGTATTTATGGAATGAAATAAAGATTTGGTTGCCTTATTTAGTTCACATTCGGCACATACCGTGTCCTTCTTGAATGTGATGTCGGGCAGACCTATTACTAGCTTCCTTGTCGATAGCCTGGATATAGTATCCATATTGGCATGACCAAGATGCTGGTGCCGCAACAGTCTCTCATCCTTATGGGCGAAGAGGCATCTTCCTGCACTGTTAGTATTTCTGGATAGATAGAAAATATAAATATTATCCTCTCTTATCCCTGCAAAAGTAATGTCTTCCATTGACCTATCATAAATATAGTATTTATTTTATCCAAAGTTAATATCATATCCATGATCAGCAAGGTGACTTATGCTGATCAGGTTAAGCTTTAACTCGGTCACTAGGCAAACATCCTTTATTACAGTAGAAGAATGATGACCAATAGTACCATTACCTATGATATAGCCCTTTAAAATTGTTACCGAAGGATACATACCCTTTCCTCTTCATCGATAGTGATGCGAAAAGATTTGCATCTCCCGTCATATGTCGCGAGCATCCACTATCAAGAATCACTTGCTTTTAGTTGAGGAAGAAAGGTCCACCTACATGACGAGTAGATGTGACCTTTGGTACCCAAGTTCTTGTGGGTCCTGAAATGTTAGTCTTCGGTGCCCATGCATATAGATTGATATCCACTAATTTCTTAATTCTATACTATGGTGAGATGTGATCATGTAATCCACAGTATGTGCAAGTAGCATGCCTATTAGTGTTGGGAGCATGATGATGTGATGTCTATATGCAGCATGGTGATAGTTGTGTGGAATAGCAGAATAGTGACTATATGTAGTAGCAGGATGATGGTTATATCTATGTGCAGCATGGTGATAGTTAGCATGATAGTGACTATATGTAGCATCAGAATGATAGTTATAAGAATAATGTCTATGTGCATATGATTTATGTGCTGCATGGGAGTACGTGTACATATAAGCATGTTTATGTGCTGCATATGGGTGACGTGTTTTACTATTATGAGTGGTCTTGTGTTTTACTATTATGAGTGGTCTTATGTTTTGTGTGTCTTGTGTCTGTTCTTTTCTTCAGCAAGCTCAGTGTTGAGTACTGTGATCTCACGTGTTTGCTTTTCAATAAGTACTTCGGTATCATGTAGGCTTAACTTAAGCTTGGACACCTCATCAGTGACTTTCGTAGGTGGAGTGTCTCCAACATTATCAAGCAAAGAAGAACGGTTTTGAATCTCTATTTCATAGCTTTTGATCTTCTCCTTGGCATGCTTATATTTACTAATGACTTTTTTGTGGTCATTTAGTAAATCATTAAACGCGATGACGTCAAGGAACATTATGAACATTTGGGTGATCGTCTTATTAGGTTTTATCTTGAACGCCTCGTATTCTTGAGTGAGACGACTGATTTTCGACTCCTTGACTTGGGTGGTTCCTTCATGCGTCACTTCTAGAAGTTTTCATACTTCGTGCGAGGTGGTGCATGTCAAAATCTTATTAAACTCATTCCTGTCTATTGCACAAAACAAAGCAATAATATCTCTAGCGTCTAGACTCGCCTGTTTCTATTTCTCGTCGGAGTATTTGTCGTTGGGTTTCTCGACGAGATCTCCATTGACAACTATTCTGACGGGCTTTTTGTAACTATCGGTGACAATGGTCCACAGGTCGAAGTCTAGTGACTTGAGATAGAAACTCATCATTGTTTTCCAATAGATATAGTTTGTTCCATCAAATAGGGGAGACCTATGAGTGGACTGTCCTTCACCATGATTGGAAAATATAGGTTGTGTGGTTGCCATGCATCAGCTCTAGGATGTTAGTCCTTGTTGAGAGAACAAAGCTCTGGTACCAATTGAAGAACAGATAGGCAACTCTAGAAGAGGGTGAATAGAGTTTATGACAATAATAGCCAAATAAAAATTAAACACTTTTCACCAACAGTAAATAATCAGAGTAAATGCAAAAATATAAAGAGTAAGAGAGCATATGCAAACACAACCAATTTTAACCTGGTTTTCCTCATGGAGGACTAGTCCAGGTCTGAGAACTCTAGCTCAGGATTAAATTCACTATTTGTGAAATAGTAGTTACACCCCTTGCCTTTTCTTAGAAGAGCACGTCAACTTCTTACAAAGATCGCAATGACGATGCTTGGAATTTTCTAAGCGACTTTCTTGACTCTTGCACAAACTTCTAACTGAATAGCACTAAGCACTTTGAGGCTTAGGAAGCTTGTGGCTAGTAGATGAAAAGATTAAGACTTGTATAAGTCTTTGTAGTGAGAAGAGAAGAGAAGATTGGATGATTTGAAATGAGAAAATTCAAGGCCTATTTATAGGGTTCTGGGTAGGCAGAATTCGGCCTGAATTCTGTGTCAAGAATTCAAATTTTTGGCCGTTGGACAACTAGCATATAGCAAACCCTAAAAATTAGGGTCTTGTAATTTAGGGGACAGAATTCAGCCCAAACTCTGTGTGGAGACAGAGTTCGGCCCGAACTCTGTCTCCATGAGACAGAATTTCTCAAATGGGCTATGTGGGCTAGTTTGGTTTGGTGGAGCTTTTGGTTTGTAGTTTGGAGATAGTTATAGGCCCAAACTACTCAGTGCTACTCAGTTTACATTTATTTAGACTCAATAAATGTAAAAATACAGACTCAAAAACTGAGTACACTGCAGGAGAAAACCGACGTCCGTCTTGCACTGAATTGTTGTCGTGATGTATCATATTGAATTATGACAAGTATCATATTGTCAATTTGATCAATATTTGGTTGACTGTGATTTTGTGTCAACAAAAACTACAAAACTTCATTTGCTCTTATGCATGATTCAATGATATAAAGATTTTTCTTTTTTTTCCAGCCGATAGTATATCCGGATGGAAAGAAGAAAGTGCTTGAGAGTAATGGGCTTCTAGCTTCTGGCTTCTAGAGAGAATACGCAATACGATGTTACCGTTGACGTTATTCACACTGTAAGACTTCAATCATTCGCTCTTGTTTTATACATCCAGTTCCATCTTAATGATTTTATTGGTGCCAAAATTGTAGGTGTTTTCAGCTTTTGGTACTATTCAAAAAATTGCAATATTTGAGAAGAATGGTGTAATGCAGGCTCTAATTAAGTACCCTGGTATGCAAAGAGTTCATTTTTGTGGTATAATAATTTTTAGTTCAACTTAAGGCCTGGTTTTAGTATTGTGTGCCTATTTTTGTGGAACTTGGATGTTATGTTATCCTTTGATTTGCATTTTCTCCTACTAACAGATGTTTTTATCTTGGGTTTCTTTTAGAATTTTATTGCAGTTATCATTGATGAAAAATTATTTGTAGAGTGCCCATAATTATATGAAGGCTCAGCTTCTTCTTTTAAGCAAGCACCTATAATTTTATTCTGTGTTAATTCTATATTTACAATATCAGGCATTCCTCAACTTAAGCACATGCATACTAATATGATGTTGTATTACTGATATTGCACAGTTTGATGCAACACGATATAAACATGGTGGCAGACATGGTACTGGTTTTGGAATCCAGGAACTTAGTAGAGTTGATATTGTATTTTTGACTGTCTGTATCGTCTCTTTGAGTGTTATGACACCTTGGAGTGTCTTCCCTTCCCAGCTGATCAATCTGATAGATAATATATGAAATACATAAGTTGGTGAGACCTTGATTTCTCTGATAGTATCGATAACAAAACCAGGAAATATTGTGCTGCTTATTCATTGCCATATCTTTGATGGCCATCTTACTCCTCAACAGTTTTACCAATTTCAATAAAGTAGGGCTCCTTGAAGGTTTTGAACAATTTGCTTTGATCAATCTGATAATATATATGTAATTCATCAGTTGGTGAAACCTTGACTTCTCTAATAGTATCAATAGACATCACTTGCAGAACCAGGAAATATTATGTTGCTTATTCATTGCCATAGCTTTGATGGTCATCTTAACAGTTTTTACCTTCATCACAAAATTAGGGCTTCTCGAAGTTTTTTAATAGTTTGCTTTGATCAATCTGATAATTTATGCATTACATCAGTTGGTGAAACCTTTTCCAATAGAGGAAATTGATTTAGGGTACTATTGAAGGTCAGCTTCTATCGTGTTTTGATGACATTTGTTTTTGTTTCATGGCTTTTGACACTTTCTTGATTTGGATATTTACTGATATGAGTTTATACTTTTATTTATACATCAGAAAAACGCCCATTTACTTTATGTATTCTTTTGCAGGTACTTGTTAAGATGTTGCTCAGTTACTAGAAACATGTGTACATATGGGGTACTTGTTAAGATGTTGACTTAATCGAGTAATATGCTCACTTTTCCTTGCCTATTCTAGGTATCAATCATGATTCGGCCTATAAATTTTAATTCTCACCAGGTGAATATTGTTGACACTGTTAGTTATGGATACGGTTTCACTGCAGCCATAGCCTACAGTTTTCTGCATGAAATGCCTGGAGTCAATACATTAGCGCTTGCAAATACCGTAGGAGCAGCAACTGCCACTGATACTGGAGCACGTCGAAATGTTGCCAACCTGGGCAGAGTCCTGGAGCTCCTAAGGCTGTCAAAAATCAATGAGGACACCAAATATCATAAAATAAAAGGTTTTATGTAGTTATTTTTAATTTGTATCCTACATGAACACAATTATCCCTTATTATCTGCAAGCTTCAATATATGATAGGTACAAATCCAATTACCACTTCATCAATCGTTGGTGCAGATTCCGTTGCTTGTTGATGATTAAAACTACATTCTTCGTGTAGTATGATAATATATGGTTTTACTTAGAAAACTACAATAATTGCATGACCACGACTGTCGGTCATCCTGGACGAGGTCAGGAACAAAAACCTAGTCGTGCTCAATAGGCTCAAGGCTCTGTGTACGAACACAGGAAGGAATTTCTACATCTTCGCCAATGAGAACTTCAAGTAGGGACCTTTTTTTTTATTCTTCGTTATGCTTTGTTGTCAGTGTTAAAAATTGGTACACCCTATGTTGTCGATAAGGAACATCATTTTATGATTGTTAAAATTGCTTCTTCCTTGTATTTTCTTGCTAGTATCAATTTCATCTAGCTAGATCGTGCTAATTGTTATATAATTGTTATGGATGGATACTCCAAGTTGGTTAGTCAGTGTTGTCGACGTCTTCCCGTGTTTGTATTGTGTCATATCGTATCCATCACCATCCGACGTATTTGTTCTAGTTTCTCTATTTTTTGTATCTCTATGTGAGACTAGCCGAAGGTTAATATTTAACTCGAAGAAAAATATCTTTTTGCATCTCTTTATGAGATTGGCATATTTAGTTCATCTGTTACTTAATCGTTCCACGAGTATTTGATAGTTTGAGGTTGTACTTTGCTGTTGTGTTAACTACATTATTTTTGTAGAAGTTGTTCTTGAGTAGCACAGACACTCAGAAATTGCTTACACTATGCACGACAAAAATAATGCCCTCTTCATGTTCCGAGTTGACAACCGGGATTCAAGAGCAGTTCTTGATTTGAGTCAAGCAACGGTAACTTCACACCACATTTTGATGTAAGGCATTCTTGATTTGATTTTCTGGCACTAATATTCATCTTCTTTGACTTGATGTCTGATGCAATTGTAGGAAGCTGGAAGATTGCCTCTCGAATTTTAAAAAAAGGGACACCAGAAGCAAACAAGGCAAGGCCAGAAGTGGAGATTCTCAGAGAATCAAATTTAATAATGAGTCCAGCAACAGTAAATTCACACCAAATTCTGCTTTTATGCTTTCTCGATTTCATCTTCATTTGTTGATGTCTGTTGCAATTGCAGAAATCTAGAAGATCATCCCTCGGGAGTTCAAAACATGGGTCCAGTTTGGCAATTGTTATTTGCAATGGCTGGAAGCTATGTGGATCTGATCTCTCGCCAGTATATGAGGTAATGAAAGTTGTTTCCAATGTATTTTACTGAAATTGGTCATCCCTCTTAACTTTGTTGTTGGACATGAATATGACACGAGTCATATGATAAAGACACACTAAACTGATACAACATTATTTTTTTGTTTAGTCTGAAAGGAATTAAATTTGACACATCCTAGTTTATCTTGGTGTATTCATGTCATGTACGAACGTCTGATACAGACATGGCATGGTTTTGGATTTTCTTGGCTTCCTAGATAACTAATTATTCATAATATGTTCAATATCTACACAAACACTGACTCGACACTATGTTCTATGTCAAAGTTTGTTTGATGTTGGTGTATGTTAATTTTTTGACTTTTTTTTAATATAAAATAGGTTTAATCTAGGGAGACATGTTCATGTGCTATCCTTCAACCATTATCATGGCTAAAGTAATGGTGATATATGAGCTAAACATGTTGTTAGAAGAATAATATTTCATGATAGGATTGCTTCTTTTTTTCTTATATTTTTTGTCATACCTAGCACAACTTTCTAATTCATATTTTAGGCTTGCTTCCTCTCCTTTTTAAGCTTTTTTTGTCCAATGGAAACTGGAACACTGGCCTATACCTACCTAAATGTTTAAACTCAGCTGAACACCTATCATATGCGAGTTGGTTATTTTTGTATGTTGAAAGTGACCGAAACAATCATATGATGCTGCTAACATGGAAACACCTCAAATCATTCCTACAAATTAAACTGAATATGTTCAAATTGAAGTTACCTTGTCACATTTGCTCAGATATGTCATATTGTTTGAAAACTCTGTATCTACAAATTTACAAACTGATCATGTTAGTGTAGCTATCACTTTTTAAGCTTGTCAAAATAGCTTCTAGGATCCAACATTCTTGCCTCTCTAATAATATTGGCAGATTAGAAGTTTGATCATGTATCAAGTGTATGTGTTACATGGTTACTGCTGCCCTTTATACTCTTCTCTTAAGAGCACAAATAACAAATCATCTGCTGTAAAAACATGAAGGAGAATCTAATATACAAGAACCTTCTGTCAAGTCCAGATCCTTGCTTATTGGAATACTTAATTATGTTGTAGAAATGTTACTATACAACTAGATTATGTTTATCATCTGATAGTGTGTGTTGGGATACTACATTTTTATAGCAGACACTATGGTGAAGTGGTTCTTAAAGCTAGCCTTTAGGTTTAAGTATCTAATTAAAGAGGCTTAGGTCTATAATATCTCTAAGGTGGACTTTGTAGCTTGTTGTGTGTCCAGTATTTAGTTATTGTCCTTAGCATTGTCAGTGCCAAACTCACTATTTAAGCCTGCTATTTCAAACCTTTTTGTACCAAAGATAGATAAGGCCGTCAATCCAGATAAGGGCATTAATCCAGGGAAGGCAGGCGAAATAATAATCACTCTTTTTTAAACTTGAAGGAAATTAATATCCTTTTAAGTCTTTGCATAAGAAAAATACATGAAATAGAAGCTTTTAGATGATTAACGACATACTTAATTATATTTTTCCCCAAGTTTTGAGCTATGATTGCACCTATGCCAACATATACTTACATCAATGTTCGAGATAACGGATATCGGGTTCTCTATCGGATTGAGTTTTGAGATATCGGTGATATATCATAGATATATTGAAATATTGGGTATCACTAAGTATATGACATATTATATATACTAAATATTCTATCAAATTCAAATCTTTTGGTGTACTGAATGTTCTAAATGTCCTAAAAGGCTAAAACTAAGTAACAAAAAAAAGCTATTAACATAATGTATAACTTTGCTTATCAGTTTACTCAATAGTAATGGTATTCGTTATAATTTCAACAGTTATGGTATTCATTTTAATTTCCACAAACAATTTTAGTTTTAATGGAAGAACTTTGAGAGTTCCTTTTTCATAAACAGAACCAGAACACACCAAACAACCACGTTTGACCAAATTCTTCCCAAATTCCAGAAAGCAGCTCTAAGGTTGAAAAGATAGTTTGCAATATCGGTCGATACCGATCCGATACGGCCGATACCGATACAGTTTGTCATGTCCTAATCCAATACCAACCGATACCCGATAGTAACTGATACTGACTGATACCGACAATGGGGGTCTCTTTACTAGTCATTTGGCAAAGAAAATTGAACGAAGAAAACCAATCAACAAGGGTGTAAAAGCGTAGAAATGTTGTAAAAGCATATAAACCAATCAAGATTGTAATTTTAACATATAATTTTATGATACTCGAATTGAGTATAGACTGAATGGTGATGGTAGGATCTATCTTTTACGTGAATGTAGGGTTCTCTCTAGTAAGTTGAACTGTTTGCAACCTAGGTGTCCCTTATCGATGCATTGTAAAACCTGATCTAGAGCCTCCTTTGGTTTTGAGTTTATCCTCATATATTATCAAAAATTTTACCTTTTGGGTCTGTTTGAACTATTGAATATTGCCTTTCTCATATTCATTGCAGTAATGCTAGCTAGAGAGCTATAGTCTTGCTATATATATTGAGCAATGTAATGATCCAGATGTTTTTTTTATAGTGAGATGGTTCCAGTTATGATGTGGAATGATGGAATGGTTCTGAGGAGTCGAAAGAAATCGATAAAATTGATTGGCTAAAGCTTGTTTAGGCCTGGACCATTGATCGAGAATTCGAGATCCAGGTTGGTGCCTTCAGATTCACGAATGAGGAATATGTTTGTTTACCAACACAAGTACAATGTTGGAATGATAGATACCACTTGTATAGATCTTTCAATCATATTTTCTAACTTGCAAGAATAATTTTTAAATGTGACATGGTGTAGCTTCTCCCCCCGGTAGCATTAGCGTCAAGTCCCAGTCAGATTTTGTTCATCAATTCCATAGAATATTAAATTATATCTAGTTTGTCCACTGTCATTGTTTTCCTGGAGAATTGAAGTTCGAGCCACAGAAACAGTATCGTCAAGTATTGAGGGTAAAGTTCTGCATGTCTTTAATTTACCCTCCACACGTTTTGCTTTAGCGGGAGCCTCATGGCACATGGACATAATTTTTACTGGCATTATTTTCCTAACCATAAGGAGCTTAGGGTGACTTGCTTGTTGTCACGACCCGCACATGCCTTTTTCGGATACAAGACGTGTCCAAGCCAGCCTACGCTGTAGAGTCGGCGGTAAAACGCTATCAAGCCCGCAAGAAATAAATGCTCAAAATATAACATTTGCTGCTCATTCACATTTCTAAGTTTATTACAACAGTTACAACATTTATATTTAAAGAAAATACACAATTCTCACAATTAATGAAAATGATACAACTGTTATCTATTTCTAGGTTTCTGTCTACAAGTACACCCGTATCTCCCAAGCTAAGTGAAGCCACAGCTAACCTAAAAAATGATAGTTTTCAGTCAGGAATGGAACAAGTACATAAACTGACGGCAATGCGAAAACATAATAGAATTAACAAGACATGAAAATAACATATGAGAGATGAAAACTAGAAGGTAACTGATGACATGACAAGTTGTGAAGAAGACAAGAAAAATAAATAAAAGACAACTACCTATGTGGTTTAAATATCCTTTTCGATATGTGAACGTCTAGGGGGTAAATACGTGTCACGACCCGCACCCACTGTGAGGGTACGAGTACGTAACAGCGCCCAGCCTACGCCACAGTGTCGGCGGTAGAACGCTATTCTAGGTCACTATCTAATCAATAACTCACGCAATTATATAAGTTACTTGTCAAAATCTTAACTCCGAACGGAGGACAAGTATAGATATAATATAATCTCAATCACAGTCTAAGCACGATATGATAACACAAAAGATTATAACTAAGACTAAATACAACAATAAAAACCAACTACTAAAAATAATATAAACTCCAATAATCTCAAGATAACATATCTCAACTTATTTATAATTCAAATTCTAAAACATGAAAACTAAACCAAGACATCTAGCAAATCTTCCGATCACTCCTGTGTGTCAGGGCCAAAGGAAGCTAAGCCATCTCTTGGTCCATAGTAAGTAGGGTAAGTGTCCTCAGGGCATGCATCTGTAATATTTTTAACAGGTCCAGTCAGGACAAGAATGAGTACAACTCATCAAGAAGACCCAAGTAAATGACGGAGAACTATAAAGCAGTTATAGACAGTTTTATTGATGAACATGGTAGTTTATATTCAGGTGATGGTATAGAAAAACAGATAAGACACAAGGAAAGTAAAGTAACTAAAACAAGAGAAGAATCATGGCAATGAAGACTGTAAAATAGAAACTAGATGAACTAGAGTAGCATGATAAGTCCAGACAGTAAATGTAAACAAGTGTAAACCTATGTAAATCTAGTACGGGACGAATTTAATACAAGATGAATCCAGTACAAGAGATGATTCTAGTCAGTGATCAAGAATCTAGGTGAGACCAGCTATATTCTAACAGTGTGTTTTAAAATACTGAGATCGACATGTAAACGGCTGTAGGTATCAGGCACATCTCTTACTGATCAAGCAAGAGATGGCTATGCTTCCAGTAGATTCCAGTAGAGAGATTCCAGATTTGGGGTATGTCTACATGTCTTACTCAATATTTTCCCGTCACGCAATATAAGTGAATCCAGTACAAGACATAAGAATCGAGAAGAGTCCAGCCAAACATGATGATACTAGCAATAATTCTAGAATAATTCTAGTAATAGAGGCCAGGCAATATGGTAAGTGTGTCGCATACATGAATCAAGAATATCCATACGTGTGGTAACAGAGAATCATATAAAACTAACTAGAACTAAAGTACAGTAACTGATAAATAAATGAGAGAACTATTAGAAAATGTACTCGCCTAATACTCTGAAAAGAGTAATGTAATATCAGATGTCTGCACCAGAGTCGCAATGTCCTAACAGAGGAATATGGGTCATGATATGTAAAATATAAGAAAATAAAGGATACAATGCAATCTACATAATTTCTAGGCCAATCTAGGTCAAAGTCAAACTTGGTCAACCTTGGTCAATTATACTAGTCAACTAAGTCAATCCTAGTCCAGTCAAGTCTCACTAGGCCTAACCAAGCCTAGACTAGCACTCAAGCAACATCATAAGTCACAGAGAACACATATACCACATCTAGAAGTATATATATACACAAGTACAACTAGCACATATATAAGGGCAACACAATTAGATATGTAAAGATCACAACTTAAAAGTTAACAAGTGAAATAGGAATGTATAAATAAATCAATAGTGTGTGTGTGCATTACAAGGTAAATGGCATGTGAAGGTAATGGTTTACACTAGTGCACATACCATATATCAATATCCAATTTAACTCAAGTTTACATATAGGTCCAAGGGTTTAGTTTTAGGCATATAGTTTAGTAACATGTGAAATCAAGGCTAGTCTATACATACATTATCTACTGAACTTGCATTCATTTCATTATAGGCAATTTTATATAGACATTTTTCATTTATACATATATATACATTCATGCATATTATAATGTACATTGGTACATGCATACATATTTACATACATCCTTGCATAAGTACATACTTGCATACATGGGTACATGGATATGTAGAGAGATTGAGAGAGGGTGTGCATGTGTGGGTATACATTACATAGGGTCTCAAGTTTAGATTCAATATAACAATTAATGTGTGTGAAAACATAGAAATCAATGTGGAGAAATAGTGTGTACATATGTGTCATGACAGATTGGTTTAGACATAGGTGTGTGTGTGAACATTTTATATGACAGTGATGTGTATGTGTGTCACATGATGTGGTGTGTCAATAGGTATGTGTGTAGTATAGAAAAAACAGTGATACTAACATGTTCTCAGGAAAATGTTATTTAGATAGGGTGTACAACATCTCAGAATTTAAGTTCACTTGACAGTTCAAAAATAGTTAACACAAAGCCAAAATCAAATCGAAATCCTAATTCCTAACACCAATCACAAAACACACATTTAAGTAATGTAATACACATGTATATGGATTAATCTTGATAACTAATCATTACAAAACAATTTAAATATAACTAAAACTCAGAAAATAAGAAATCAGTGAATGGTAACATGAACAAATGGGAAATAAAATTGACAGTTATCATTAATTAGTGCAAGATTAGGGGGTTTAAGTGTAATGCAAACTCATGGATGTGGCAAAGTTGTGTCAATAGAACTAAAATTAGTGAATGGTGCATGGTGTGTCAAATGACAGTGAAAAACAAACTCAGGAATCAGTGTATAGTAGTGAGTGTAGAGTGTGACAGCTAATCCGTAAATTAGTGAGGTGAACTAAGTGTTAAGTGTATCAATGTTAGGGTGTCAAAGAGTGTGTGCACAGGGGGGTCATGTGTGTGTTCTATCACATGCTTGTGTGAGTTCAAAACAGTGTGCGTGTGTGTGTATAAAATCTCAGTTATTCAGTGAATACCCCTTCAGTCCAGTTAACAGTGTTCCTAAGCAATTCGAAACCAACTATCCCATGTCAACATTGTCCCTAACATGAGACTAAAACCTAGATACATGATGATGAATTTAATATTGCAAAAAATCATTTAGAAATTAGTAAAATTAATTTCGAATTCTCAGAAATTCACAAGAGAGGATTATGTATCAGTAATTGGGGAAAAACCCAAATCGAATCCGAATTTCAAACAACAATTTAAAACTAAAGGTTGGTAACACTACAAAAAAAGTGCCTTTCTGGAACCCCAAAAATCCGTCTTAAAAAGACCCAAATCAGTCCTAAATTGTGATTTGGGACGAATTTTAGAACGGTAAGTGACAGTGCTATTAGGGTGGCATGGCAAAAAGTTTTAGGACGAAAAATACCGCCCTAATTTGGTTTTAGGGTCAAAAAATGTAACCGTACCAAAAGAGTTTGAATTATTACATGTTTATGACGGTTTACAAAACGGTCCCAAAATAAAAGAGTTTGTGACGAATAACATCCGTCCTAAACAAATTTGCCAGCGTTACAAAAGAATGTCGTTTATATCTAGGACAATTATATAACTGTCCCAAAAGTAACACTTATGACATTACAATTTGCATTTTCCAGCCATAAAATATACAATTTAAATACACATAATAGTATTCATATGATCAGGTGTGTCAAACTTAAGCTTGTTCTCAGATGTATCTTCCGATGTCGGAGCTCCCATATAAAAAAATCTTAACATCAAGGTTGAAGACAAAAAAAATTCATATATAACTCTAATGTTCAATTGAAAAACAACATAAATGCTTAGCATTAAGCATTCTTTGCCAACCTTTTCAAAATAAATCCAAAACATAATACATCACACACACCATCAACTACAAAATCAATCCATTATTTACCAACATTTCCATATATAACATAATACATCACACACCATCATCAGTTACAAAACATAACATCACACACAGCATTCTGCACCATTATACACATCATTCTCCAAAATCATTGCAATAACTTCCTCTTTGAGTTCAGTCCTAAGCTCATTCTTGACCGCCTCAATCTCTTTTTTATGCCGCACCTCTTGCTCCTAACGCCCTTTCTTAATGCGTCAGTCGCTTCCAAAATCATATTCCAGTTGCGAAGGCAATCATGGAGACGATGGTATTCTTGAAATCACATGATCACAACATGGAGAAGATGATTTACTTAATTGAAAAGCATGATATACATTATTGATTGTGTATAGAAGTAAATTAAATCCACACTTGTGGTGCCAGTCGAAATATCACCAAAGATCCATCTGAAAAGGTACTAGAGAAATAATCTGATCCCAAAAGAAGTTGAACAAAGATTGACGACCCTTAGAAAAATAAAACATTGATTATAACATTTAGAAGCCTTTTTACACTGATGCATTCTCTGAAGTAACATTACATGTGTCATTACTCTACATGAACTAGTTCTTGTAGAAAACTCAGAGAATTTCATAAAAAAGATAAACAAATATGCCAAATAACATGTTGTAAACTTGAGTTGAGGGTAATATCACATCTAAACTTTTACAAGAACAAATCATTTCTAGTGCTTACTACTTACAGTATAAATAGAGAACTTTATTACGAAGGTATAAGTACTACTTGTAGTATAAGTATCCAACTTTATAATGACAGCATAGCCTGGAAACAAGTGTTGAAAGAATTTCTAGTGCTTCAAATGTATTTACTATTTAGATAATGTGAAGCCTTAAATGATAAAAAAGAAAAAAGGAACATGTCAATGCCTTTGTAACTTTGTCCTTCTGAAGTCTGGGGAATAAGGAAACACGATCACTACAAGCTCAAAATCAAACTAAGATAAGCATGCTTCATGCTATATGTGCATTTGGAGACAATTAATTAATTAAATAACACATCAAATCTAATTGAATATCGCCGCCCAAAGAAATAGTCATCCCACTGCATGTTAATTTTAAGAGATGAAATAATGTGTTGTTGTAGGGGTCCGACACTCTGATAGGGTGATGAATAATTTGTAAGCTGCTCTTTGAAATTGAATTATAGTGTATCTGAATCACATTTTATTAAGGAATGAAGGGGCATGGTAATAACTTATCTAAAAGGCCTTGAATATTCAAATTCTTAGGAATCTAGGGTAGTCTATCTTGCTATTAAGTTCAGTCACAACTTCATATATGAGAAGCCCTGATTCTTCTAGATGCAAGCACACTACATACATGAGAAGCCATGTGCTTTTAGTAAAAAAATTATACACTTGCCTATCACATTTAACAAGATGTAACATGCTTATGGAAAAAGGTGACTTTTTCGTTCCATTCTTAAGTAAAGAATAAAAGACCTCCCAAAATTATAAGTTTAATTAAGTAAAAAAACATTTATGAAAGCAAGTATTACAAGTCCTGCTATCATATTTGAGTTGTATAAAGTGAGGAGAAAATATACCCAAGTACGCTAACTTCCCATCAGAGGTTCGTTGAAAATTCCCAGATAAAATCCTTATTCAAGAAGCTGAGAAAGTAAGCAGTACATTCCGGCCTGTTATGACAGAAAACATCAATTCCCTATGTAAAGATGACAGTTAAAAAGTGTTTGAATCTAACAAAATATAACATCTTTATTAAAGGAAACTTCTACTTTTACCTCAACCAGATAAAGGTCATTTACTTCAACTAATTTTTCATCTACATAGGAAACATCAATCTCAGAGCTAACTCTAGTGCAGATCATGTCATTAGTACATAAAAGGTCATGCTTGGTTGCTAAGGAAGTGAGTGAAAGTAAAGGACAAACGGATACTATACAAATGGAACCATTTTACATGAAAAACTTCCATTTTCCTCCTCTCCTGACTTTCCATCGAACTAATGCAAACCAAAAGAAATTTTAATGCACCTCCACCCATTCCTTAACAAGAACTCGACGTCTGGTCCATTCAGTACACGTCTGGGATAAAAACATCCTGGGGCCCACCATAAAGTTCCTTATTCAAAGATGAAAACTATTAACTACAAGATATTTGCAAAGTGAAAGAATAATCTCAAACATGTAAAGATAGGTACCATAATATATTATTGTCGAAGATGTACTCTATAATATATAATCTAGTGAAAGATAATAAATAAAATAAATACTCTGCCACTCTGAAGAAATTCAGAGCTCTAATGATAAAGCATAAATGGATTCAAATGCAAAAAAAAAAAACTTTAGGAAACTTGAAACACTATGCATTTAGTAGATTAAGGTTGTGTTTGGCAAAATAAAGCATTGACCCAAACCAATTAAGAGTTGGAATCTGAACAGATTGAATTGCATGTGTTGAGTTATTGAATTGCTTCAAAGCAAGTTAGATATTAATTATGCACATCTAATTGTTTTAACATCTGTTTATGAAAATAGTCCGCATTTCATAAATTTTAAAATAAATTTGGAAGTCTTATAATATTATCACTCCTACTATAAGACTTCATAGAAATCTATATACGTAAGAAGATAACTACGAAAAAGCAATTTACTTTTATTTTTTTAAGTTCATTGAAAATATCAAATTAAAAATGGTTATTGTTATATTTATTCCTTCATCGTCGTCATCCTCCACGATTCCTACTTGTCTTCTTCCTTATATCTCTTAGTTCCTACCGTTCGATCTGCATCCCTAACCGGCCTTGAGGTCACAGTCTCCCAACTAGTACTTATATGCAGCTCCAAACTGTCCAACCGAACTCAAAACCTAGGCTGTTAGATCTCCAAAACTACGCCAAGTTCAGACATGATCCCAACTCCAATGTAGAAGACAACATTAGACCCAATAAATGAGAAAAAGTAAGCATGCATGGATATCAAGACCATTCTCGAGGCACAAAAATGTGACTCCAAATTGGTAAACCAGTTGTGGATGTTGTAAGAGAGATGACGAGTGGTTTAAGGCATAACGTTGGAGCTGATATGTAGGCTATTGTTTATCAAAGGGTTCGAATCACTTTTTTTTTGTTTTGTTAATTCAAAGATGTTACCAACCACAATGTATCCATTATGAATTTAGACAAATTGAAAAACAAAAGCTTAGGAGCTTCCTAAGGGGGTTGCTTGCTAACTAGAGGGAGGGGAGTGAAGCCAAAGAGAGGTTGCGAGATAACAATATATAGAGGATCGATGAACTAAGTGTTGTTTTCCATTCCGACATTATTCGAGATCAACAAGGTTGCGAGATAACAATCATGTGATTATTGTTCCAACTAATAAAACATCAAAATCTTAAGTATATAGATGAATATTGTTATTCAAGATCAATACTTACAATATCTACAAAACATGAGATATACATATATATATATCAAAAAAAGCTACTGCAGAACTCATTAGAGGACCGAAACTTACTTTTTTAATAAGAAGAACATGGAAGAAGAAAAGTTGAGCAAGTGGTAGAGTAGCAAGCATTGCCAAGACAGTGCAAGAAACCTGACACGAGAAAACATGAGAGATTAGATGAAAATACCCATACACAAATGGATGCTTTCTTTATGGGAACAACATGGCTTATTCACTTAATCTTGAAATTATTTTATGGAAATTATTGAAATCTTGTACAAGTCTTTAAAGACTAACCAACTTCTCGTTAAAATAATAAGTAAATCTTGCTAGAGAGATTAGAAAATTTCTCTCCAAATTAGAGGATGTGTTGTGGAACATAGTAATGAAGAAAGACTGAACTCAAAGTGCCTAATATCATAGAACCAATATATATAAGTCAGACTTTAACATAGAATAAGATTGCAATAGAAAGCAAACTCATAATAACCAACTTGAGATTGTAGCACAAGGAAAGAATTAGATGTCTATGTATGTCAACAAATGTCAAGGTTTGAGTTAAAAGAGAATCACAATTTGACATAAAATATACATGTCCGAGATATTTGATGCACTGTTGTTGAAGATTGCTTCTTAAGCACTTCTCAAGGTTTACTTCTCTGCCAATTCCTACACCAGCCTTCATTTTGGCTAAATACACAAGGTTTGAATTTAAATACATTTTATTAGCAAATTGCTACTACGTATTAGCAAATCAGTATCACAAACTTTTGACCTTTTGCAATTATGTTTGTCGGTCACATTGTGACTAGTTTAGGACAATTATGGCCTTGAACCCAAAAAACAAACCCATAGCTTAAGGTAGCAAACTGCTAATAACTTAAAAGCAAATCAGCCATAAACTAACAAATACTTCACAAGTAACAACAACCATGGAAGGAATCATTTTGAAAAAGTTCAAAGCCAAGGGGTTCACTGTAGGAGATAAAGCATTGGCATTAGTTCTAGGCCTTTCGTGTCTAGGCATTGGCAAGGGGTTCACAACTGCTTGCTCTGCTACCAGGCCACCGAAGAAAATACATTCCATCTCAAACACTTGAACTAGAAATAATTGATAGGATGCATTTTCTTTATTTATTTATTGAAATTTGAGATATTATACCACAAAGTCGAAACTAGCTGGTGCATGTATCTAGGCTATTTGCCTAATCAAATGACATTTTTCTTCTTCAAAAGATGAACTTGATCAAATATTAATGTGGAACCGGTTTAAATAGTAGAAGATTTCAACAAAAGAAAAAGAAAATCAGGTTTATTTCATCTTTCATGATATCTGTGTAGTATACATTTAGATCATCTAATGACATTTATATGTATCCTGGTATGTCCCATCCATAGGCAGAATAATGTAGGGGAATGAGGGGGGCTACAGTCTAAAAAAACAATTTCTTCATTATTGTTTTTATTTATATCAGTCAGTTTACATAGGTCGTGTTTGGTTCACATAATCAAAACATTAGGAAAGAAAAGTCTATCATTTACTGTATTTAGATACCAAAGGAAATAAGTAGGAAAAAAAATGATTCAGGAAGAAAGAAAAATAGAGGATAAATTGTTCTCTCCATCCACCTAAGGATTCATTTTCCATCCACCTAAGGATTCATTTTCTCCTCTAAAGATTCAATTTCCATTCTAATTTTCTTAGCTTTTCCAAATACCAAAAAAAATGATTGGAGTTACGATAAAAAAATGAAAAAAAATCCATATCATTTTCTTTCAATTCCGAAAACCAAGCCTAATTCACCCTAGTTTACCCCCAGTAATAATTTTTATTTCTGCACCTCTCATTGTCATTATTTTGTCTAAGAACTCTGATATTTGTCACCATGCATGATGCATACATGATTAATGTGAACGACAGCTGGCAATGATTTCAACCTAGATTAGTACTAGATAATACACTGGCCAACTCATCCTTGTTCGTTTAATAGTACTTTCCATGTGAGTTGAACAAGAGTAAAACCCCACAAACTTGATAGGACTAGCTAATTAATGAACCTATATTAAAATGGATTAAAAGGTTGGAGATAGACCACACCTGCAGGATGTTGATGACCCAGTACATGGGGCTGCAAACTTTTGTGCCATTCTTCATTTACAACACAAAATGACAATAATGTGTCACAATCCAAACAACAAAATTTATGTGGTTTCAACTTAAAAATTGATATAATACCTTAATGATTTGTAGAAGGAGGAACGGGAACCACACAAGCAACAACTTTGAAACAAAAACAAACAAGAGGAAGAGAGTAAAAAAGAGTTGTGAGAAGAATGAATTATTATATACTGTTTAAATTTCTTTCAGTTTCCAGTGGTATGTGAATGCTGGGGACTCACAAGACTTGACTTCTCCGCATGTGGGAGTAGAGGATGATACTCAATCACTACTGTATTAATCAAGATCAAAAGACATTAATGATTAATAAGTAATTAAATAAACTGTAAGATAAATAGAAAATCTGGTAATTATTTATTCCACAAAATTACCATCCTTTTGGTTAGATCTTGTTATGGCCTCTTGCTGCTCCATCTCTTGCTGCATTGATTAGAATAAGAAGTAGAATAAGAAGTAGTACTTTGGTGTGAAAGTGAGAAAGGTATATATATTTGTCAGGTGCATTCTTGTTTCATACATCTGTATTTGTCATTGTGTGTCATGCAAATGTGAGACCATTTCTGTTTACTAATATCAACTTCTTAATATAGAGAAATACCAATAAAAAAGACAGAAATAGTTTCTTATTCTTGGTATAACTCTGTGGTACTTTTCTAATTTCTTTTATTTATGGCCCATGGTTTAAAGTATCGGCCGATACCCGATCCGATACAACCGATACTGATACGGTTTGGCATGTCCCGATCCAGTATTGATACGGTCGATACTGATACAGTTTCCAATGACTTGCATAGGTGCATTGTTAATGGATAAATCTGGAAAGGGACCACTCTTACTGGTAAACAAATATTTTTTGGTAGATCTCTAACTCGAGATCACCTGAGTTATACTCCACCCAAAATATTATCTTAACCAGCAAAACTACAACCAGTTTCTTGTCACCCCAATATTACATAGTTTCCATACTCCATACAGTACAAAAAACCTTAATACAAGTTCATGAAGCCTTCGCTTCAAGCATCATTATAAGTTTGCTGATGCAAAACTCAAGCTTTATTGAAGGGCAAAATACAAAAAAAAGAAGAAGACTTACAATCGAAACTGCAGTCACAACAGAAGAAAAAAGAAGTGCATCGCCGGTAGAACCCTAGCCAAATTTCCTACCAGAACCAAACCGTAAGGTCTCATCCCATGGAGCCCTAATTAGTTCTTCCTTGCATGGTCTAAGCAAAACCCCCTTTCCTATTCAAAATCAAGACCAAATGAACATCAGATCGATCCGATTGAAAAAATAGAAAAAGAAGAAGAAGAAGAAGAAGAAGAAAAAGAAGAAGAAGAGGAAGAACTTCTTACCTAGTAGTCATTCTCAGAATCTATCACGATGATGAATGAAAAAGAGAAAGAGAGAGGTGGTTGGAGTGGTGGCGCCGATGAGATGAGGAAGGTGGTGGCGGAGGCCTGGCTCGGGGTCGGAGTGGCAATAAGGAGAAGAGAGAGAGAGGGTTTGAAGCACCGTTGAAAGGTCGTAGAGAGAGAGAGAGCAAAGGTCGAAGAGTAGCAGCCAAAGTTTTTGATCGGAGAGAGAGATATTTAGGTTGGTTTTGATCAAATGGTGAATAAGTTGTGAATGATTTTAGGATGGACGATCTGGATTAATCCATCCGATCGAACGGTTACGATGGGAACACGTGGAGGTAAACTTTCCCGCCATAACTTTGGCAATTAGCCACCAAATGTGCGGTATTCCCGCCGTCCTATTTGGGACGGAAATATGTATTATTTGGAACAGAACTTTCCATTAGTCCTAAATAATGATCCATTTTCACAATCTGTCCCAAAAAAATGCAACTGTTTGTTACTAAAAATATAGCCACCCCTGCAATTATACTTTTAGGACTTTTTAGACTAGTGTTCCTTATAGTGTCGTCCCAAAAAGACACTTTTTTGTAGTATAACCCATGGGCTACATGCGCACATGCCACACAGTGTGTGTCGTGTCCCCAAAGTGGGACACGACGTGTCCAAAACTGCAAAATACCACGTATCCGAAAAATGTATCAGACATCCTCGTGTGCAGCGAGGACACAGCCTCGTGCACACGACACGTGATACGGCAAGCCACATGCACGTGTCCCTAGGTTCACCAGGACTAGTAGAACGTGTCTGTCCTGTGTCCACATATATTGTGTCATGTGTACGAGACACGTATCAGACGCGTGTTCTGTACGTGTACAGTCTCAGTGTACGACCCGTGCGGCCTTGTTTTCGTGTCCGACACGAAATGAGATGTCGTAAAACTTGGGGAGTGACTTGTCAGTCACTGCCCCAATCTCCACACTAAGTTTTGCATGTCGAAATGTTGTGTCCAGTGAGAAACAGGACACGGGTAGCAGGACAGCGCACACGCGTGTCGTGCAACGTGTCCGCACCCAATTTTGACATGAAATCGACAAGAAAATCATATCAGTCTTCACAAAAGTTATTATACATATTTAGATCTACAAATTCTTATAATTTGTTTTACAAAAATCGAAAATAAAATCCTAAGAGGCATTCTATCAAACACCTATACATACACTATGACATATGTCCGATACGGACACCCAACGGACACAAAATTCACCCAAATTCTAGGGGCAGCTAGGGGACTCCTAGATCTAGCCCTAAATGCAAGAAAACAGAATATTAGATCAATTTATGAAGTTTTACCTATAGGTACAAATAGCAAGAAAAAGCCCCAAAATGAAGTATTCCTCCTTGCTAGCTCGGACCCCCAAATTGCTCAAAATTTGGAATTACTCTCCATAAACAGGAAATAGAAGGGTATTAGGCTCTAATGTAAGAAACTAGAGTTAAAAAGGATTTAAAATGAGAAATCTATGGATTGGAGAAGAATGGACAAACCTTTCTTTTCCTATGTGTTGAAATGATATAAATGAGGCAAGAACAAGGAAGTGAAGGTTTATATAGGGTGGGGATCCCTATGTGACTGGTTACTTAGGGTTTGGTTAGGTTTAGGGTGTCAAATCATGGGCCATGGGCCTAAGTCATAAGTCATTTAATAAAAATCACAAGTCATTGCATTAAACCATAAGTTATTTCACTTAAACTTGATTTTCCTATTTCAAAACTAAATTCTAAGTGACTAGAATGGGCTAACTTAAGTTAGACTAGGGTTACCATAGCTAGGGTTAGCTTCTAGGTTAGTCTCTTAAGTCACAACTAGCCAAAGTCAAAATTAATAATCACCAATGAAATAAATTATAAAATAATTTAAAGAGGCCAAACGACCAAAATACCCTCATGCTCAAAAGTAAAAATAATTATCCTAAATACATGGTTTGGCTCTAGGTTAGATAGTCTCTCGAGTTCTCTAGTAAAACGTCAAAATCACAAGTCATGATCAAAATGGTTTAAAATTGATTTTTAAAAAAAAATCACCAGAAAATCATAATATGATTTAAATGAATTAAATATTGATTATAAATATAAAAATTCAAAAATACCCTCATTCCAGAAATTGGGTGTTATAATACAGCGTCCTGCACGTGTCGTGTGCAGCTGCTACCAGTCAAGATTAGACATATTGGGATAGTTCTGGGTAGTCCACATGTCAACTAAGATATTTCTCCTCCCGACTACTCCGTGTGACGAGCGTGTCAACAAGCTGCAAGATATATGTATAAACATAAAATAAAAAGACTACTATGAATCAAAAGCAATCAGAAAGTGCACTTGCCTGAGGTCCTCAGCTGGAGAAACCGATAGTACAACCATATCAGATGCGTCACTAAAGTCAACACATGCAAAAAGTCTCCGGATGCTGAAATAAATATTACTAATGTTATCAGAATAGTTAAATTAGCTAGAATTTCCTGTCCTTAAGTCCAATTCTGTATACAGGAGCAAAACGGTAATTTTGGATCAAAACGGTATCCGTCGTTGGACCCGCTTTGTACCGAAAAGTGTGCCAGAGTCAACGGTCTCTAAAGTTGTCAAACTATATGTCAGCAGATCCAGTTTTTCAATACGAACCCAACCGTATGTCCAAAGTTGGATTTCGGCAGGCCATGCACAAAATTGCCCGTTGAGTCGGACTGTGGGGCCCGCAAAATGGAGATCCGATCAACTATCTCAGAATTGGACCAAACTTAGCATACAAGACCAGAAAAATGATATGGTCATGTTGGCGCAAGTTTTGTCTCGATATGACGAGCATGCACAAAGTAATTAGGAAATTTGCACAGAGGCCGATACGGTGAATTTCGATGGATACGCATCAAATTTGTCGCGCACAAGCGACTAATTTAAATTCCGTCAAAGTCCACACGTCCTTCGATACGCACCTTTCGATGCTATTGGTTTGCGACCACGTCGTCCGAATTTGCGAGACGTACGTCGTATCGACGAATTTTATTATTTTTAAAACAGGTTTTTCATGGACTTTATCCTAATTTTAAACAAAAAATAACCAACAAGAAATAAATCTAAAAATAGGGTTTCCATCTTGGTTAGGTTGTTTAGAAGTCGGTTCAAGCAATTTTCTAAGTTCTATAATTTTCTTGTTGTAAATCGACCTCCAACTTTCGGTTTCGGAACAGTTTCTATAGTCCAGAATTCAAGATTTTTCTCGATCTTGGAACTCAATTTGCGACGCGTATGGCGGAAACTAAACCAAACTATTTAGAGAAAACGAAGGTGGTTAGGTTATGAATGTACCTGTTCAATCATCTCACGAAACAATGGAGCGAGAGTTGCGAAATCACACCGCGAACCCGACCTTTTGGAACTGCTACTGCTGCAGTTACTGAGCGTTGTCGCTGCTCTATCGCGGCTGCGCGGTCGGCTGGCCGTGGCTACGGCGGCGGTGCGGCGGCCGCACAAGCACATACGAGGAGGCGACATCGTAGGGATTTAGGGTTTGGGTTTAATCTGGGTTGGTTTGGTACAACCGGGTCTCCTAAACGTCAAATATTATTAATAATGAATAATTAAACTATTTATAATGGCCATGTCATAATTTAGCCTGGTTTTCCTAGTTAGGATATCACTATGGCTCGGCCTTCCCTGGCATGGCTAATACACTAGTCAAGACACGCCACTGCACTATCCGTGCCATGATTCCTAGTCACCTTGTACTCCAATTCTTAACCATGGCTAAAATCATTTTCCGTAATAATTAACTAATCAATTATTTATAAAAAATCTAAAAATCACCATTTAAATAAAATAAATAAAAATAGAAATATTTCAAAATTTTCGGAAATGGGAGCTACAAATCTACCCACCTTAAAAATAATTTCGTCCTCGAAATTCTAATTCGTAACTATTCCTTAAAATTCAAAAGAAATTCTATCTTAACCTTAATCTCTTTAAATTAATTCCTCAAAATAGTTTATAACCTTTACTAGCCATTTTATAACTCCGAATACTTGAGGACTTCTACCCACCTTAGAAGCTAGGATATGGTTTTAGGAATAATGAGGTTAGAAGAATTTCGAAGTCCGGATATTGTACCTCGACTCTGGTTGATAAAGAATCGGGCACGGCGTAACATGATCCTGTAGCTATAAGTCAAGTCAAGGATCGTTCCTAAATAAATGGAAGATGAGTGTGTACAATGATACATAATCGATAAAATAGAATGACTTACTCGTCCATAGTATACAGTAGTTATCGATGGGGTAACCAACTCTAAGATACATCATATAAAAGGATTTCTAACCACTGGGTCATGAATTTCTATTTGTGTCGAGCCTGCCAGACTTTTGTCACAAGGGGTCTAGTTAAAGCAAGGTTCAAACAAATAATTAGAGGCTCACAACAATTGGTCTCTTGAGAATAGATTATCTCCTAGGTTGTCATTTGACTAAGGGTAAAACCCTAATCATTCTCGAATTCAGATGGCTAGAAAGTCCCAATAGTAGTTTGAGGGTCGAGAGGAGAATGAGTAACCCAAGACAAGGTTCTAGTCACATGGCTGACCGATGGTAGCTATACTTGTGTATACAACTATCATAGCCATGGGGATACTCTGTATCTATGTACCAATTTTGAGGTTTCGTCTTTCCAAACCAGTAAAAGACAAAAAAATAGTAAAGAGTTCAGGAGAGATGTCACTGAATATAATTACGTGATTCAAAGGCGAATGTATAATTCAAGAGGAATTGTTAAAGCAGTCGCGGATAAGATCCTAGAGACATCGACATCTCAATCCACGTAGGTAATTAGATGAAGAGCGAACCAAATGCTTCATGGTTGATCAGACCGTAATACAATGATTTTGATTAGACAATATGTTAGCAGGCGTCCCCAATAACATATGTCTTGAATCAAGCTCGGTAAAAGAGTAAGCTTGCAAAACTAGGCGGTAATAGCAGCGTTGGTCAAGATAGTCAAAATACATATATACGAGATTTTTGGAAAGGAGGCACAAGTGGTTCGAGTTTTGTGAGAATCAGAACCTTACCTGGTGTTCTGGCTTATAAATTCTTCCTACTATCTTCCTATCCATAAGGCCTTGGTCGACTAATGGGTTATGGAACTCTAAATTCTTTATTCGGGGTAAACCTATTAGTGTCAGTCAATTACCTCGTCAATAGATCACAAGGACTACATAATACGAGGTTGGGAGACATGCTACTCAACTTACAGAACTTCCACTAGTATTGGCTTTGGATCTTCGGGGACATATAGGGCATTTTCCTATCCTCTTTGGTATCCTAAACTTGTGATCACGTCTGAAGTCATTTCACCGAGAATTATGCCTCGCCCGTATACTCTGGCTGTGGCAAACCCTTGGTTCTATGATTCAGAAGTGATATGCTATCAGATACTCTACCTTACATTGACACAAGGGTATCTAAGACCTAAAGAGGTCAATGATGACATAATTTTAGCAATATTTCATAAACTATAATTCTTCGAAATGATTTCAATTCTATGGGCTGTGCCTCGCCAGTGCGCTGCTGGCTGGCCATTGCAATCGTTAAAATTACTCCAACTATATTCCTAAGAACTCCAAGGAGCTGCTAGAGATTCAAACTAGTTGACCATGATAAAAAACGTAAACATCTGTCTATAGGTCTTGATCCTTAAGGTAAAAGATTGATCGGGGTTGGGATAACTGAAGGCAAAGGAAGTAAGAACATCCTAGTCTTTATTTCATACGTATTTCAAATGGTTTAGAGAAGACTTTGAATCAATCTACCTCGAGATTTGTATACAAACAACAGAATCATAAATTATAAACTAATTCCTTATAGCAAACTATGATTTTAAATAGACAGTTCTAACTTATGATATAAGGTTTATATCTAACAGAGCAAAAGAAAATTGAACAATTTATCAAGATTAAAGCCTTAATTCTAGGAAAGTCTAACTTACAAGGTGAATAGTATATCTACAATGGATCATATCGTCATATCAAAAGAAATAGTGTACCTATAGGGATCTAGCAAGCTATCTAAATTTAATAATTCTAAATTGCATGGCCTATCTAACAACCTTAACTACCCAACGGTTAATTTGAACAAGGGACTCCTAGTCCTAGTCATTCTCTTAAATCAATTTAACCTAAGTTGTGAAAGAGCATTTCTAGTCGCAGGCTCGCAATGGTACGACTAACTTAAGTACCATCACGAGTTCGCAATCTTTTGCGAAAATAGACCTGCATGGGCCACCATAAAAACTTGTCACGATCCGCACCCGCCTTTTTCGGATACGAGACGTGTCTAAGCCAGCCTACGCCGCAGAGTCGGCGGTAGAACACTGTCAAGCCCACAAGAAATTATCACAACCCGGTCCCAAATTGTTGGGTCGAATCGGATCATGCCCAGCCTGCACCATTGTGAGACGGCGGCAGTAAGTTGTATCCACTTGCAGGTAATCTCAACAACACAATATATAATTGTTACAACTTCTAAAATTATGAAATTTAAAACTTTGTCCAACAACAAGTTTCATCTGATACATCTGATAATATAAAACTAAAATAAACTGTCTTAAGTTCAAACATCAAAACTAAAAAGGAAAATCATCATCTAGAAAGTTGGCTCATCAGCCTCGAGATCAACATCGTCCGATTGGGACTCTGGCAGCACAGCTGGGTAAAGCTCAGGATCATAGTAGCTATTAATCAATAGCTCAGCTTCATCAATGGAACCAATTGGGGTGGGGAATCCAGTCAGAAAATGAGTAAAGTACAATTATGAATATCTAACAATTCAACTAATAATTAGAAATTAGCATTTTTAAACAGTTTAAAATACTTGAACAATATTATCCATAATTGAAAACAATGTGATTTGTGTATGTAATGCCTATGACCGGCTTGGGTTGTACAATAGTATCCTAGTGATACGTTACGGCTTATCCCTGTGTGAAAAGGAGTAAGCTCGCACAATTTATGCAATATGAAAGGATTGGTCATAAAACACTATACTACTCCCCCAATATCCCACAATCAATAACAATCAATACTCTAGGAGAGAGTTCCGTGTAGCAATGTGGTTTAGTCTTGCAATATTATAATTACTAATTAAATTGAAAAACAAACATAACCGTACTTGCCTTGATTTATTACTGGATTTGAAATCAGTACCAAGGAAGGATTCAGACTCGTCCTCGAAATCCTACAGTTGAGAATCCCTTCTTAGAAACATATTTGAACCATATCTAGGTGTTCTAGTTACAATCTCTAAAATTTATCTTAGTCAAGTTTTATGTTATTCCATCATAACACGTTTATCGATGCAATTTATAATCATTAATTTAACGAAATAAAAATCAAGTTAACATTTATTGGGAAAATTTGTATCTTTCGATTATTTGGCAAAACTTTGTATTTTGTAATATACTTAAAAACTAGGTTTTTCTTTAAATGAGAAAAACGTGAACTTGTGTAAACTTGTAATTTTTACTATCTATTTATTGTTAGAAAGTTTTATAAATTTTCTATATCAAAAATATTATGCATTTAATATTTTACACGTCTACAAGCAACACCAGAAAAGAAAATTAAAAAGCTACATTACACAAATACTGGGCCACAGAAATAAAGATAAAAACTGGGCTTATGCCCTTACAAATTATTACATAAATTAATTAAATAAAATACTGGTGAACTCTGAACGCTGGGAAGCAATCCATTCAGCAGGCCGAGGTCCTGTACCAAAATACTATTGGCCAGTAACACGTTCTAAAATAATAATTTTAATTTAAAAATGTAAAAATATGGTAAGTCTCAGACTTGGTCCAAAATATCATGTTGCATTCTAGCTTATGCATCAACGTCCGAAAATTTCGGTTTCGTTTGCATTTCACTAGAGCCCATGGACTGATATGGTCGTCGCCCAAAAGTGGTATCCGAAAATCAACCAACCCAAAAACCGTCAAATTTCAAGAAATGAACTCGAGAAATAAACCAAAAAGTTTTTCAAAGTATTTTAGAAAAATCGGGCAGCATCTCCTTTGTAATCGGGATAACCCAATAATGGAAAGATAACAACCAAAAGATTCCAAACTAGGAATAACGTCAACTCCAAAATACATAACTGGAAAATCAACCAAAATCCATCTCAAAGCCATATATATATATATATATATATATATATACAAGAATAAAATCTACAGAGCTTAAGCCACCTATACATGTGTTCCAAGAAACAACAGAACCCAATCCGAGAATCCGAATTCATAATCTATCGAATTCGAAATAGAAAACCGATTTTCAGAACGAACTATTCCAAATCGAAGCCGAAAATAACAAAACTAAATCCGAATAGGACTCGGAATACGAAACCCAAATCACAGCATAAATTCCGAATTTAAAATTGGAAAACCCAACGGACCATTTTCGACTTAGAAGTCAGAACTAAATATGCAACCATTGAATCCTATAGCGGGATCGATATCGAGTCATCATCGACTCTACGTGAGGGACACAGGGACACGGAAAATATACCTCGGGTGCTCGGCTAGAGCTCTCAGATGCAATATAGGAGAAAAATGAATCCTCGCAGACTTAGAAAGAGTCCAGAAGCACACGGACAACGCTGGGATGGCACAAACATGGCCACGGGGAGTGGATCAGGACCCGCAAGGTGCTGCGAATAGAGGATCAGGGAACGGGCGGCCGTATCGAGGCTCGCGGGGTGTCATAAACAGGAATAGCAGCGACGGAAGGCCGCTGGGTCTGGACGAGGTGGCGCCGCACAGGGGTCGGTCGAGATGGGCGCGCAGGGGTCGGCCGAGAGGGGTGCTGGCCGGGTGATGCTCAGCGGAGGAGCTCGGGGTCGCCAGGCTCGGGTGGATCGGCGTCGGGGTTGGCCGAGAGGCGCGGGTTAGAGCTAGGGCTCTGGAAAAGTTTGGAAAAAAGTTAGAGAATAGAGAATGGAGGATAGGGATGGAGAGAGTGGTTTATATAGTATATGTGCTTGGTGGTTACAAGAGGGGAAAAGAGTGGTCGTCGACGGTTCAGAAGGGGAGGGTGTAGCTGCGGTCAGGAACGGAAAGGAAAAGAAAGGTTTTGGCTGGTGAGAGAGAGAGAGAGAGAGAGAGAGAGAGAGAGAGTTTTAATGAGAGTTTAAGGAAAAGAAAAATAATTCTTTTCTTTTAAATAAGAAAATAGAATTTTATACCTATAAATATATATTTAAGGGACTTAAAGATTTTGTTTCGGAAAAAACGAAATTGGGTTCGAGACAGGTTCTGGACGGTCAGACCAAACACTAAAAAAATCCATGAATAATAAGTTTTCTAAAAATACGATTTTCCTAATTTAATAATTAATAATGATAATAATAATAATTTAACAAACAAATTTATCCAATTAATTAAAATATAATTGAAACAAAAAATTATGGGTTTCATAACCTTCCCTCCTTAGAAAATTTCGTCCTCAAAATTAAAGGATAAGGTTAGGAGTTACCTCAGGTCTCAAACAAATACTGATACTGCTTTCGCATCTCATCTTATCGCTCCCAGGTAGACTCGCCTGGGGAATTGTGCCGCACATCACTCTGACTATGTGCGTCACAGAGTTCTTGGTTTTCTTCTCACCTCTGTCTAAAATCGCCACTAGCTTCTCTGGTACTGTGAGGCTGGGTCCAATCTCCAGCTCTGAATGGTCCAAGATGTGGCTCGAATCCGGAATGTAACGCCTAAGCTGTGAAACATGGAAGACGTTGTCCACGCCCTCAAGATTAGCTGGTAGAGCTAATCGGTACGCTACTTCTCCGACTCGGCTCAAAACTTCAAATGGGCCGATGTACCTGGGGCTCAGCTTTCCTGCTCTACAAAATTTGATAGTTCCTCAGGTAGAGGAAATCTTGATGAAGACACTATCTCCTGCTTCGAACTCCAGTGGTCGACGACTGCTATCAGCCCAATGCTTTTGTCTAACCTGAGCAATCCTGAGTTTATCTCTAATCATGTAACACCCATATTCGGAATATGTATTTTAATTAGGCTTATATGTATTTCAAACCTGTATTTTATTTTCTCAGATTCTGGCCTGAAATTGAGTTTTGGCTTAACTTGCAGATTTTGGTTTTCTCATAAAAATGGGTTTTCGACATGGCATGGTTTATTTTGTGGAGAAGGATTTGGTTTGGTTTGGTTTACATTGGACCACCCTAGTTAATCTCCGCACTCAACACAACACACCATCCCTCATTAAAACCCAACCTAACTTTCTCTCTCCTCATAACTTCCATTAATTTCTTTATCTTCTTCTTTCTTCCTCCACAAAACACCCAACGCCATAGGTAAGTGCACCTTGCCACCATATAAGAACCCTATTTTATTTGTCCATTAGCTAGATTAGGCCATGATGAACAACATTAGAACTTGGCATTTTATGATTTGGAGCTTTCATTTTTCTAGATCTAAGTTTTAACCATTTTTGAATTTTCTTGGTTTTGATCTATTAAACTTAGATTTTTCCTTGTTTTGAGGTTTCCATGTGGAAGAGAATTCAATTTTACGCAAGTTAGAACTTTGAAAATCCAAATTTGGTTTTGTTTTGGCTATGTTACGAAGATTGGAAATTTGGAGTTCTTGGGGTTTTCCCTCGGCCAGATGGAGAAGATGACCCTTGGCCAGCGCTCTTTAGTGCAAGGCCATGCGCAGTTCATCTCCTGTGCAGTTCAACTCATGCGCAGTTCATCTCATGCGCAGTTCAACCCATGCGCAGTTCAACTCATGCGCAGTTCAACTCATGCGCAGTTCATCTCCTGCGCAGTTCAACTCATGCGCAGTTCATCTCCTGCGCAGTTCAACTCCTGCGTAGCTCATCTCCTAAGCATCTCATCTCCTGCACAGCTCGACCCTAGTACAATCTAACCCCAGCGTAACCTATTTGCCCATAATAGTTTAGATTTTATTCCTTGGACTTGGCTTCTCTTTTGTGGGTTGGAGTTTTTGAGATCTTGTTCCACACAACACGACTGTCTCGACCCAACACGACCTGGCACAGTTTTTGGTGTTTTGCTTATGACTAGTATAGTTTTTTTTGTGATTTCTGTGAAGTATGATTCTAGTACTTTCTGATCTTCTTGATAGTGACCCGATGGGGTGCGCCCTTAACTTTTAACCTGTAATTCATGATTAATCTTGATACTGGATAACTTAATAGTGGCCCGTGGTTGTTCATTCTTGCAGCTTTGTGCAATCCATTTGTCTTGTCTTGCATCATGTCTAGGACGTGACTCCCTGGTTACCACGGTCAAGGATTCATACTGAATATAGATTAGGCTAATAACTAGAGCAAACTATAGTTCATAGAGAATTTCCAGTCACAGGCGATCTCGTTATCTGGGCGCTTTAAATAGACTTGTAGCCTGCTGACGAGTAGGGCACATTTCCAGCACACGGTCATGTGTTGCACCTTCTAAGTCACCTAAGGGTGTATCGTCTCCTGGGCGATGTACCCAACCATACTCTCAACTCGCGGAAGGATAACTGGATAGTCTGCAGGGCTTGGGACTGGGAATTTATCATTTGCATCTTGTTAGTAATTAGGCTTGTGATAACCCTAGTTAGTTAAGTAGTAAGCCGTAGTATTTGCTTGGCCGCTTGTGAATGGATGGTGTCCAGCCTTATCTAAGTCTCGTCAAGTCCCTGTACCTGGTACTCTTGTACATGATTGTTTTACTTATCTTTATCAATAAATGGGTAGAGACAAAGTAATATTCAGGCGAAGGGTTACAACCCCGGTCCTTGTTTGGTTTAAGGGTTGTAACCTGGCTCCCGGAATGGTTCCACGTCCGTAGTCGTTTATTGTCCTGTTATACTCTTTATTACTTGTACTTTTCTTCCATTTTCTTATGTTCTGATATGCTGGCTTTTGTTCTTATTTCGTAGCCTCTCTTGTGGCACTTGCTCTTTCTGGGGTTTGAACTAACTGGTTTTGTGTGGCCAGATTTCGGGGCAGCACCCGAGGATCTACCGAACCTCCAGCCCAATGGTGGCGACTAGAAGGAACCCGGGCTACGAGTAGATTTTCCATTTTGTTTCACTCACTACATTGTAAAATTATTCTTTTGAGGCGTTTAGCCGACGAGCACCTGTTAGCTCGATGCATATTTACTTACTGTCTGCCTACGGGCTGCAAACATGATTAACAAATCCTAGGGTTGATCATGTATGACTTAACTCTTGCTAGTCCTCGTATTTTGTATGACTAGCTTCATGATCAGCTGAATATGTAATATTTGGGACACCTTTTATTGTATATTTGATGGTCTAACATCTTGTCACTATATTGCTTGCTTGAGATTGAGACAGTAGGCTTGACCTTAAGAGACCGTTGGCTTGTAGTAAACCCTCATATCTAGACAGCCGTGACCGTATAGCGAGGTGGATCCCATTTCAATATACGTAGCTGGCTATGTACGCCCCCGCTCTCCAGTATTCTGGTTATGGAGCGTGACATGGTTTAAATGGTGGCCCATGCAGGTATTGGCATTCAAGAATGTGAGGGTTTACCAAATAGATGTCTCAATCAGTATTCGCCCTTGATCTCTGCTCGTATCTTCAAATCCCTGAGAATCTTGACCTGATCACATACTTGTATCGTTGATCTGTCCTGATCCTTCCTTATTGTTTTCTATGTTGTCTTCTTCAGCGGCATTGTTCCTGGACCTGCCGATCAGCAAGTTGGAGCAACTTCCGTGGACCAGCCGCAACCTGGAGATCAAGCCCAGCATTCTGGAGTAGCCTCCAGAGTTGTACCTACCGGAGGAGAACCACCAGTTCGGCCCGTCCAGCCTGCAGAGCCTGATGATGGCACTTTGGTGGGTCTCATCAGGAGCATCGGAAGTCAGCCCCGCGTCACCCACGGAGAAGTTTTCCCACTAAAGGTACCAAACTTCCCCGTTTGATTTCTCTCTCGATTCTAGTCCGTTTTCAGATCCGTAAATTCGTGTAGAAAGCCCTCATGACCCTCTTCAAGATCCCCCAGGTGAATTTTGACATGGCCATCCAACTTGCTCGAAACATTGAGACAAAGTTGAAGAAAAACCCACTTTTCTGATTATTAAAAACTGTTTCGAAACGCCAACTTGTTGGCCACTTTTCTCGCTGACCATTAAACTTTCGTAAAAACTAATTGAACACGTGTGAAGACAACATAACCGAGATCACAACGCATTTTCTGGATCGTTGTTTCGATTAGCGTGTAAGAAATAAACTGATGTTGAAGTTGGAGAAAAACCTGTGTTAATTTATATAAAATTTTAGAATTTTCTCCGATACGACGTACGCCCCGACAAACCGGGCGACGTAGTCGTGCACTATACGCATCGAAAGGCACGTATGGATATTACCGACGTGTAGGAACTGACGGGACTCGATTTCGTTGCGTGTGTGCGACGAAATCAACGTGTATCCGTTGAGATACCCCGTATCGGCATTTTGCAAACTTGTCCATAACTTCGTGTACAATCTTCGGATCAAGACGAAACTTGTGCCAACAGGTCCGGATCGAAATTCTGGTCCTGCATGCCAAGTTTTGTTCGATTCTGAGAAGGTCGAATCAGAACCCAATTTTGGCGGGCTCGCGACCCACTCAAACGGACGATTTTGTACACGGCTCATCGGAATCCAAAACTGGACATACCGTTGAGTTCCTCTCCTCAAACTGAAATCGTAGACATGTAGATTGACAACTTTAGAGACCATAGACTTTGGCACGCGTTTCGGTGTAAAGCGGGTCCAACGGCGGACATCGTTTTGACCCGAAATTACGATTTTGCCCCTGTTCCAGAATTTGATTTTTGGACAGGCGTTTCCTAGGTATATCTTCTTCACCGAGATCATTTTTGATGTTTGTTTCAGCGTTTGGAGTCATCTATAATTTGTGAGTTTTGGTGCTGACACTTGCTACTCTTGGACTTGCCACTTGCACCATCAGGCAAGATACCTTGCCACCTTACTCTGTGATTATTATATTCTTATTTTCAATTGTTATTTTCAGCATTTTGTTTCGTGATATTTAAACTGTGCGTCCAAGTCACACTTGGGTGCAAGCGACTCTATTGGTCGTTTTTCTCGCTTTATTTATTCTCTTGCATTGACTTAGTTTATTGACCACCCATTGATGTTGAGGTATTGGTATATCTCATACGGCCTTGACACTTGTTGTATCACGTGATGTGAGTCACATATAGGACACGTATCCGCGTAGTTGGCTGGCCACCGATACATATGGAGCGTACGACGGATAGGGATAACTGCCAATAGAATTGCATGCTAGAAGACTTGGCGGTTATTAGAGGTACATGTCAGTCATGGAGATGATGATACTAGGCATTGGGTGGGGAGAATATTACCTGACGTATGGGCTTCGATTGCACTTCCCTTGTAACCCGAAAGCTCCGCTGGAGACACGGGTATGAGCCTCTCAGGTTGGCCACTGTCGTTTTTGAACGTCATGCTCTTGGTCACTGGTGCCCAAGAGGGGACTATACCGGATCCTATATTCAGCCAGGGCTCATGCGTCGAAGGAATGTATCTCAAGTGCAAATTCAAAGTAGAATGGTCAGGAACCCGATTGCATGCATACCTTTCTCTCTTATTATATTATCATAGTTTATATGGCATGGTGTTTTCTTGTATCTTGCTATGTCCCCTGAGGACCTGGTTATCTCTCCAGGTTTAGACGATTTTCCATAGGAGTACGGAGCGGCATTGGAGCTATCTTATATTGATGACGAGGCAGTGCCTTATGATTTCTAGTCTATTTCTTATCTGAGACAGTTGTAGACATTATTTTACATCTCTTTTTTTTCTATTTTGCGGAGGTCGGACTCCGATCTTGTGAGACTATTTTTTATAGCTGTTTGGAGTGAGTATGTTCACCCGGCTAACTTTTGATACTCTTATTTATTTATTTGGACTTTATTATCTTCTTTGTTGAGCTGTGATGAGATTAGATATGTTATTCTGGCCTGTGATTATTTATTTACAGCTTATGTGCATATATGAGGATTCCATATATTAGAGTGTTCTTCGTATATGTGTAGCTGGCATGTTCACGTACTTGGTCCTACGTATTTTGGGACTGGGGCGTTACATGTTTTTGTGGTGGCCCATTGTAACGCCCCAGTCCCAAAATACGTAGGACTAGGAACGTAGACATGCCAGCTGTATTTATACGAAGTATACTCCAATATATGGAAGCCTCGTATAAATACATAAGTTGTAAAATGCAGTAGAACCATAACTAATCTCATCCACAAGAATAAAAGATATTATATAATCACTATGAATTTGTCTTGATACAATATGTTGGGCGGAGACAAATCCACTACCAACAAAATAAGGAAATAAAATACATGGAAAATGAAATGAGTGGCGAGCGAAGCGAAGACGATCCAAATGCAATCATCCTCGAAGAAATAGCGAAGATCACGGCTAGAGCTAGAACACCTGCGAAAGACAATAGCACACACCTGGCAAGACAACCTGGTCCTCATAGGGACGTAACAAGACACATAATAGCATGTCATATAAACTGAATAAATATTGCTCAATAAATAAATCAATCGAATTTATAACATATTCCAATACGCACCTACTGAACGAGCGTACCATCCCCCCAACCAAACAAGGACAGAAGATGGTAAACTAATTCACGGCGACGTATCTTTCCATGCTAAGAATCCGATATGGTATCCGGACCCCAACAAGGTTCAATACCATCTCATCGAAGTAGTAAGCCACACCTACAACCAAACAAGGACAAGATGTGACGAACTAATCCGCGACAAGTTATTGTTCCAAGTCACGGTCAGATACAAGTACCCAAACCAAAAGTACTCGTACCTAACGGATAAAGGTAGCCTACCGTTCTAAGTGATATGTAGTTAAGAACAATCCTTCCTACTCATGGGCCCTGGCTGAATAGGATCGGCGTAGTCCCCCTTTGGCCACCAGAGGCCCCTTCAGGAAGAGCATGACGTTCCGCAGAATCGTCAGTGGCCGTCAGTAATCATGGGTCATCAACCCCGTATCTCCAGCGGAGAGTCCGGGTCACAAGGGAAGTGCATCGAAGCCCATACGCTAAGGAATTGTCCTCCCCGCCCAATGCCTATTATGTTGTATCTACAACATTAACCTCTATAACCGCTAAGTCAAACTAGCATGCAACCTCTATTAGCGATTATTCCTATCGCACGGCTTGTACGTACTGGTGGCCAGCCAATCACGTACTTCCATGTTCTACATGCGATACACAACTTCATGTTTACAACGTGTCAAGGCCAATGAATGCAACACACAAGGTGGTCCCTTAAATCTAGGTTTAATTTGTAAGAAAAATAATACACAGCAGGAAACTGAACAGTAATTTCTAACAGTTATGCTATGTATCACAGTTTATTTTGCATAAAGAAAATAATGAACATGCATGAAATATGAGCTAAAATAATTAAACAGCAAATGGCAAGGTGTCTTGCCTGATATTGCGTCCGGTGTGCTGCGATGATCACGATGGCACGATCTGCAACTTTGGTACAACAACTATGCATGTGACCTCTGATGGTGACACGGATAGTTCCATTGGGTCCAGATGGGTCAAATTAGTTAGGGTAGACCTTAGGTAGTAGAGAATTGGCAAAGGAATAGGAAAGATGTGCTGAATCACGAGATGGAGAAAAACCGTAGGAAATCAATTAATATATTTGGTTTTAGTAAATATTTTATATTACTTAAATAATTTATCGATAAATACCGAAAATTTTATTTTAAGGAAAAACCTATTTTTGTCAAAATAACATTGTAGGTCAAAGCTACAGAATATATCATAAATAATACTATAGTTAGGCTTTAAAATTCGATTTTAAATTCTACATATAGGGTCAAGCCCTAATACGTATTTTGTTTACTAAATAGTTTGAAAAAATACTACTACCAATATTAGTAACTAAGTACCAAGAATAAAGTAATAAAATTATTGACTAAAATATATACTAGTGTACATATTTTCATAGGCCAAAATGTATATAGATAAAATAATACCTCTATCACATACTTGTGTCATAGGACATTGCATGCTATCCCTAATATAACAAAATTTTGTAAAATAATAGAATTTATAATAAGACTATAAATGGAACAACAGCACTGTGCTGCTCACCAATAATAGTAATAACAATAATAATAGAAAGTAATAATACTTATAACAATAGATTTTAATAATAATAAAATATTAATAATCAGAAGAATAATAAATATAATGATAATAATAATAATAATATTATTAGTGGTAAGAGATATAAAACACAAAAAACAAAGGAATGAATCAAAAGAAAAAATACAGCTGTACTCAGCTGTTCTTCGAACCAGTGAGAAGAAAACAACAAAAAGCAAAGAAGAAGAAAAAAAAGAAAAAAAAACACAAGGGATTTAAGAAACGGGCCAGGAAGAGTGAGAAGGAGAGGAGGACGAGCCGGAAAGAGAGAGAGAGAGAGCGGAGAGAAGGAGTGAGGCTGGTCGCTAGGTCGGCGGAGAGTGGAGCTGATCGAGGAGGAGAGGGAGAGAGAGGGCGGCGGCTTCAGATTTCGGTGGACGCGGCGGGCGGCTCGCCGGGAAGTCGGAGGTGGTGGACGAGGGTTTTGGGAGTTCGAGAGCAAGGGGGCGGAAGAGAGAGGGTTCCGGTGGCTGCACGACGACGACGATGCGCCGTTGGCGGAGGAGAGGAGGAATGGGAGTGGCTGCGACGGTCGGGAGAAGGGTTTGGAGGAGGCGGCGCGCCAGCAAAAGGGAGGCGGTGGTTCGCGCGGCGGTTCGCCGGCGGGCAAGCGACGGAGGGTGCGGGGGTTAGTCGGTCGGGCAGGTCGGGTGCGGCCCAGGCGGGCGAGGCGGCGAGGAAGGAGGTCCTGCTGCATCGACGCGGCTGGAGTTGGTTCGCCGGCTGGAGATGGGGAACGGGTACGATGGTGGCGCCAGGGAATCCAGCGCGACGGAGGCGCTTGCGGAGTCCCAGGGCGGTCGGGTTTTCGCGGCGGCGGCGTCGGTCGACCGGTGGTAGGTAAAGTTTTATTTTTCCTTCCTCTTCTTCTTTTGGCTGTGGGTTGGTCGATGTGAGGGTGGTGATGAAGGTGGTCGTTGGAAGGAGGCTGGGTTGGAGAAGGATGTTGTTGTCGGCCACAGGTGTTGGTGACGGCCGAAGATGGTACGGGCAGGGGTGACGACAGGAAGAGGGAGTCCGATGGTGGAGCGGGAAACAACGTGTCAAGGTTGTGTGAGTTTAGAATAGGGATAGGTTAGGGATTAATTGTGTCGGGATTGTCGACACGAAAGGGATGATGTACATGTAAAAAAATGGAATAAGATCTTGGATGGTGGAACACGGACACGGGTCACGCACCATGGTTGGAGAATTATTTGTGGAGGAATTCATGGAAGATGAATAATGTGGAGGAGTACCTGCCTATATTTATAGGATGTGGGAATTTCCATTTGGGATAGGATTAGGAATAGATTAAACCCAATTTGGATATTTCCATACTTATTTAAAAGCAATCAAATCAAATCCAAATCTAATTAAAATCAAATTAAATACTTTTAGTTTAAAATCAAATCAATTTAAAATATAGATAGTTTATTATTTAGATGTATCCATGGAATCAAATCAAAATTTAAACTGTCACAAATATTTCAAAAATATATTTTCCAAAAATACTATAATAAATAAATTTCGAAAATAATAAATCATTTTGAATAATAAATCTTTTTGAATAATAAAATATTAATATTAAATAATTTTGAAAATACATTATTATTTAAAATAAATAAATATTTATGAAATAAATATTTTTGCACGAAGAATTTTATTATTAATAACTGCAAAAAAAAAACAATAGACTTTTTATGGCAAGAATACTAATTCTATATAATATTTTGAAAGTGTAAGAAAATAAAAATAATTGTTTTTTCTAAAATATGTACGCTCGCACATATTCGCACTCGTCGAGCAAAATAAAAGTTTGTGCGCGACGTAAAATACGATTACGTGACGTACAATACAAAATTTTAAATCGGTACCAAATTTAATAAATAAATAAAAAAATTAGTAGAAATTTTAGGGATTTTACATCCTACCCAACTTAAAAGAATTTCGTCCTCGAAATTAAGAATTAGTAGGGGGTGAGAGGACAAGGGGGTATCAATGGGGTACAATCAATAAGGCTCAACAAGATCATGTCATAAGAAGTTGTGATCTAGATCATTGAACGAGGGTCATAGTAGGGTCGAGGAGAAGGACGAGGAGTATAGGATGAAGTTATAGCAACATCGAGTGAGAGTGGTCATAATTGATAGGACGGCTAGAGGAATTTCAAGTATATTGCCTTCGTCCTTCAAAAATTGGTGAAGGCGAAAGCAATATAGAGTTCGAAGGAGGCGTTATCGAATACGAATACGTGATTCAAAGGCAATTGAAGAATTTCAAAAAGAATTGTCAAGGCAGTCGCGGATGGGACTCTAGATGACAAGCTTAACTATGTCCCCATCCACGTAGAATAATAGGCAAAAGCGAACCAAGTGCACTCGGTTGATCAGACCATCCTGCACCGGTTCTGATTAGACGCTATGTTAGTGGGAATTCTTCCAATAACATATGTCATGAACAAGCTTGATAAAGATTTAAGCTTGCAAAAACTAGGCTATATTAGCATCATTAGTCTAGATAGTAAAAATATAGGCACGAGATTTAGATTGAAATAAAGAACAAATATGAATAGTCTAAGAGTCATAAGGATCTAAGTCTTGTTTATTCCTATACCATCATTCTATGGTTTTATGGACCAAGGCTTGGTTGACAAAATGGGTTAAATACCTCTAGTCTCTATGGTATGGGTAATACCATTTGTATTCCCTTAATGGTCAAGGGTGTGTCGGGTCGTGGGGTGTTCTACCCAACTTAAAAGAATTGAGCTAAGGGTATTTTGGGACAGCTAGCTAGTAGGGTCAATCTCTAGCAAGCACGAAGGGAAGATAGGAATAGGGATGGAAGGAAGCAAGCAAGATGCAATTGATGAGTCAAACGGTAGATAAAATCAAGGAAGAGGTCAAGTATGTGGATGAGATCCTAAACTTCTAATCCTATTCGCAGGCTTGCTTGGTATGGTAAAGTAACCAAACAATTTAAACTTGACCTGCATGGGCCACCACAAAAACATGTAACGCCCCAGTCCTAAAATACGTAGGACTAGAAACGTAGACATGCCAGCTGTATTTATACGAAGTATACTCCAATATATGGAAGCCTCGTATAAATACATAAGCTGTAAAATGCAGTAGAACCATAACTAATCTCATCCACAAGAATAAAAGATATTATATAATCACTATGAATTTGTCTTGATACAATATGTTGGGCGGAGACAAATCCACTACCAACAAAATAAGGAAATAAAATACATGGAAAATGAAATGAGTGGCGAGCGAAGCGAAGATGATCCAAATGCAATCATCCTCGAAGAATAGCGAAGATCACGGCTAGAGCTAGAACACCTATGAAAGATAATAGCACACACCTAGCAAGACAACCAGGTCCTCAGAGGGACGTAACAAGACACATAATAGCATGCCATATAAACTGAATAAATATTGCTCAATAAATAAATCAATCGAATTTATAACATGTTCCAATACGCACCTACTGAACGAGCGTACCATCCCCCCAACCAAACAAGGACAGGAGATGGTAAACTAATTCACGGCGACGTATCTTTCCATGCTAAGAATCCGATATGGTATCCGGACCCCAACAAGGTTCAATACCTTCTCATCGAAGTAGTAAGCCACACCTACAACCAAACAAGGACAAAATGTGACGAACTAATCCGCGACAAGTTATTGTTCCAAGTTACGGTCAGATACAAGTACCCAAACCAAAAGTACTCGTACCTAACGGATAAAGGTAGCCTACCGTTCTAAGTGATATGTAGTTAAGAACAATCCTTCCTACGCATGGGCCCTGGCTGAATAGGATCGGCGTAGTCCCCCTATGGGCACCAGAGGCCCCTTCAGGAAGAGCATGACGTTCCGCAGAATCGTCATTGGCCGTCAGTAATCATGGGTCATCAACCCCGTATCTCCAGCGGAGAGTCCGGGTCACAAGAGAAGTGTATCGAAGCCCATACGCTAAGGAATTGTCCTCCCCGCCCAATGCCTATTATGTTGTATCCACAACATTAACCTCTATAACCGCTAAGTCAAACTAGCATGCAACCTCTATTAGCGGTTATTCCTATCGCACGGCTTGTACGTACTGGTGGTCAGCCAATCACGCACTTCCGTGTTCTACATGCGACACACAACTTCGTGTTTACAACGTGTCAAGGCCAATGAATGCAACACACAAGGTGGTCCCTTAAATCTAGGTTTAATTTGTAAGAAAAATAATACACAGCAGGAAACTGAACAGTAATTTCTAACAGTTATGCTATGTATCACAGTTTATTTTGCATAAAGAAAATAATGAACATGCATGAAATATGAGCTAAAATAATTAAACAGCAAATGGCAAGGTGTCTTGCCTGATATTGCGTCCGGTGTGCTGCGATGATCACGATGGCACGATCTGCAACTTTGGTACAACAACTATGTATGGTGACCTCTGATGGTGACACGGATAGTTCCATTGGGTCTAGATGGGTCAAATTAGTTAGGGTGGACCTTAGGTAGTAGAGAATTGGCAAAGGAATAGGAAAGATGAGCTCAATCCCGAAATAGAGAAAAACCGTAGGAAATTAATTAATATATTTAGTTTTAGTAAATATTTTATAATACTTAAAATAATTTATAGATAAATAACAAAAAATTTATTTTAAGGAAAAACCTATTTTTGTCAAAATAACATTGTAGGTCAAAGCTACAGAATATATCATAAATAATACTATAGTTAGGCTTTGAAATTCGATTTTAAATTCTACATATAGGGTCAAGCCCTAATACGTATTTTGTTTACTAAATAGTTTGAAAAAATACTACTACCAATATTAGTAACTAAGTACCAAGAATAAAGTAATAAAATTATTGACTAAAATATATACTAGTGTACATATTTTCATAGGCCAAAATGTATATAGATAAAATAATACCTCTATCACATACTTGTGTCATAGGACATTGCATGCTATCCCTAATATAACAAAATTTTGTAAAATAATAGAATTTATAATAAGACTATAAATGGAACAACAGCACTGTGCTGCTCACCAATAATAATAATAACAATAATAATAGAAAGTAATAATACTTATAACAATAGATTTTAATAATAATAAAATATTAATAATCAGAAGAATAATAAATATAATGATAATAATAATAATAATATTAGTGGTAACAGATATAAAACACAAAAAACAAAAAACGAATCAAAAGAGAAAATACAGCTGTACTCAGCTGTTCTTCGAACCAGTGAGAAGAAAACAACAAAAAGCAAAGAAGAAGAAAAAAAAGAAAAAAAACACAAGGGATTTAAGAAACGGGTCAGGGAGAGTGAGAAGGAGAGGAGGACGAGCCGGAAAGAGAGAGAGAGAGAGAGCAGAGAGAAGGAGTGAGGCTTGTCGCTAGGTCGGCGAAGAGTGGAGCTGATTGAGGAGGAGAGGGAGAGAGAGGGCGGCGGCTTCAGATTTCGGTGGACGCGGCGGGCGGCTCGCCGGGAAGTCGGAGGTGGTGGACGAGGGTTTTGGGAGTTCGAGAGCAAGGGGGCGGAAGAGAGAGGGTTCCGGTGGCTGCACGACGACGACGATGCGCCGTTGGCGGTGGAGAGGAGGAATAGGAGTGGCTGCGGCGGTCGGGAGAAGGGTTTGGAGGAGGCGGCGCGCCAGCGAATGGGAGGCGGTGGTTCGCACGATGGTTCGTCGGCGGGCAAGCGACGGAGGGTGCGGGGGTTAGTCGGTCGGGCAGGTCGGGTGCGGCCCAGGCGGGCGAGGCGGCGAGGGAGGAGGTCCAGCTGTGTCGACGCGACTGGAGTTGGTTCGCCGACTGGAGATGGGGAACGGGTACGATGGTGGTGCCAGGGAATCCAGTGCGACGGAGGCGCTTGCGGAGTCCCAGGGCGGTCGGGTTTTCGCGGCGGCGGCGTCGGTCGACCGGTGGTAGGTAAAGTTTTATTTTTCCTTCCTCTTCTTCTTTTGGCTGTGGGTTGGTCGATGTGAGGGTGGTAATGAAGGTGGTCGTTGGAAGGAGGCTGGGTTGGAGAAGGATGTTGTTGTCAGCCACAGGTGTTGGTGACGGCCGAAGATGGTACGGGCAGGGGTGACGACAGGAAGAGGGAGTCCGACGGTGGAGCGGGGAACAACGTGTCAAGGTTGTGTGAGTTTAGAATAGGGATAGGTTAGGGATTAATTGTGTCGAGATTGTCGACACGAAGGGGATGATGTACATGTAAAAAAATAGAATAAGATCTTGGATGGTGGAACACGGACATGGGGCACGCACCATGGTTGGAGAATTATTTGTGGAGGAATTCATGGAAGATGAATAATGTGGAGGAGTACCTGCCTATATTTATAGGATGTGGGAATTCCCACTTGGGATAGGATTAGGAATAGATTAAACCCAATTTGGATATTTCCATACTTAGTTTAAAAGCAATCAAATCAAATCCAAATCTAATTAAAATCAAATTAAATACTTTTAGTTTAAAATCAAATCAATTTAAAATATAGATAGTTTACTATTTAGATGTATCCATGGAATCAAATCAAAATTTAAACTGTCACAAATATTTTAAAAATATGTTTTCCAAAAATACTATAATAAATAAATTTCAAAAATAATAAATCCTTTTGAATAATAAATCTTTTTGAATAATAAAATATTAATTTTAAATAATTTCGAAAATACATTATTATTTAAAATAAATAAATATTTATGAAATAAATATTTTTGCAAGAAGAATTTTATTATTAATAACTGCAAAAAAAAATAATAGACTTTTTATGGCAAGAATACTAATTCTATATATTATTTTGAAAGTGTAAGAAAATAAAAATAATTGTTTTTTCTAAAATATGTACGCTCGCACATATTCGCACTCGTCGAGCAAAATAAAAGTTCGTGCACGACGTAAAATACGATTACGTGACGTACAATACAAAATTTTAAATCGGTACCAAATTTAATAAATAAATTAAAAAATTAGTAGAAATTTTAGGGGTTTTACACCCATGCAGGTTAGATTTAATATTGTTGGGTTACATGACTGTGTCCAACAAACCTGCATATAGGAATAGGAATATCTCATCCAGAACTATTGCTATCCCTTGACTTCCAATCTTTTTGAAACTTCCTTGATTATTCGATTTACTTCATATCTAATCCTTCCTAATATCAACTTATCTTCCTCGTGCCAACAGTATGAATCTACAAAGCGGACGCACTTCTGCCTTGGCCCTCACGTCTGGTGAGAAGATTACTTCGGAGGGACAGAATCCTCCCATGACTCCAGCGATACCTTACCAGCCAGGACTGTCGCAGCCTACTACGACACCGACGATGGAGACCCCAGAGGTCGCAGCACCCCAAGGCAGCCAGGCTGGACAGACTACTACCATGCCACCGGGAGGGAATGTACCGCTGCCTCTACCACCACCATTCCCTCAGCAGTTTCCCCCACAGTTGGGACCTCAGATGCCACCACCACCGACTGATGGGAGCACTACTACTCAGTTTATGTATGCCATAATGCAGGCTCAGTGGCAGCAGACTGAGCTGATGAGACAGATGACGATGGCAGCTATGGCTAGACCTCCACCACCACCTCCAGTACCAGCACCAGCACCGGCTCTGCATCCCTATAAAGGCTCTATCAAGAATTTCACAGACATGAACCCCAAGGCCTTTAGAGGGACGAAGAAGCCACTAGAGGTGTCACAGTAGCTTATTAGTACTGAGAAGCTACTGAAGGCATCCCAGTTGCCAGCTCGAGATTGGATGACAGCAGTGGACTTACTGTTAGAAGACAATGCTCACCACTGGTGGAAGGCGGAAGAGAGACGATTAGGCACTGGGATCACTTGGAAGCAGTTCTATGATACATTTTATGAGAGATTCTTCCCTATTCATGTTCGAGATGGTCTCTATGACCAGTTCTTCCATCTGAAGCAAGAGAATATGACAATTGATGAGTATGACTCGGAATTTAATCGCCTTAGTCGATTTGGTGCGGGATTGATTCCGACAGAGTTAGAGAAGGCGAGGAGATTTTACCAGGGGCTTGCACCAGAGCTCAAGTCGTATACGACTACTCAGTCTCGAGTCTCCCATTCAGCTGTCTTGGAAGAAGCTCGTGCTTAGGAGATTCTTCGCAAGGAACAACAGCAGACATCGAGGCGTCATACCCCAGCAGCTACACCAGCCCGAGCTACTCAGAGTGAACCTATCAGGAGGACCACGGGACAGTACTAGAAGAGGCACACACCTTATCAGAAGCCTACCTATAACTTTTGTGGGAAGCAGGGGCATATCAGAGACGACTGTCGACTTCGTTTAGGCTTATATATGAGATGTGGATCAGGTCAGCACTTGGCCAGAGATTGTCCTGAGCAGCAGGCTCTAGTTCAGGCCCAGAGGCCCACAGCCCCAGCACCTCATCCACCATTACCCCCACAGACAGTACAGTACAACAAGGCCAGAGCTCAAGGCCCAGGACAGAACCAAGGAAAGGCATTCTCTCTAGCTGTTGAGAATATAGAGACAGAAGTAGAGGTCATAGCAGGTATAGTTTTAGTTGCATCTTTTCCTGCTATTACATTATTTGATACTGGAGCCACACATTCATTTATAGCCACTAGTTTTGCCATGAGACACTACATTCACATTACACCTTTAGCTAAGAATGTTAAAATCCTTACTGGAGGAGGAGTTGTACCTGTTACTGGTGTTTGTAGACTTTGTCCTGTAGTGATAAATGGTACGACTTTTTGTATTCCCTATTATTTGCCATAAAATATAAAAGAGCAGAACAGTTTTATGGAAGGACTGGACTTTTAATTCACGTTACAAACTCGTTTGTACAAAGAAAGCCCAGGGACGAAAACCTAGGTACAGCAATCTAAGTACAATTGTTTATTTTTGATTCTGGGGGGTGACGGTAGAGGCTCGGAAAAGCGACGACAGCTCTGTCTTACTCCTTGGACGATCGGACGTAGCCTTGGCTCCTGTAACGAGATGCTTGACGTTGACGAAGAAATGCTCTTCTTGCTCTCCTCGTATTGCTCTTCTGGCTTCTTTTTCTCTCTGGATTGATCTCTGTATATTTTTCTCTCTGATTATTTGGGGAGTGCATCTCTGTATGTGCGTATCTCTCTCCTTATATATTTTGCAAGGGAATGGTACCCTGCTATTTATAATAGTGGGGGGCATCATTAGGGTTTGCAATGATTGCCCATTCTCAAAGTGGCGGCGGCCTGATAAGTGATCAATCGGGGCCATTAATCTTTAGCGTAAAGGATCTGGGCCATTAATGAGGATTATGCCAAATCATTCAGTCATTAATGTTGATTGCAATAAATTCCCTATCATGATGATTTGCTGATATCCGTAAATCTGAATGAATCAATTTAATTCATTCTCTTGCCACGTGTCCCAAATCATTGGGATCTGACCCAAAATTTGATTACCTTTAGGACACGTGTTCTGTCATCGTTGTTGAGCCGCATGAGGAGCGTTCATATTTGGGCCGCATAAAGGTCGTCATGACTGAGCCGCATGAAAGGTTTCATGACCGAGCCGTATGAATAGTCTCTACACTCGAACCGTATGAAGGTTATCATGACCGAGCCGCATGGATATGTTCATGACCGAGCCGCATGGGGGTCTTCATGGCCGAGCTGTATGAGAGTCTTCATGGCCGAGCCGCATGGAGGACTTTCATGATTGAATCCGCATAGGTTCTTCTGTACTGGACGCATGAACTCATTTAGACTGGCCGTATGAACTCATTTAGACTGGCCGCATAAACTTGCCTCGGAGCTGTGGGGATTTTCCCCAATTCCCTAGGAAGATAGTGCTTTTACGTCAGTCATTATGACTACTTTTCGTCAGGGCTGTCAACTGTCAGCTGTCAGTCGTCAGAGCATTAATTGTCGGCCGTCAGAGCATTAATTGTGTTTAAATGATGCTGGGTACAGCCGTTCAAAAAAAGACACGTGGCTTCCTTCTGCTGGCCGCATGGAGTCCACTCTGTGTTCGAGCCGCATGGGACTCTTGAGCCGCATGTGGCTCCCCGGCCGCATGGATTATCTTCTCTTTTTCATGCTTCTACAAGACCCCTTTGAAAGTTTTCAATTTGCAAAAATGAAATAATTTGAATAAGAAGCATGATTAGGCCAGAGCCGCATGGATGTATTCTGTCCTAGCCGTATGGATTTGACCAGCCGCATGATTACCTCAACCGCATAGCTCTCTGAGCCGCATGGGCTATTTTGGCCGCATGAGCTTTTTTGCCACGTCTTCCTGCCACGTGTACAAATCTTCTGTGAATCTTTTGCATTTAATGTTCTTGATTTGTTGCAGATTTTAAGAGCCGCTTTCTTGGGCCAGGATCCCAAGAGTCAGGCTATTATTCAGCCGTTTTGCCTCGATGACCGAAGAGTCGGTCATCATATTTGCACGCGGATCGAGGCATTTCTTCCTTGTTTATAAATAGGAACTCTTTCGTTCTAAGGAATTTCTTTTGCTCTTTTCGATCTTACTAACTTCTTTCTCTTCCAAACACCCATGGCTCCCAAGAAGGCTGCTGCGTCGAAGGTTGTGAAGGGCAAGGCGGTCGCTTCTGCGGTGGCTGCGGCGACGAACGTGGCCACTCCTCCGCCGGCCGCTGTTCACTCCGTTCATCCTGATGTTTACCCGCCTATTGCTGGTAAGGGCATTGCCTTAGAACCCTAACTGCCATGGCTCTGTTGCATAATTTATGCACAAGCCGTACGTACAAGTTTCGTCGATATGACCGTATAAGCATTTTGCCCAGGAGGCCGCATGGGCTTGTCATACTCGAGCTGAACCGCATATATATTTTCAGTTTGGGCCGCATGAGCGTAGTTCATTTTTGAACCGCATAAGCTCATCTGCTTGTAGCCGTATGAGTCTGTCTGTTCAGGGCCGCATGTGTCTGCGTGGACTTTGAACCGCATAGTCTCACCTGAATCTGAGCCGCATCAGCGCCTAGGTTTGTCGGTTGAGTTCATGTGGACCTTGAACCGCATAGGCCCAATCTGAACTTTGATTTGTATGGACTCATCTGACTCGGAGCCGTATAAGGCTATGATGAACCGAACCGCATAGACTTAAGTGATTTTTCAAATGCTTCTTTGTTTGACTATCTCCTAATCTTGTTTCTTTCGTCTTTCTTCAGTGAATCTGCCAGTAAACCCTACGGGGGAACTCCTAGTAGGCTCGAATCAGTTTGCCTTGGGCGTGCGTCTTGATGACTTAGTTAAATACGTGCTGAATCAATTTCCTGCTAACGAGCCTTCGGGGAGGTTGAATGCCATCAAGAATCAGACCCTCCATTATCTCCGTGCCATGATGAATTCTGGGAAATTGGATGGATCGTATCTGAAGCCCTCATTCCTCTTCGGAGACGCTTTAATCATAAAGAATCCCCGAGTATTAGAGATCTCTGAGAACTGGGATTTTACTTTGGATGGGGTGGAGATCCATATTTCTCTCATGGAGCGTCATTATCCTCTGTTGTGGTTCAATATGGTATTATTTGACAGGAAGATGGTGTGTAACTTAACTCCTACCCAATTAGGGATGTTGATGGACGACATCCATTACAACCCGAACATTAGGTCAGCGTACGCGGGTAAGGATTCCGTCCTCTGCTACATGATGGGACTGGCCCCCGGTACTTTTATGAACGTATATGGTCCCAACTTCACATTCACTCAAGCTGATACATTCCTGAATCGGCTTGCTCGCAAAGAATCTTATCTCGTTGGCAGACTGGCATTGCTGAGCTGGATAAACCCCATTTCTAGGTGGGCCCACTTGACCACTTAGGTTCTGCAGACCTACGGGACAGTCCTGCTGGGGATGGGACTCTATCATGCCATCCGGGGCACCTGTCACGGGCTTCCTATCAATAAGCCATTGTTCATGGCGCTCCTGGAGATATATAACCGACAAACGGGGATGTTCTTCGTACCCGGAGGGGAGTTGGGGCTTGTCCTCCACGAGATGTATACTGTCTCTAAGCTTCCGTGGGGGAACGAGCCTTTCGAGGTGTACACCCCATCGAATGAGGAGCTCGAGGACCTGAATCGACGATTCCCAGGTTTTGTTGCGGTGTACCAGGAGTTGCTATGCCATCATAGGGCTTGTCATCAGATGGCTATAAACAAGGAGGATAGCTCAGAAGGGAACGCTCCCCACACCACATCCTGGGTCAATTATCTTTTTAAAGTTGGCCCTTCTGGCGAGGTTACTCCTCGAACCCCTCAAACCCGGGGAGAGATAAAAGACCTGATGTTGAGCGTCAAGAAGTCGCGGTCTAATAGCGACATATTTGGGAGTCAAGCTGACTCTCTCAGCTATTTTTACTATGGCACCAGGCAGATGTCAGAGAAGGCACTTCTGGCTGGATTTTTGATGATATGGCTACGGAATTGCGTAGTCTCGGGGGGGGGGGGGGCTGGTTCTATTGAGAGGATCAGCCGCCACTTAATTCTCCCTGCCGTTAAGCTGGTATTTGGAGTTAGACTGGCTCTTCTCCCGGCTATGGTGTGTAGCATACACCATGGTCTTCTAACATTCTCGTCCAAGGTTATTGCCCGTAAGAAGACGCTGTACTTTGAGCGCATAGAGCTACCTTTCCACTATTTGATGGGGTGGTTGTTGATGCACTATAAGTCTTTGATGGGATCTGGAATAGCAGAAGATGCTACAGACGAAGACGATTTCCTTTTCCAACGCCACCACCAGCCTTGGGAATACAGTACTATGCCAGCTTGTCGGAGGGCGTTGGCGAGGGTGGATGGGTGTGACTTTCTCGTGTCTGTTCCTTATTTTTTCGATGAGGAAGTGAGGGATGTACACCTTGATGGTACTGGACCTTCTCACTTTCTATCTCCGAAGATGCTCACCTGGTTGCGCAACATTCGTCCCGCGCATTTGGTTTATCGTAACCGCGATAATGTGTACTTGAAGCCCTATCTTCCTAGTAGGCTTTCCCGCCAATTTGGTTATAGCCAGTTATTCCTTAATTATCCTAGCCCTTGCTTGGGCTTTGAAGGTAGCGTTCTTGATGGTATCAGGGCGTGGAATTATTATGACGCTTATCATACTCGGGCCAGCTTCTCGGTCCCTGATACTAAGGCGTCGAGGGAAATTTTGTACGTGGCTGCCTTGTATCATGTCATGGCGAATAAGCCCCCTGTCAATTTTGATCCGAGTACCAGTTTCATCGTGGGTACCGGTTTAGAGGAAAAGCCCAAGGGGGCTAAGGATAGAAAGCAGCTAGCGCTCCAGACTCCCCTTCCCGAATCAGAACCTTCCGAGTCGGCTGAGGAGGATGATGATTATGATAGCGAAGACTCTCTTTCGCTTAGGGGTGAAGAAGTAGCGGATCAACCGCTTGCCACCCCAGACGAACTGGCGGAGGATCTGCCGTTTGCTACACAAGAGGAAGTAGTAGGGGAAGGATGGCCTCCCGCTGTGCCTGGTCCCTCACGCAAACGAGTCAGACATGAGTCTTCTGACGGTAGAATGACTTTTTCTGTGAAGAGAGCCGCTGTTAGGTCTCGTGGGTTGCTTATTACCGAGAGGGGTAAAAATGCTGACGGTGCTCCGGAGGTAAGACTATGTTGGAGCTATCTCCTTGCTGTGGCTTTCTTTTTCTTGGAGATATGACCTAACCATTTTTTTCTTTGTAGACGCATGACGAACCAGGCTCTCCTGAACCATCTGCTGTCCCTGGAGTTGATCCGGCCCTTGCTGCTTTGATTAGCGGCATGTGTGCCGTGGTCCTTTCTGCGGGGGCCCTCTCAGTGGCGGCTGGGGACTCCTACGTTGCCGAGGCCTCGGTCCGGGGTTATGAAGGTTTCCTCAGGCCTGTCTTCGAGATTGCTGAATTTCAGTAAGGCAACGCCGATCCCATCGCATACCCTCCCAAGGGTGCCGGGGCGGAGGAGCCTATTATATTCGACTCGGAAGCCGCTGGTGGAGAGGTTGTGGTTGCCGTAGGCGAACCTCAGCCTCCACACTCTTCTGCTGGTAAGATAAGCCAAATATTGACTAGTGAGGGAGCTTATTTGCTCTATCAACATATCCTCCAGGTCAAATCGATTCATGGTTGTCTTGGCCCTACAGGTCCTGACCCTTTACTTCCCACAGCGGATGTTCTTGGGGAAGGTTCGGCCTGCCGTGATCTGGGGAAAAGGAGCGTTTCCTCTCCTTCCGTGACTCATGTCGAGGGGCCTCCCGCCAGCTCCGGGCAGACGGGAGTGGAGCTTGTTCTGGGAGCGATGGTCTCCGTCTCATCCTCTGCTGCTTATACGGCTTCAGAGACTGACTTCTCGGCCCTGGCGAGCATTCAAGTTCTGCGAGCTGCTGAAGAGGAGTTGGCCGCTGTTCAGGCGTCCTTTCGTACGGAGTTTGTTTCCCTCATGGCAGGAGCGGCAAATTCTGTTGCGTCTTCTTCATTGTTGCCAGCTACACTCCCGTTGATGCCAGCTTCTTCGGAGGCTCTGGACGAGGTGTCGCAGGATGTGGTCGACAGCTTCTATCGCCATTTAAAGAGGGGCGTAGATGCTGCCGTAGAACGGGGGACCCCTTTTTCTCTGTCCCTGCGGTGCGCTCGGGGTCAGATTGAAAGTTTGAAGACTCTTCCTGGCGGGGTGGGGTTGGCTGCGCTCCTGGAGCCCAAGTTGGCAGAGGCTGATCAGCTCGTGACCCAATTGCTGGCGATACGGCAGGCTGGCTTGCCTGCTGCGATCGAACGGGAGCGGGGCCTCCTTATCGCTACTCTGGACAGGATAAAGCTTGCTCGAGATATTGCCGGGCCAGTTGTGAAGGGGGACCTTGACGAGCTTTCCGCTTCGTACGACAGGCTGGGTCGTCGAAGTCAAGCTTGTAGGGCTCGGGAAGAGTCTGCTTCTCGTGGAATAGCTGACACGAAGGAGAGGATTCTCGCACTTCAGAGGGAGTTGGCCTTCTTAGAGTCAGAGCTGGGGGCTGCTCGTACGGAACAGGAGTCAATCATTCGGGAGGCCGAGATGGTTTCCCGATCTTCTATTAACCTGGAGCGGGCCTTCAAGAAATTCGAGGACAACTGGCGAGCTCACGCTCACCTGGAGGACGAGCCAACGCTGACCCAAGAGGCAGAGCGTCGAGCTAAACAGAGGTTTGAGCGGTCGGTTGCCTTGCTGACGGACCGTCTCACGATGCTATGTGCCCTTGAACAGTGATCGATTTTCTGTTTTTTTTTGCTCCCTCTTTTTTTCTTTCGTTTTCTTTTTGTAAGGGGTGTGATCCCAAATGATGTAGCACTTTGAATTTTGAATAAACGAGCATGTTTCAACTCATCTTCTCTTTCCTGTACTTGTGATGTTTGTGGAATTCGACCTGCTGGGGGATTATTTGTGGACCTGTTACTCTGGGCGTACCTTGGTTTTAGGTACGAGTAACAAGTTTTGGAGAGGAATACCTAGAACAACTTCGCGATAAGACAACTATAGAAGTTTTTGGTATTCGATAGAATGTCAGGGAGGAACTGGGCTCCTAGGCATGGTAGGAAAGGGATAGGCGTGTACTGGAGACCCAGTACAGCATCTGTGGTCGACTGAGGACATTTGTGGTCAACAGAGGACATTTGTGGTCAACAGAGGACATTTGTGGACCTATTATCCTTATCGTACTCCGGTTGTGGGTACAGATAATAGGTTGAAAGGGAACCTACATACTTACTCAGAGGTAATGTGGACATGGCAAGTATGAAGGTTTCTTCTACGGAGCCTTCCTACGCAGAGGTAATGAGGACATGGCAGGAGTGGGCTCAATAAAGAGGGGGTACATAAAACGACTCAGAGGTAATGAGGACATGGAAGCTTTATGTAGGGGGTGATTTGTTTTTGGCGGAAGTGAAACGACTCAGAGGTATCATCGACATGGTCGTTTTGGAAATTTGTGGACCCGTTACCCTTTTTGTGCACTGGAGTGCGGGTAGTGGATCATGAAGGAGGATCTCTTATAGGAAGGAAGCTCAGAGGTATGATCATACATGACTTACTATCTGAAAGAGTGACCGGGGTGTGAGTTCAGAGGCACCAGCGGGTACATGACTCGATTTTGTGAAAGTGTGAGTTCAGTGGCACGAGAGGGTACATGACTCGAATGATTGTAAAATATAGGAATGAGTTCAGAGGTACCAGCGGGCATATGACTCGAATGATTGTAAAATATGGGAATGAGTTCAGAGGTACCAGTGGGCACGTGACTCGAATGCTTGTAAAATGTGGAAATGAGTTCAGAGGTACCAGCGGGCACGTGACTCGAATGCATGGAACCAGAATGTAAGTTTAGTTGTACAGGGAGGTACATGACTCGACACTCTGAGATGTCTCGATGATTTTGTTTCAGACATAATACTTCTTCAGAAACTTGCCGTTGATGGGCAACATGAGCAAGTCTCCATTTTGTTTTGCGAGGCGGTAGGCGCCGTTGGAGAATATAGCTTCGATGATGAACGGGCCTTCCCATTTTGGTTGGAATTTATCGACGGTTTTATGAGTCATAACCATCGGTCTCCGAACCGCCAGAACGAGATCGCCTACTTGGAATGTTCTGACCTTGACCTTCTTGTTGAAAGCTCCGGAGATTCTGGCCTGATATAGTTCGATTCGCTGTTGAGCTAATAGGCGTTTCTCGTCTAGGGCCTCCAATTCCTGTAGTCGGCGATGGTGGTTTTCGTCTGTCGTCAACTGATGTGTGAGGGCGACGCGGAGTGAGGGGATATGAGTCTCTAATGGGAGAACTGCCTCGCTTCCGTACACCAGGGAGAATGGTGTATTCCCGGTGGCTGTTCGAACTGTGGTACGATACGCCCATAAGCATTCGCCGAGCTTCTCGTTCCAATCGCGCTTGTTGGATGACACAAATTTCTTGAGTAGCTTGATTATGGTTTTGTTGAATGCTTCGGCCAACCCATTGGCTGCTGGATTGTAGGGTGTCGAAGCAATATTCTGAATTCGGTGCTTGTCGCAGAACCGATAAAATGCATGGCTTACGAATTGTGGCCCATTGTCGTGAATGATCCTTCGGGGCAGTCCAAAGCGGTAGATGACATGATGCTTAAGGAAGCTGATCACGTTTGAAGTTTTCACCTCAGCCAATGGGATGGCTTCCGTCCATTTGAAGAAGTAATCAGTAATCGCGAGTATGAATCGGTGTCCTCTGGACAAAGACGGGGTAATTGGGCCGACGATGTCCATACCCCATGCTTCAAATGGCCAGGAGGCTACAGTCGGATATAGGAATTCAGATGGCTGGTGGATAAAGTCGACGTGGATTTGGCAGGCTTTGCACTTTCGTGCATGTAACGCCCCAGTCCCAAAATACGTAGGACTAGAAGGCAATCATGCCAGCTGTATACATACGAAGTATATGGACCCTCGTATATATACATAAGCTGTAAAATGCAGTAACCAAGGTACTAAATCTCATCCACAAAGATAAATATGATAAAACAGCAACTTTGAATTTGTCATGTATACAATCGTTGAGCGGAGACAAAGTCTACTACCAACTAATTTTAATAAGAACAAAATATACAAGGAAAGGAATTTAGTAGAGTAAGGAGATGACAATCCAAGAGCAACATCTCGATGAACAGAGCGCAAGTCATGGCCTTAGCTAGAGCACCTGCAGAAATCATAAGAACACACACCTGGCGAGATAACCAGGTCCTCAGAGGGACGTAACAAGATACATCAACTTGCCATATAATACTGAATATAAAATATGCCACAATCAAAGAAAGTGACAAGACACTATAAGGTAACCTAACTAACTAAAATGAACATGCAGTGAGAACAAACCTTTCGTCGCATGGGCCCTGGCTGTAAATGAGATCTGGTATAGTCTCCACTTGGGCACCAGTGACCGAGAGCATGACGTTCAAAAACGACAGTGGCCAACCTGAGAGGCTCATACCTGTATCTCCAGCGGAGCTTCCGGGTTACAAGGGAAGTGCAATAGAAGCCCATACGATAAGGAATTGTTCTCCCCACCCAATGTACCTATCATGTCGCATCCACGACCATGTAACACTACTAACCGTCAAGTCTTCTAACACACTACTGTTGACAGTTAGACCTAACGCACGTCCTGCACGCATCAGTGATCAGCCAACACGCAAGTCCGTAGACTATATGCCACTCATAACTCACACATCTCGTAGCACAACAGTGTCAAAGTCTATGCAATGCACTAAGCTAGTGGTAGTCCCTTAACTCTAAGCCCATATGCAATCAAAGGTAAATAACAAGATACAAGTAATATCACTGAGCAGGCAGTAATAAAGAACTAGAAATAAATGAACAGTGATATGTAATAAAAATGCAGACTGCATATAAACAGTATAATGGCAAGGTATCTTGCCTGGTAGGTCGCCTGGTGTGGTGCGGTGATCGAGCAAGTCATATTCTGTCCAACAGCCATGGTCGATGCAGCATGGTCCGTAATTCCCGAAAAAAAGAAATGCACGATTAGTCGTGATCAAAGGGATAATTGAGGTGAATCTGTGGAGATATATACATACACTAATTTTAGAAAATATTTTTATAATACTTTCACGTAAATATACTTGAAAATATTTTATATATACAATTTGAAAAATATCTTTTTATTAGTCAAAATAATTTTAAATATCTATTTAAAAATAATCTATATATCTCATAAGTTTAGGAAACCATGTTTTTATTAGTCAATTATGAAATATCAAAATTTGTTTTTTTTAGGATCATATATATAATATATATTTTTGTAGAAAGTAACTCCCCGTTAGTCAATATATTTTACTAAAATATAGTAAAAATAAATTTTTTTCTTTTTTGGAAAAATATACGTTATCCATTTATTTAAATAACAAAATAATACACTACTAATTTCTTAAAATAATAATAATAATATAATAATGCTAATAACAATAATAACAGTAATAGTATTAATAATAATGATAATAATAATAATAATAATGATAATAATAATAAACTTAATAACTGTAATAATAATAATAATAACAATAATAATAAATATAATATATTTAACCATTGTTTACAGCTCCTGTACCGTGTTAAATAATTGAAGAAGAATTGGGGCGAAGAGAGAGAGGGAAATGGGAAGGGGTCTCACCTCGGTCAGCGGGGCAGCGACCGGAGACAAAGACGGCGACCGGAGGAGGCAGATGGGCGGCAGCCAGAAGCGGAGCTCGCGGGGCCGGCCTGTTGGGGCGGACGGCGGCCTACCATCGGCTGGCTGATGGCGTCGACGGGGCGCGGTGCTCAGCGCCGGCACGCGGAGGTGGTCGAGACAGGGGCGGCGCTGGATGCGGCCAGCGCCGGTGGTGGCGTGGCAGCAGGCGGCTCGGGGACCCCCAGGCGGCGGCGGATCTGGTCGCCCGCATGCTAGCGACGGGGCGGCGGAGGCCGGATCTGCGGCGGAAGATGGTCGGGCGAAGGGGGAAGGCGGCCACGCGGTGGGCGCTCCGCAGAGGCGGCGGTGGATCGCCGGAGGAGGAGACCAGCGCGGAGCGGCGCGCGGCGACCCCGGCCACTGGTGGTGGTTGAGCAGAGGAGCGGGAAGGCGACCTGCGGGTGGATGGCAGACCGGGATGGGTGGAGGCGCGTCGGAGGGACCGAGGCGACGTCGGGGGCTCGTTCCGGTGCTGGAATCAGAGAGGACCGGCAAAGGACGGCGTGACGGCGACCGTGAGGGCACGGCGGAAGGTGAGTCGGTTTCTGCCCCTTATTTCCTTCTGTGGTGGTTGCCGCGGTGGCGGTGTTGGTCTTGGATGGGGGTTTTTGGTGGGGATGTCAGGGGTGTGGAGAGGGCGAGGGTGACAGAGATGATGGTGTTGTTGGCGGTGATGATGACGGAGAGTAGTGGTGATGGTACGTGGTGAAGTCGATAGTGGCCGGAGGATAGGGGGTGGTGCCGAACTGTAGGCAGGCCTTAGAATTGGTTTGAGTCGTTGTATCGAGAGTCCGACATGGCTGGATTGTGTCCTGCGTGACACGGATGGGATGTCCGGGTCTGTCGGGCACAGAGTTGGGAGAATTGTAATCGTAATGGGGAAAAATAGTGGAGGAGATGAGGCACAGACTCGATGCACATCTGTGGATGGAAAAATTGCTGGAGGAGTACCTCTCCTTTTATAGGAGGTGGGAATTCCCAGTTGGATCGGGATTAGGATGATTTAAATCTCCTTTTAAATAAATTAAAATAAATTAGATCCAATCCAAATACAAATCCAAATTTAAATCTAATTAAATTTCTAGTATAAAATCAATGAGATAAATCAATTTCAAATATTTAACCATTTAAATAAATCCAAGAATTTAAATCATGATTTAAATTTCCAAAAAAATTCCGAAATATATTTTCCAAAAATACTAATAAAATAATTTGGAAAATATATTATTATTTACAATTTAACTCAAAAAATATTTACTAATGTCCAAATAATATTTACATAAATCCACTTTTCCAATATACCATTTTATAAAAAAATATTTATTATTATAACTATGTAAATAAAGGTTTTATAACTAAAATAACAAATTTACAATTTTGGGACGATAACTAAAATACTTATTATATATATATTTTGAAACTATTAAAAATAAGAACATGTTTTTCCTAAAAATATGTACGCTCGCACATATTCGCACTCGTCGAGCAAATTTTGAAAAATAAAATTTCGTGCGCGACATAAAATACGACCAAGCGACGTACAATACCAAATTTTAAATCAGTACCAAAAATAAAATAAATAAAAAATCAGTAGAAATTTAGGGGTTTTACATCCTACCCAACTTAAAGGAATTTCGTCCTCGAAATTTAGGAAAAATTAGGGTAGGTAGGGCGAAGGGGATGGACAGTGTTTATTTGAATAGATATAGGAGATCACGAGAATGCAAACGTAATATTCATCGAGGAGGCGAGTGACATTTCAATGGCAATGTGTCATTCGATCGATTAGAATAAAATTTTGATGGTTTTAGATTACGATCATGCACATGAGAATCAATCAATGACTAAGCTCAATCAACCTTAACATTAACCTAAGAAAGACAACCTCATAGGTAGGTAATAATCTTCTTAATCCTTTGATTTCAATATTCATGTAATTCTATCTTATCATAAATCGATCTTTCCATTAATTTCCCTCGTACCACGTCTCGTTGCAAAAAAAATTTGAGTAAAATTTTATTCTATCTTCCTCTATCTCGTCATGAAATTTTCAAATAGTCTCAAATTTTGAATTCCATAATCTCCATTATACTAGCTCACTTATATATATCTTCCCAAGTTAAAATTTTCTCTAAAAATATAATTCCAACACTTTCAACCAATTGGCCCAAGTAAAAGTTAAAATCTCCTTACTACGATTTGTATTTGTTGCTCAATGCATCCATGGGTATCAAAAATCCATCTTCAATGATAATTCTCGAAAACTATCTGTATACCTTCATAACTAAATCTTCTATCATCAAAATTGCGAATTTTTCTAAAATACTAATTAGTCACTCTCTCGAAAATTTGAATTCAACAATCTCAGTTTTTGATGGTAGGAATGAAATTTATCTCAACTTTCTATTCATAATCAATTGAGAACTTTAATCAAAAAATAAGGTTTCTTTCTTCAACACTTGGTTATCCTTGAAAAATAAGATCATCATAATGTCAACATTGTCTTTATCCAAAAATTTGCATCCCTAAACTTTATATATAAGTTTGGTTCTTAAACCATCAGTACTTTTAGAAGATTCTTCACTCGATATTTAGTTACCTCAAAACCAGTTTTTGAAATTCGAGAAGTCTATTGTCTCTTGAGTGTTTCATCAAAACACCGTATATCATTCCTTATTTCATATATTTAGATTTATCGCACACTTATTTATGTCCCATCTACACCTCAAAATCTTGTAATTATCTTAACCACTATATTATTTATCCATGTTGTGGACTTTTCCAATCTAACCTCTACTAACCCAAGATTGTCATGATCAAATGTCATTCCGCATAAGGGAATCAAACAAGGAACAAGGTTGTATAGGCTACGGAGGAATCATAGTGAAATATAAGAAAACATTTTAATTGGAAGGGAGAAAAGTAAGTGTTGCTAATATTGGAGTGTGAACAGTGTTATGTGTCTAAGTAAATCAATACAAGAAAATAAAATGATAAGGGTTAAGCAGTCAAGATAAAAGACAAGGGTAAGCATTTAACGGATTTAGTAGATCGTAATCGGGCCAAAAATTTAAGTCGAGATCGAGTCCAAATATATAGTCAAAAGTATTTCGGTACCATGGTATAGGTTATAGTTGAGTCTTTATGGCCCGAAAGTCGTACCATAAAAATAGAGTACAAGGGGACGTGTTTTAGTGGGACATGATACACCTGCATGAAGGTGAGCTCGTCTAGGTTTTGCATGTGAAATTTATTGGAAGAAAAGGTCTACTGTTGTGCTCCTCATATCAAAGTCATGATAGGGAACGCCGAATGATCAAAAATAGAAAGTGGGTTTTTCATAAGATACTAATTAATGCAAAAATAAAAGGTTAAAGCACGAAATAAGATAATTAGAAAATCTCGTCAATCAAGTTAAGATAAGTTAGAGACACAGTTTCTAGAGAGAAATTGGTCTCCTAGATGAGGGTATGGTCAAGGGAACGACCCTAATCATTTCTAAGTTTCAATCAAATAGATGGTCATGAATAATGATCTAGATTTGAGAAAAGGTTGAGTAAGTCAAAGATATGTTCATCGGTTTGGTCGATGACTAATTACACTTGTGTATATGCAATATCATAATCATAGGTGGCACGGCAATCTAATGTGGAATACTTTTATCTCACTAGGGTGACCTTACTTGCTTCTTAGTCCTCTACCAATATATGATTTAATCTAAGATTTCAAGTTCCTCAAAATTTTCTCAATAATATTTCCAAGATACTTCGCCAAATTTTAATTATTTTAGGCTGTCAACTTTAATCAAAATTTTAAATTTTTAGTCAATCTCGAAACAACTCTTGTGTATTGCAAATCGAATAATAACCCCTTTTTTTCCTCATATCTTAAACTCAACATTTAATAAGTTTATCCGTCGAAATTCATACTACCAATATAGAATATTTAAAGAACTCCCAAATTTATATATCCTTCAAATGTGTCTATCTAGCTTCCAATAAGTCACATCTACTCTACAAAAGTAATTCTCCTCTCTTTTTCACCAAAATTTAAATATCCATAATCAAGGCTTTAAACTCGAAATCTTTATATATCATAGATCATATGAGCAAATTTTAAATATTTTTCCTTCAAGTCGATTTCATATCCTCCAAAAGATTAAATTTTTTTTTTACCATTATCTCTTCAAGCTCAAAATTAAATAAATTTAAAAAAATTTCATATGACTCACTTTAAAACCTCAAGCTCTCTAATAAACCATAAATCCTAAACCCTCCATATTCTCTTATGATTTAAAACTCTTTTTTTTACAATCCAATACTTGAACTCAACGTAAATCATGTGTCACAATTTAAATATGTTTTCCAATCGGTTTCATATCCCAATAAATCATAAACTATTTTGCAATTTCAAAAAAAAAACCATAAATCATAGATTTATTTTCGCGATCTAGCTGTCCTCTTGTGTATACCACCTTGTAATAGCAAAATAAAATTCCAACTATCCATTGAAAGCGAAAAATATGCTACTACCCAACTTGAAATTAACTAATCCTTAAAATCATACTTTCTTGAAAAATAAGTTTCCTTTATAACTCAAATAAAATTCCAATGCATATTAATCGCCAAATGCAATCCATCTAGCCATGTGTTAAACCTATGGGCATATACTAGTGTAGTCATCTTACTAAACACGAAACTAAGAATTTACGGTGGAAGGAGTCAAGCAAGATGCAAATCAAGGAGCTCGAACGAGAGTTCGGGATTTGAAGTCAAGGAAGGAAGTCAAGTAGGTGGATGAGATTCTAAACTCTAATCCTATATTGCAGGTCCGTTTGGTTCAATCATGTAACCAAAACGGCAAACTAGACCTGCATGGACCACCACAAAAACATGTAACGCCCCAGTCCCAAAATACGTAGGACTAGAACGCAATCATGCCAGCTGTATACATACGAAGTATATGAACCCTCGTATATATACATAAGTTGTAAAATGCAGTAACCAAGGTACTAAATCTCATCCACAAAGATAAATATGATATAACAGCAACTTTGAATTTGTCATGTATACAATCGTTGGGCGGAGACAAAGTCCACTACCAACTAATTTTAATAAGAACAAAATATACAAGGAAAGGAATTTAGTAGAGCAAGGAGATGACGATCCAAGAGCAACATCTCGATGAACAGAGCGCAAGTCATGGCCTTAGCTAGAGCACCTGCAGAAATCATAAGAACACACACCTGGCAAGATAACCAGGTCCTCAGAGGGACATAACAAGATACATCAATATGCCATATAATACTGAATATAAAATATGCCACAATCAAATAAAGTGACAAGACACTATAAGGTAACCTAACTAACTAAAGTGAACATGCAGTGAGAACAAACCTTTCGTCGCATGGGCCCTGGCTGTAAATGGGATCTGGTATAGTCCCCAATTGGGCACCAGTGATCGAGAGCAGGACGTTCAAAAACGACAGTGGCCAACCTGAGAGGCTCATACCCGTATCTCCAGCGGAGCTTCCGGGTTACAAGGGAAGTGCAATAGAAGCCCATACGATAAGGAATTGTTCTCCCCACCCAATGTACCTATCATGTCGCATCCACGACCATGTAACACTACTAACCATCAAGTCTTCTAACACACTACTATTGACAGTTAGACCTAACGCACGTCCTGTACGCATCAGTGATCAGCCAACACCCAAGTTCGTAGACTATATGCCGCTCATAACTCACACATCTCGTGGCACAACAGTGTCAAAGTCTATGCAATGCACTAAGCTAGTGGTAGTCCCTTAACTCTAAGCCCATATGCAATCAAAGGTAAATAACAAGATACAAGTAATATCACTGAGCAGGCAGTAATAAAGAACTAGAAATAAATGAACAGTGATATGTAATAAAAATACAGACTGCATATAAACAGTATAATGGCAAGGTATCTTGCCTGGTAGGTCGCCTGGTGTGGTGCGGTGATCGAACAAGTCATATTCTGTCCAATAGCCATGGTCGATGCTGCATGGTCCAAAATTCTCGAGAAAAAGAAATGCACGATTAGTCGTGATCAAAGGGATAATTGAGGTGAATCTGTGGAGATATATACATATACTAATTTTAGAAAATATTTTTATAATACTTTCACGTAAATATACTTGAAAATATTTTATATAAACAATTTGAAAAATATCTTTTTATTAGTCAAAATAATTTTAAATATCTATTTAAAAATAATCTATATATCTCACAAGTTTAGGAAATCATATTTTTATTAGTCAATTATGAAAATATCGAAATTTGTTTTTTTTTAGGATCATATTTATAATATATATTTTTGTAGAAAGTAACTCCCCGTTAGTCAATATATTTTACTAAAATATAGTAAAAATAATTTTTTTGGAAAAATATATGTTATCCATTTATTTAAATAACAAAATAATACACTACTAATTTCTAAAAACAATAATAATAATATAATAATGCTAATAACAATAATAACAGTAATAGTATTAATAATGATAATAATAATAATAATAATAATGATAATAATAATAAACTTAATAACTGTAATAATAATAATAATAATAATAAATATAATATATTTAACCATTGTTTACAGCTCCTTTACTGTGTTAAATAATTGAAGAAGAATTGGGGCGGAGAGAGAGAGGAAAATGGGAAGGGGTCTCACCTTGGTCAGCGGGGCAGCGACCGGAGACAAAGACGGTGACCGGAGGAGGCAGATGGGCGGCGGCCAGAAGCGGAGCTCGCGGGGCCGGCCTGTTGGGGCGGACGACGGCCTGCCATCGGCTGGCTGACGGCGTCGGCGGGGCGCGGTGCTCAGCGCCGGCGCGCGGAGGTGGTCGAGACAGGGGTGGTGCTGGATACGGCCAGCGCCGGTGGTGGCGTGGCAGCAGGCGGCTCGGGGACCCCCAGGCGACGGCGGATCTGGTCGCCCGCCTGCTGGCGACGGGGCGGCGGAGGCCGGATCTACGGCAAAAGATGGTCGGGCGAAGGGGGAAGGCGGCCACGCGGTGGGCGCTCCGCAGAGGCGGCGGTGGATCGCCGGAGGAGGAGACCAGCGCGGAGCGGCACCGGCGACCCCGGCCACTGGTGGTGGTTCAGCAGAGGAGCGGGGAGGCGACCTGCGGGTGGATGGCGGACCGGGATGGGTGGAGGCGCGTCGGAGGGACCGAGGCGGCGTCGGGGGCTCGTTCCGGTGTTGGAATCGGAGAGGACCGGCGAAGGACGGTATGACGGCGACCGTGAGGGCACGGCGGAAGGTGAATCGATTTCTGCCCCTTATTTCCTTCTGTGGTGGTTGCCGCGCTGGCGGTGGTGGTCTTGAATGGGGTTTTTGGCGGGGATGTCAGGGGTATGGAGAGGGCGAGGGTGGCAGAGATGATGGTGTTGTTGGAGGTGATGATGACGGAGAGCAGTGGTGATGGTACGTGGTGAAGTCGATGGTGGTCGGAGGATAGGGGGTGGTACCGAACTGTAGGCAGGCCTTAGAATAGGTTTGAGTCGTGGTATAGGGAGTCCGGCATGGCTGGATTGTGTCCTGCGGGACACGGATGGGATGTCCGGGTGTGTCGGGCACAGAGTTAGGAGAATTGTAATCGTAATGGGGAAAAATAGTGGAGGAGATGAGGCACAGACACGATGCACATCTGTGGATGGAAAAATTGCTGGAAGAGTACCTCTCCTTTTATTGGAGGTGGGAATTGCCAGTTGGATCGGGATTAGGATAATTTAAATCTCCTTTTAAATAAATTAAAAAAAATTAGACCCAATCCAAATACAAATTCAAATTTAAATCTAATTAAATTTCTAGTATAAAATCAATGAGATAAATCAATTTCAAATATTTAACCATTTAAATAAATCCAAGAATTTAAATCAAGATTTAAATTGCCATAAAAATTCCGAAATATATTTTCCAAAAATACTAATAAAATAATTTCAAAAATACATTATTATTTACAATTTAACTCAATAAATATTTACTAATGTCCAAATGATATTCATAAATCCACTTTTCCAATATACCATTTTATAAAAATTATTTATTATTATAACTATGTAAATAAAGGTTTTATAGCTAAAATAACAAATTTAGAATTTTGGGACAATAACTAAAATACTTATTATATATATTTTTTGAAACTATTAAAAATAAGAACATGTTTTTCCTAAAAATATGTACGCTCGCACATATTCGTACTCGTCGAGCAAATTTTGAAAAATAAAATTTTGTGCGCGACGTAAAATACGACCAAGCGACGTACAATACCAAATTTTAAATCAGTACCAAAAATAAAATAAATAAAAAATTAGTAGAAATTTAAGGGTTTTAAAGTGCATAATCTATTGTGTCTGCCACCATCGTGGGCCAGTAATAGCCCATTCGGCGAAGGCGGTCTTGCAGTTTTGGACCAGGTTGATGGGTCCCGCAGACACCATCATGAGACTCGCACACGGCTTCCTTGGCTTCTGTATTTGATAGACACCGAAGCAGTAAACCATCATAGGATTAGCGGTACAACATTTTCCTCTCCGTATTATTGAAGAATCTGAGAGAACGTCTTCTGATAGAAGTAGCTTCCTTCGGATTCTCTGACAGGATGTCTGTAACACCCAGTTTTCCAGATGAGGGTAATTTTGAAATTTTGTATTTAATTTATTTAATTATGGTATTTAAAATTTTAATATAAATTTTGGTGATTTTTAATATTTTTAAAAACTATTTAAATCATGACTTGTGATTTGGTGTGCAGCTAGTGAAGCCGTAGTGACTGTCTGCCCTAGAGCCTAACCATGTGGGTAGAGATTTTGTTTAGTACATTTAGCTTGAGGGTAATTTGGTTATCTTGAATTTATTTGAATTTATTAAAATTATTTGAAATTTAATGTATATTATATTAAATGGTGTGGTTTAATATTATTTAATTAATTGCCATGTGATTGTTATTAGCCCCAACCTAGAATTGACCTAACCTAGGTTAGTCCTAGTTAGTCATGGTTAGTCCTAGTTAGAAATTGATTTGGTCATGGTTAGTCATGACTAGTTAGAATGACTAGGTTGTAACTTGATTAAAGGGGACCTTAATTTTGACCTTTGAATATACTAGATGGGATGAGAGCCCTTGGATTGAATCCCAAAAACCCTAACCCTAGCATTATGACCAGCCTAGGGATCCCCCCCTTTGCTATAAAATCCCTCTCAAAGTTTGTGCCTCCTCTTTATTCATCCCTCCATTTTTCTAAGGAAAGGTTTGCTCTCTATTGAAATCCTTCATAGTTTATCCAATATTAATCTATTTTCATTGAAACTTCTTCTATTGTAACCTAATTAGTGTCCCCCTACTGTTGGTGGAGGCTATTCTCAGGATTGATACAATTTGGAGCCATTGGCTAGCTTGAGGAGATCTCATTTTTGGGGCTTTTCCTTGTGAAGGAACACACCTAGGTAACTTTCTATTCCCTCCACCAAATCTCGATTTCTTTGCATGGTTAGGAAGCCCTAGGTGCCCTCTCTCTGTTGGTATAGGCATTGTTAGGGTTCGTGTCCAAAACGTGTTCGTATTGGACACGTATTAGGCCTTGGTCGTAGGTGTTCGACGAAATGCCCCAAAGGACATTTTGTTCGAATTTTTGAATTATGTTTGAATGAAAATTCTTATTTTGTTGTCGCTTACGCAACTGTGCTTGACTGAGATGGATTTGTGTCGTGTCCGAGTCGAAATGGACTCGCGGACACGGTCGCGCGTGCCTGGGCGCACTGTCCTGCTACCCGCAGGGTCGTACGACTCATACAGGACACATGGGCACGTGCCATTGGACGTGGAGCTTGGGGCAGTGTCTGACACGACACTCCCCAAGTCTCGTGCCACTTGGCGGCGTGTCGGGTGCGTGCGGACACGCGCACTGGTCACACACTGAGACTGTGCGCGCAGGAAACACGCTCTGATACGGGTTTCCCGTATGGACACGGCGACACGTTGGCTCGTGTCAGGATCCTAGGCACTAAGCCCTATGTGTGGCGAACCTAGGTGCACGAGCTGGTGTCATGGTTTGGCTTGTGTCGTGCGCACGAGGACACGGCACACGTGCACGATGAGTGCTATCCAGTTTTGTATTGATTGTGTTCTCTGTGTTCATTTAGCTGATTAATGTTTAAATACATGGTTAAATTAGCTAAATTAATCCTAAATATAATGTAGTATATGTGTTAGATTTAGCTTGCATATTAGTTTAGGTTTTGTTTGAAAACATGGCTCGAATTGGATTCAAAATGGTATGGTGACTGTTTCTTTCTGATACGCCGTTATTCCAGCGTTTTCCCCAAACTTTTAATCCCAGGTTTCTTATGTTCTTTCACTGTTTAGATTCCCCACATGTTACAATCCATGTTAACTAAGTTTTAAAGTTCAAATATAGGCTTTTGGATGTGGGAATGGAATATTAGTATTTAGGTTGGGTTCGAAAACTGTTATTAAAATTCTATTGAATTGATACTTGTTTTTCCAGTTTTGTTTGATATTTCATCACCTATACATGTGCAATTTCATCATTGTAATATGGTTTACTGATTTCTTGTGTTTCTATTGATTGGTTCATTTCAGTTCATAGATGTCAGTATAGTCCTATTTACACACATATACACCTTAATCTCTCCTTTAATCTCTATACATATTAATGTATATATGAATATATGTAAGTATGTTGTAGGCAGGTATTTGTATACATTATTGAATTTCCAGATTTTCCCTATGCACTGTCCTGAGATTTCAGTCCCCATTGACACCACTGTTCTCACATCACATGAAGACACATGCACATGTTTTCACAACATTCCCTACATTTCAGCCATGAAATGGCCTCACTGTCCTCTATCACACATGCATAGCCACCCCCTCACTCACCCCATATTTACACAAAACTGAAATTTGATTTGGATTACAAACCTGAAATGTGAGTACAAAATCTGAGAATGGGTGGTTTGTTTATAAACATTAACTTGAGATTTGGTTTCACTTTGTGTTTTATATACAAACTGATTTTTGATATGTTGTGGACTATTTTGGTTGGGTTGATACCTTATATTGTAGTTCCTCCCTCTCACATGGTAGATGTTAGGACTGTTTGTGTAAGCATGAGAATAACTGATTTCCTTTCCTTGCATATACTGGGACTGAATCCTGATATTGATACCTGAGACACAGTTCCACACACATAAAACTGAGCTGCCATGTTCATTACACTCCATACACGCACAAGTCAAAACCTGGGAATTGAATTCCATTGTTCCATGCTCTTTTGTTAACTGTTAACCTGTTTTAATGTCTGGTTATTCCTGGCAGTATACTACACATTAATTTCCCTGTTTCCAGTTCATTGCCAAAACCTGGAAATGATTCTACACTGTTTAATCAATTTCCTTTTCATTTAACTGTGTGTTTCCATTCCTGGGAATTTTTGTATTTGACTGAAATGAGGATTCATCATTGATTGATTGTGGAGTTGGGGTTGGTTGTGTTCAATTTCCTTAGCCTGTGACACTTGGAGTTCACTGTAAACTCAGGGAAAACCTGGGAAGAACTTGATGTTCCCTGTGTTATGGACTGAGTTCATCCCCTTCCTTATCCAATGTTAAATGTAAAAATTGTTAATTGATTTTTGCCTAAACTGAGATGCTATACACTCTTTTCCTGCACCTTAACCTTGGCACATTAGGTCCTGCCCTTCACTCACTGTTCACACCCCACATTACTGTTGTCTCACACACTCATCCTTACATGTACACACACATGTGGCTCACCCTCACATGCCTTTGGCAGTACACATGACTGAACCCTCTTTCTTTCACATACACACCCTTGTCCTCATGTGTCCCCCTCTCTTTTCTTATAGATTTAATATATGCTCTGTGTTATACATATATCAGTTCCAATATAATATATATCATAGTGTTGTACTATACATATCAATTATATATAGGAATGTGTGAAATGTATATATAATTATATATGATACTATATGATATGATAAGTTATAGAGTATGGGATACCATATGACATAATATTTTGTATATATATATGATATTATGTGATATGTTATGATATATGGGTGAAATGGTTTAGTGACTATAGGATAGGTGTATTCCTAATAGACTTTTAGTCATAGCCATATTATGTGGTTATGTGAATATGGTATGGTTAGGCATGGTATACCTAGTTGGAGTCTAGATAGACTGTTTAGGCTTGCTAGAACCTAGAATGACTTGCTAAACCTAGATTAGACTAGTTTGACCTAGTTTGACTTATAGGGTTGACCAGAGTTGACCAAGAGTTGACTTTGGTCTAGATTGACCTAGATTCATGTAGAACGCATTGTAGTGCATTACATTTCTATTCTGGACTTGTTGTGACTTGTGTTGCTCTAACTAGGAGTCAGGTGCCTCATCTCGGACAGTACATTTTTACAGCTATTCAGATACCAGGCGAGTACATTCTCTGATCATTTCATATCCTGCTTAGAATTATTTCCTGCATTAAATTACTTTACTTGATACTGTCACGTTGGTCACACGGATTAGTACTATATGGATCCCTTCTTGAGATGTTATCCCTTTAGGGAGCATCGGGTACTCTATGTTCTGTGTGTTTCACTTACATGGCGTATCATATGCTTCTTCGGTTCTTTGATCACTTGTGACATATACTCATATGATCACAGAGTCTTCTTTGAATCCTTATCCCATTTATTGGGTCTATCAGAATCCCCATTTTTGGGACTACTATGTATCACCTTCGGGGTCCATTACCTTCGGGGTCTATTACCTTCGGGGTCTACTACCCTTCGGGGGCTGTTACATAAAATCATAACATAACCTGTTTGGATCCTTGTGTATTAGTTGGAGGTACGGGGGAGTATAAATAGCCATGTGAACAATTTCCAAAGTAGAATAGCCATGTACGCCTCTTTAGTATAGCCATGTACAAATCAAGCCGTTCACATGTCGACTTTGTACTCTGAATCACTAGTCACTGGTAGCTCTCTACTTATAGTAGATATTTCTATTACAGTTCACTCTCTGTTTACATACTGTATTTCCTTCAGTATCTATATCTTACTTTACTGTATGATTATATTTTCTAACCTGCTATGAACTGTTGAGATGTACTATGCTCGCTCCCGTCCTGACTGGACCTGTTGAAAATTTTACAGAGGATGATGAGGAACCCTGTACCCCTTACTTGGAGCTTGCCTAGATGACACTCGCGACCTGGACCCCTGGGGAGGTTCAGGCAGCTGCTGAGGATGGCACCCTTGCTTAGTGTAGATAGCTTAGACTGTTTTCCATTTTAGGTTTAGTTGTTGTTCTTGATTCAGAGTTGTATATTTTTAGAGATGATTAGACTTGTATTCTTTTCTGTTGTACCTCAGATGAGGATTCTCTTATCTATTTTATCGTGCCATATTCTATCTCTAGATTGTGATTGAGTTGTACCTCTGTGTTGGCCTCCTTATGGAGAGTATTCATCATATGTTAGTTATAGTTCATGACCTAGAACAGCGTTCTACCGCCGACACTGCGGCGTAGGCTGGGCGTTGTTACGCTCTCGTACCCTCACAGTGGGTGCGGGTCGTGACACGTTTTTAGTGGTGGCCCATGCAGGTCGAGTTTGTGTAGTGGTATTCGAACTAGAGTACCACTACAGCCTGCAGTAGGATTAGGAGTTATTTTGAGGTACTCAATCACATTAGGAAAAACTCTAAATGAATTCCTGCTATCTAAATTTCTGATACTTCCTTGAATAACTGTCCTCCCTTGAACTATCGTTTCTATCTCAGTATTGATTCCTTGTTTGATCTGTCTCCAGGATGGTGATTGAGACACGATTGCATCGCTCTGGCTCAGCAGACGCTGGTGAGAGGCCTACCACCTCTCACCCGATTGTGGATGCTGGGACCACAACACCCCCTATTTCTGCTCATATAGGAGTTTCTGCAGCTTTTGGGAGCGCAACTCCACCTGTCCGGAGGCCTTCCCCCGTCATTCCAGATATGTTCCAGCAGCAGTTACCTTCAGGAACGGTAGATGTGGCTCAGATATTTGCCCTTTTTCAGCAGTTCTTGGAGTCTCAGCGACAGATACAGTAGAGCCAGTCTGCTGATATCCGACAGAGCATGCAGGATACTCATCAGTTAGTCAGGACGACAGTAGAGCTAGTGGCTGCTCAGCCACAGGGAGGTCAGATGCAGCCGTATCAGCCGAGGACTCCAGACATCCATTCCTTCAAGAAGATGGGACCCCGAGACTTCAAGGGTACAGAGGGCATCATATACGCTGACGATTGGATAGAGCACATCGAGGAGATATTCCGATTGGCACAGATACCAGCAGGATTACAGATCGAGGCAGCCGCCAGCCAGATGCAGGACTTGGCCCGTACCTGGTACCAGACGGACCCGAGGATTGGTACAGCCGGTCAAACTTGGGCAGCGTTCAAGAAACTGTTCAAGGAGAAATTCTTTCCCGATACCGCACTCCGTGCTATGGAGGCACAGTTCGAGAGTTTAGTTCAGGGGAACCAGACCGTTGAGGAGTACGCTGGAGAGTTTAGCCGTTTGAGCAGATTCATCGAGGACCTTACTGAGGTCGGGAAGACGAGGAGGTTCCGCAGGGGTTTGATCAAGGAGATCAAGTCATATACTAAGAGCGGCCGCGATGCTACTTTCGAGCAGATTCTGGTAGGAGCCATGACAGCGGAGGACGATCTTGGGCTGAAGGAGAAGAGGACGCGAGACACTCAGAAAGCTAGTGGCAGTGCAGGCCCGGCCAAGAGGCCCCACCTACAGTCTCAGCAGCAGTATCAACATCAGATGCCCCGCTTACAGATTTAGCAGCAGTATCTGCAGCATATGCTACCCCTACAGTTTCAGCAGCAGTATCCGCAGCAGATGCTACCTCTACAGTTCCAGCAGCAGATGCTACTTCTACAGTTTCAGCAGAAGTACCAGCAGCCGAGGGTCTACCTTCAGCAGCGTCAGTTTTAGGGCTGTGTACCCTTTCAGCAGACGCAGCAGCCACAGAGGCTGCAGCAGGCCCCAGAACAGCAGCTAGTTATTATTTGCCCCTTCTGTAAGAGACCAGGGCATAGTTGGGGCGAGTGCCGGAAGAGGTTGGGCAGATGTTTGCTTTGCGGGGGATCCGATCATCGTCTGAGAGAGTGTCCCGAGTTATCAGGATAGGCAGTTCAGGAAACAGGAGCTAGGGCTCCTGTAGGCCAGCAGAGGGGATTACCCTTACCGACTCAGCAGCAGAGGTACATGCAGCATCAGCAGCAGGCCGGAGGAGGCCAGCAAGGGCGAGCTTTCGCCAGGACAGTCGAGGATGCTCAGGCCGTTGGAGATCTAGTTACAGGTTCCGTTCTTTTGAATCAAATTCTGCAATTGCCTCTTATAACTGCCTTGAAATTCCGATTCCTTCTGTTCCTTGTTGATTTATCAATTTTGTCCTGTTGTTCTTGTGTTATGTTTGACCTTCTTCTGAGATGAATCATATGGGCTAGGTCACCCAGTTATGGAATCTAGAATCTTCGATAGTCGTGTTAGCTGGCATAGTGAGGACATACAGTCAGATTTAGGACGTATTTCTCGGGTGTGGGAATTTAAGGTTTTTGCTGCCAAGCATGCGGCAATGCAAAAATTTTAAATACCATGATTCTAGAGGTATGTGCCTTAGTCGAGGACTCTGTGATTATCGTAGTCTTGCTCGCTAGCATGACAAAAATTCTGAGTATCATGATTTTGGACAGACGCATATGATTATCTGACGGTATGTTTGAGACTTTGATTGTGGGTTGTTTGACCTGGAAGGACTGCTACCATCTTAATTTCGAGGACGAAATTTTTATAAGGTGGGTAGGATTATAACATCCAGTTTTCCAGATGAGGGTAATTTTGAAATTTTATATTTAATTTATTTAATTATGGTATTTAAAATTTTAATATAAATTTTGGTGATTTTTAATATTTTTAAAAACTATTTAAATCATGACTTGTGATTTGGTGTGCAGCTAGTGAAGCCGTAGTGACTGTCTGCCCTAGAGCCTAACCATGTGGGTAGAGATTTTGTTTAGTACATTTAGCTTGAAGGTAATTTGGTTATCTTGAATTTATTTGAATTTATTAAAATTATTTGAAATTTAATGTATATTATATTAAATGGTGTGGTTTAATATTATTTAATTATTTGCCATGTGATTGTTATTAGCCCCAACCTAGAATTGACCTAACCTAGGTTAGTCCTAGTTAGTCATGGTTTGTCCTAGTTAGAAATTGATTTGGTCATGGTTAGTCATGACTAGTTAGAATGACTAGGTTGCAACTTGATTAAAGGGGACCTTGATTTTGACCTTTGAATATACTAGATGGGATGAGAGCCCTTGGATTGAATCCCAAAAACCCTAACCCTAGCATTATGACCAGCCTAGGGATCCCCCCCCTTTGCTATAAAATCCCTCTCAAAGTTTGTGCCTCCTCTTTATTCATCCCTCCATTTTTCTAAGGAAAGGTTTGCTCTCTATTGAAATCCTTCATAGTTTATTCAATATTAATCCATTTTTATTGAAACTTCTTCCATTATAACCTAATTAGTGTCCCCCTACTGTTGGTGGAGGCTATTCTCAGGATTGATACAATTTGGAGCCATTGGCTAGCTTGAGGAGATCTCATTTTTGGAGCTTTTCCTTGTGAAGGAACACACCTAGGTAACTTTCTATTCCCTCCACCAAATCTCGATTTCTTTGCATGGTTAGGAAGCCCTAGGTGCCCTCTCTCTGTTGGTACAGGCATTGTTAGGGTTCGTGTCCAATACGTGTCCGTATTGGACACGTATCAGGCCTTGGTCGTAGGTATTCGACGAAATGCCCCAAAGGACATTTCGTTCGAATTTTTGAATTGTGTTTGAATGAAAATTCTTATTTTGTTGTCGCTTACGCGATTGTGCTTTACTGAGATAGATTTGAGTCGTGTCCAAGTCGAAATGGACTCGCGGACACGGTCGCGCGTGCCTGGGCGTACTGTCCTGCTACCCGCAGGGTCGTACGACTCATACAGGACACATGGGCACGTGCCATTGGACGTGGAGCTTGGGGCAGTGTCTAACACGACACTCCCCAAGTCTCGTGCCACTTGGCGGCATGTCGGGTGCGTGCGGACACGCGCACTGGTCACACACTGAGACTGTACGTGCAGGAAACACGCTCTGATACGGGTTTCCCGTATGGACACGACAACACATTGGCTCGTGTCAGGATCCTAGGCACTAAGCCCTATGTGTGGCAAACCTAGGTGCACGAGCTGGTGTCATGGTTTGGCTCGTGTCGTGCGCACGAGGACACGGCACACGTGCACGATGAGTGCTGTCCAGTTTTGTATTGATTGTGTTCTCTGTGTTCATTTAGCTGATTAATGTTTAAATACATGGTTAAATTAGCTAAATTAATCCTAAATATAATGTAGTATATGTGTTAGATTTAGCTTGCATATTAGTTTAGGTTTTGTTTGAAAACATGGCTCGAATTGGATTCAAAATGGTATGGTGACTGTTTCTTTCTGATACGCTGTTATTCCAGCATTTTCCCCAAACTTTTAATCCCAGGTTTCTTATGTTCTTTCACTGTTTAGATTCCCCACATGTTACAATCCATGTTAACTAAGTTTTAAAGTTCAAATATAGGCTTTTGGATGTGGGAATGGAATATTAGTATTTGGGTTGGGTTCGAAAACTGTTATTAAAATTCTATTGAATTGATACTTGTTTTTCCAGTTTTGTTTGATATTTCATCACCTATACATGTGCAATTTCATCATTGTAATATGGTTTACTGATTTCTTGTGTTTCTATTGATTGGTTTATTTCAGTTCATAGATGTCAGTATAGTCCTATTTACACACATATACACCTTAATCTCTCCTTTAATCTCTATACATATTAATGTATATATGAATATATGTAAGTATGTTGTAGGCAGGTATTTGTATACATTGTTGAATTTCCAGATTTTCCCTATGCACTGTCCTGAGATTTCAGTCCCCATTGACACCACTGTTCTCACATCACATGAAGACACATGCACATGTTTTCACAACATTCCCTACATTTTAGCCATGAAATGGCCTCACTGTCCTCTATCACACATGCATAGCCACCCCCTCACTCACCCCATATTTACATAAAACTGAAATTTGATTTGGATTATAAACCTGAAATGTGAGTACAAAATCTGAGAATGGGTGGTTTATTTATGAACATTAACTTGAGATTTGGTTTCACTTTGTGTTTTATATACAAACTAATTTTTGATATGCTGTGGACTGTTTTGGTTGGGTTGATACCTTACATTGTAGTTCCTCCCTCTCACATGGTAGATGTTAGGACTGTTTGTGTAAGCATGAGAATAACTGATTTCCTTTCCTTGCATATACTGGGACTGAATCCTGATATTGATACCTGAGACACAGTTCCACACACATAAAACTGAGCTGCCATGTTCATTACACTCCATACACGCACAAGTCAAAACCTGGGAATTGAATTCCATTGTTCCATGCTCTTTTGTTAACTGTTAACCTGTTTTAATGTCTGGTTATTCCTGGCAGTATACTACATATTAATTTCCCTGTTTCCAGTTCATTGCCAAAACCTGGAAATGATTCTACACTGTTTAATCAATTTCCTTTTCATTTAATTGTGTGTTTCCATTCCTGGGAATTTTTGTATTTGACTGAAATGAGGATTCATCATTGATTGATTGTGGAGTTGGGGTTGGTTGTGTTCAATTTCCTTAGCCTGTGACACTTGGAGTTCACTGTAAACTCAGGGAAAACCTGGGAAGAACTTGATGTTCCCTGTGTTATGGACTGAGTTCATCCCCTTCCTTATCCAATGTTAAATGTAAAAACTGTTAATTGATTTTTGCCTAAACTGAGATGCTATACACTCTTTTCCTGCACCTTAACCTTGGCATATTAGGTCCTGCCCTTCACTCACTGTTCACACCCCACATTACTGTTGTCTCACACACTCACCCTTATATGTACACACACATGTGGCTCACCCTCACATGCCTTTGGCAGTACACATGACTGAACCCTCTTTCTTTCACATACACACCCTTGTCCTCATGTGTCCCCCTCTCTTTCCCTATAGATATTTAATATATGCTCTGTGTTATACATATATCAGTTCCAATATAATATATATCATAGTGTTGTACTATACATATCAATTATATATAGGAATGTGTGAAATGTATATATAATTATATATGATACTATATGATATGATATGTTATAGAGTATGGGATACCATATGACATAATATTTTGTATATATATGATATTATGTGATATGTTATGATATATGGGTGAAATGGTATAGTGACTATAGGATAGGTGTATTCCTAATAGACTTTTAGTCATAGCCATATTATGTGGTTATGTGAATATGGTATGGTTAGGCATGGTATACCTAGTTGGAGTCTAGATAGACTGTTTAGGCTTGCTAGAACCTAGAATGACTTGCTAAACCTAGATTAGACTAGTTTGACCTAGTTTGACTTATAGGGTTGACCAGAGTTGACCAAGAGTTGACTTTGGTCTAGATTGACCTAGATTCATGTAGAACGCATTGTAGTGCATTACATTTCTATTCTGGACTTGTTGTGACTTGTGTTGCTCTAACTAGGAGTCAGGTGCCTCATCTCGGACAGTATATTTTTACAGCTATTCAGATACCAGACGAGTACATTCTCTGATCATTTCATATCCTGCTTAGAATTATTTCCTGCATTAAATTACTTTACTTGATACTGTCACGTTGGTCACACGGATTAGTACTATATGGATCCCTTCTTGAGATGTTATCCCTTCAGGGAGCATCGGGTACTCTATGTTCTGTGCGTTTCACTTACATGGCGTATCATATGCTTCTTCGGTTCTTTGATCACTTGTGACATATACTCATATGATCACAGAGTCTTCTCTGAATCCTTATCCCATTTATTGGGTCTATCAGAATCCCCATTTTTGGGACTACTATGTATCACCTTCGGGGTCCATTACCTTCAGGGTCTATTACCTTCGGGGTCTACTACCCTTCGGGGACTGTTACATAGAATCATAATATAACCTGTTTGGATCCTTGTGTATTAGTTGGGGGTACGGGGGAGTATAAATAGCCATGTGAACAATTTCCAAAGTAGAATAGCCATGTACGCCTCTTTAGTATAGCCATGTACAAATCAAGCCGTTCACATGTCGACTTTGTACTCTGAATCACTAGTCACTGGTAGCTCTCTACTTATAGTAGATATTTCTATTACAGTTCTCTCTCTGTTTACATACTGCATTTCCTTCAGTATCTATATCTTACTTTACTGTATGATTATATTTTCTAACCTGCTATGAACTGTTGAGATGTACTGTGCTCGCTCCCGTCCTGACTGGACCTGTTGAAAATTTTACAGAGGATGATGAGGAACCCTGCACCCCTTACTTGGAGCTTGCCTAGATGACACTCGCGACCTGGACCCCTGGGGAGGTTCAGGCAGCTGCTGAGGATGGCACCCTTGCTTAGTGTAGATAGCTTAGACTGTTTTCCATTTTATGTTTAGTTGTTGTTCTTGATTCAGAGTTGTATATTTTTAGAGATGATTAGACTTGTATTCTTTTCTGTTGTACCTCAGTTGAGGATTCTCTTATCTATTTTATCGTGCCATATTCTATCTCTAGATTGTGATTGAGTTGTACCTCTGTGTTGGCCTCCTTATGGAGAGTATTCATCATATGTTAGTTATAGTTCATGACCTAGAACAGCGTTCTACCGCCGACACTGCGGCGTAGGCTGGGCGTTGTTACGCTCTCGTACCCTCACAGTAGGTGCGGGTCGTGACAATATCGTATACTATGAAGTCGATGAATGGTTGTCTCCAGTCTGGTGCTTCGTCGACTGAAAGAGCGGAATAGCTTTCAATGCATCGAATGTTATCCTTAGGACAGACCAGTTCACGGACTATTATGTCGACCTGATGACGAGCGTAATTTGGCACAGCTAGGGAAGCGGCCAAACCAGCTAGTGCATCAGCCTCAATGTTCTGGAGTCTGGGAACATATTCTATGAAGAATCCCCCAGAGACGAGATGATGTCGATTGCTCTTTAATGATACGGGATCATGTCTTCGTGGAGGACCTCGTACGACCCCCCAATCTGATTGACGATTAACTGTGAGTCGCCGTATGCTTCAAGATACTCTACCCCCAGCTCCTTCGCAAGCCGGAGGCCAATGACCAAGGCATTGTACTCGGCCACATTATTTGAGCAGGGCTCTGTGAGTGAGTAGGCCCGATTGATCACCAAGCCGGAGGGAGAAATCTGCACTACTCCAACTCCATCGATGATGTTGCCTTTGGGTCCAGTTCTCGAAGCGCCGTCGAAGAACATTCGCCAAATGGCATCATGGGAGACTGCATTTGAACTGGTGACCTCGCCCGGTATTTCTTTATATACCCTAGTCGTCTTCGAACCTGGATGTGCTGCTAAAAAGTCTGCCAAAGCCTGGCCTTTAACAGCCTTTTGCGGGACGAAGATCATGTGGTATGGCGATAGTAATATCGCCCAGGTAGTAAGGCGAGAGCTGAGTGCCCCAGGTTTGGTCATGAGGACCCTGAGGGGGTTGATCCGCGATATCACGTGGATGGTTTGTCCCGTGACGTAGTGTCGCATCTTCTGGATGGCGAATAGGAGGGCAAGGCATTCCTTCTCGACGGCCGTGTACCGGTATTCTGGCCAAATCATCTTTCGACTGAGGTAGTATATAGCTTGTTCATGGCCCGCATCATTGTTCTGTGCCAACAGTGCACCAAGAGAATGTTCCATCGCTCGCACATAGAGCAGGAATGGCTTTCCGGCAACAGGAGCTACCAGGACAGGGGGGTTCGACAGATATTCTTTGATGTTGTCGAAAGCGCGCTGGCATTCCTCATCCCATACGAAAGAGACTCCCTTCTTCATGAGATGGGTGAATGGTTGACATCGTCCGGAGAGATTAGAGATGAATCTCCTGATGTAAGCTAGCCTGCCTTGGAGGCCTCGGAGTTCTCAGAGATTTCTCGGGGTCCCATCTCCATGATTGCCTTTGTTTTTTTGGGGTCGATGTGAATGCCCTGAGAAGTGATAATGAAACCCAGGAATTTTCCGCTGGAGACTCCCAAGAATGATTTCGTAGGGTTCATCTTTAAGTTGTGTGCTCACATTAGGTCGAACACTGTCCTGAGATCTTGCAGATGATCTTCCTTCGAAAGGCTTTTGACGGCGATGTCATCGACGTAGCATTCCACTGTCTTGCACAAGTGGTCTCTAAAGATGATGCTCATAGCTCTTTGGTAAGTAGTGCCAGCATTCCTTAAACCAAAAGGCATGACGGTGTAGCAATATGTACCAATTGGTGTTCAAAATGATGTGTGCTTCTCGTTGTTAGGGAACATCTTGATCTGGTTGTATCCTGAGAAGCCATCCATGAAGGACATACGTTCAAAGCCGCAGGTGTTGTCGATCATAATATCTGTGATAGAAAGAGGGAATTCATCTTTAGGGCATGCCTCATTCAGATTCCGGAAGTCAATGCATATTCGAATCTTCCCGTTCTTCTTGAGAACTGGTACGATGTTGGCTACCCAGTCTAGATGCTGCTCTTCGCGAATGAAGCCGCTGGTTATCAGTTTGTTGACCTCGGCTTCGATAGCATTCATGACATCGGAACGAAACCATCTTTGCTGTTGTTTGACAGGTTTTGCATCCGGACGAATATTGAGTTTGTGGAGCGCGATCTCGGGGTCCAATCCTGGTATATCTTTATAGCTTCAGGCGAACACATCGATATACTCTTTGACGAGTTGGAGCAGCGACTCTCGCTCTTTATCTGTCAGATTCTGGCTGATAAAGATTAGTTTCGGGGAGGCTTCATCACCAAGATTAACTTGTATGACCTCATCCTCAGTGGAAGGTTCTCTTTGCTCGAAACACTTTTCCCATTGTTCATCTAGTTGTTGGGCCCACGGCTTTAGCTCGAGAATTTTCGAAATGTCTTCATCTTCTTCATAAGCGTCGACAAACGCCATATTGACTGACAGGACTTGTCTGAATACGTCTCCGATGCTGGTATCCGAGTCAGAAGTTGGTGACCCGGTCGAGTGTGAATGCCAGTCGCATTCTTCATCTGAACTTTCAGGGGTCGTCATGGGTGTCACATACCTTAATCCACACCGAGTCTTGCTATAGTAGTCCCGTGGTTTGCCAGCCGGGACTGGGGGTTTCAAAGGTAATCGTCGTCCAGTATCGTAGTTCAAACCCGGTGTCGTTTCCAGATTATACCCTTGTTTCTGCATGAGATATTTAGATTGGGGGCTATAAAGATACAGAGGTAGTCTCCCGGCGTCCGATCCAAAGTCGACTTCTTCTATAGTGAAGGGATACGAGTCGTCCTTCCGGCCGAAGATGATTGGATGGTCCCCTCCTTCGATTATTCGGTAAGCATCTTCTGCTGGAGTAAGCTGGATTGTGGTGTAGACATTTGTCACCTGTGTGTGTATGTGAGTGCCTATACCGTGTTCCATAGCGTACATTGTACAAAGCTTATTAAGCTCGAGGTAGTTCAAAGATAGCCCTTTATTGACGAAGTAAGGTATCTTTTCTAGGGGGATTACATCATCTGCGGAAGGAATATCAGTGTGGGCAGCCACATACTTGGCTATCTCCGGTTTCTCTTCGGCTACCCACTGTGTGAATGAAGACTGAGAGGACGACCTGGGGAGCTTGATCGTCAGCGGTTCAGTTGATGGAGTTGAGCGTGGAGTTGTTGGCAGACTAGCAATCCCCAGTTTGGTACTCGATGTGGGACGAGGAGTGGCTGGTTCGCTAGAAGTGTCAGACCTTGCATCGGGGTGGCGACCCTTCTTGGGAAGGCGTATCGTCAGTAGTTTGTTGGAGGGATTGAGCTTCTCCTTTTGGGGCTGACCGACTCTCGGCAGTCTTATTGTTAGTGGCCCCGTTGTGGATCTTGGCACTTGGCCAGACCTTGGTAGCCGGATTATCATCTGCTCTTCTTGTGCCGAGAGGCTGATTGCGTCCTTACGCAGAGTGGCGGTAAGGGGTGCAGACCTGCCTGGTTTGCGATCTTGGAGGTAGATCGTCAGAGGCTCTTCAGATCCGGTGGCTGTCTCGGTACCAGCTTCTCCTTCACCAAGATGCTTCTTCGACTTTTTGTATAGACAAGAGTCTGAGTAGTAAGATTCGACCCCTTCGGAGGGATCAATATCAGCAAATTCCGTCCTCATGAAGCCGTGTTTGTCGACATATTTGAAGTACTGGTGCAGTGTGGAAGGCACGATCATATAATCGTGTATCCATGGGCACCCCAAGAGGATGTTAGAAGAAGTGTCTGCATCGATGACGTAGCAGGTGACTTCGGATTAGAGGTCGCCAATTTGATACTTCAGACGAATCTTCCCAATAGGGTAGCTCCTGCCCGAATTAAACCCGCTGATGGCGGTGCTTGTAGGCGTCAGGCGATGCATTAGGATGCGGAGATGGTGTAGCAGACCCTTCGGGATAATGCTTATGGAAGAGCCAGGATCAATGTGCATCCGATCCATCTTTACGTCGCCGATGTATCCCGTGTAGTATAATGGGCGATCGTGCAGATTAGTTTTGATGAGCATGTACTGCGAAGTAAAGACGATGTTGGGCACTGCTCCCGTACAGGCGCTGTCCTGGAGATCTATGGGTGAATCCTCCCCGGTGAGGTTGGATTGAGCCAGATAGGCATCAGCATTTTGGAGTGCTTCGCTCAATGCAATACGAACGCCCTTGGAGAGCCTTAGGAGTTCGTATAGTGACAACTTGGCTGGTGTGTTAGCCAATTGCGCTAAGATGTCAAAGTTGTAGGGCCTCTCTAGCCCTTGGGCTGCCACTTTTCGGAGGGATTTGTCGAAGCGAGTCTTCTCGGCCTAGGCTTGTCGGTCGTCGAAGGCTGAGCCGGTCCCGGAGAATCAGTTGTAGTGGGTTGATAACTTTCAGCTGGATTGTCAACCACAGGTTAGGATTGTGCTCCAGACTGTGTAACGACGGTTGTCGCTTCCTCGATGTTTGCCGAGATTATGTGGCAGGTCCAGACTTTTCCACTTTTCTTCTTATAGGTGAAAGATGGTGTGGGCCGAGTCACTTCTGATACTAAGTCTGGGTGGATCCACATGACCTCCCCTTGTGATGTGGTAAGGGATACTAAACCAACAGCCTGATCTCGGGGAGGTGGAAGATTGGTAACCTCCATTGTCGCCAGAGGGATAGGAACCACACCGTCTTGAGTTTTCGTCGGAGGAAAGCTGCCGAATTGCACGGACACCATATTGGCTGCCACGGTTACCTCTTCGAAATCGATAGCCAGAGCATTCGAATCGATAAGATTTTGGATGTACCGTTTTAGCTGGTAGCATTCGTGTGTAGCATGATGGACATAGCGATGATAATGGCAGTATTTTGGGTTCTTCATCTCTGTCGGCCGCGGTTCCCTTCTTGGTGGAGGAAGCTGAATTCTGTCCCCTTGTATGAGAATATCCAAGATGGGCTTGACGTGGCTGTCTTCGAAGGAGTAAGTGATTTGTGGCCATTATTTGTCTGCTGGCTTTGGCTCAGGTTTTTGTGCTGTATCAGCCACCATAGCCTGCTTTCCCTTGCTGTCCCGATTGTTGGAGGGGCTACCCCTATTGTCATTATTGGGACGCTTGCCCTTGTTCTCTCCATCCGAGATGTGCAACCCCAGCTGGCGAGCCTTCTTCAATCGTTCTTCGGCGCTTGTGGCGCTGATAATAAACGTCTTCCAGTCCTTGAATTGACTTTCGCCCATCCAGAGACTGTTGGTTGGGAGGAGTCTCTTTAGGCAAATTTTAATCAAGGAGGAATCTGGATTTCCAAAAGGCAGCTTCATGGCGGTTTGGCGGAACCGTTCGATGTAGTTCCTTGTGAGTTCTTTCTCCCCTTGGACGACGTCCATGAGGGTGGACATGGTATTGTCCTGCCCTACTTCGTAGAATCTCTCCAAGAACATGCGCTTAAAGTCCACGAAGGAGTGGATGCAGTTGTCCGGCAGGTTGCGATACCAGTCGAAGGTGACTCCTTCCAATGCCCCGATGAATAATCGTATGAGAATAGCATCGTCATGGGGCAGATGGTCGATGGTGACCTCGAAGTAAGTGATGTATCGACTTACCGAGGTCTTGCCATCATAAGGATTGATATTGAACTGCTTATATCTTGGTGGGAATGGAACATCCCTCTATGCAGCAGGGTATGGTTGCCGTATTCTGCGGTCTTGAGAGTTTTCTTGAGCGTGGAACATGGCTCGGAGCTTCTGGACCTCTCTTCTCGCTTTGCGTGCTTCGTCCACGGCGGTAAGGGCCGTTGTTTCCGGGGGATTGTTGCCCGGGTTTGGTGCCGCCGAATTCGAGTCTGCATTGACTGTGGGACCCGTGCTTGTTTGGCCAGGCATCCCTCCTTGCAGAGTTGAAAGGGCCGATTTAATCTCGTCTACAGACTTGACCAAAGCAAGTAATATGGCTTCGAGACTGTCGATGCGCTGGCGATCACTGGAACCACCTTGGTTGCTGTCTGTCATGAATACTGTCTTCTCATGAGGAGAGATAGACGGAGCGGTGGAGGAAGCGCCCTCCGAATCGTACTCCCATGGTGAGAAGTCATCGGGGTATGTGGGTATGTTTCCTTCTGATTCAGACTCTGAAGGAACAGTATCCCCAGCCTCCGAGTTCGCCTCGTCTTGGGAGTTGTGGATGTCGTCGGGGACATCGAAGTTTGCTGTATCCAATGGGAGGGTTGTCTCCCCTGGCTCGTCTTATTGGAACATCGGATTGCTGTGGAGTCTCGGAGGGGTGAGCCCCAGCAACCCCTTGCATTATGGACGACGAATCTCCCACTGTAGCAGACTTCGTCTTAGAGCAAGTACCTTAGAAAACTTCGGTGGTGGGTACCCGCTTAGACGACAATCTTTTAGTCGCAGTGGTTGAGATCTTCGTGCTGGGAACATTCGTCTTCTTCTCCCTTCCATCAGCGGGGACTTTCCGAACAGAGTTGTAGGAGACGACGGGTAGTGCCTCGTCTTCTGAAGATGGCTGTTGCAGTCTTTGAAAGACAGATTGCCGGTCTTCTTGTATTGTCGTGCTATTACAGCAACAGTTGACGATGACTTGGGTGCAGTGACGTCCGTGGGAGGACTTTTTGCGCCCCGATGCATCTTCTCTTTTTTTAGTTTGTGGAGGATGGCCCTACGCAAGTCACATGCTTCGCTGGCTCAGGAATTCCAGGAATGCGAGTGTGTAGGCCTCCCGCCTGCTCCCTGATCCGAAGGTAGCTCGTATACTTGCCTACGTTCGTTACTGGGAGATGCTTGATGACTATCCCGCCCATTGGCCGCAGGGGGCAGGGTATGAGTAGCCTTATACAACTTTCCATTAGAGGTCCGCGTGATAATCAGCGGGACGCTCCGATAGACAGAGGTTGGGGCAGCTGACTGGGCTTGGTGTGCCCGCGCTGCCCTAGACTTCTTCCTTTTAGCACTTACGGGTGCGTAATAGGAAGAGTCCAAGTTGGATACCACAGAGTCTGGCTTATCATCCAGAGAACCATCAGGGTCAGGACCGCATGAGAGACGGTCGAAGACTGATCGAGAGAAGCATGGAACAGACGCTATGCGGCTAGGATCGAAAATCGTGCAGGCTATCTGCATGCGGCTGTCTTTAGCTGTCGGATGAGTTGTTCTTGTGCGACTAGGAGTCACGATCGTGCTGGCTGGCCGCATGCGGTTGGCAATGGTGGCCGCATGGGTTTTCTGTAAGCGATTGACTTCGGTAGCCGCATAAGTTTCATCCATGCGATTGGCAACTGTAGCCGCATAAGCTATGCGGCTGACAGATGTGGTCTTGTGAGCTTTCTTCATACGGCTGGCGGATGTAGCCGCATGAGCTTTTTTCATACAGCTAGCACCCTTATGCGGCTCGAATCGCATCGAATTCCTCTTTGCCCCCGCAAGTCCAGTATCATAGTATTTTCTTCTGCTGGATTTGGGGACAACAGAGTTGTCTACGGTCTGAAGTGGGGCCGCAGGAGAGTCTTTCTCGCCGTCTTGAGCAACAAAGGGTATTTATGCAAGAGCTTCAGTAGGAACGAAGGATCGGGGTCTCCACTCCTTGCGGGCCTTCTTTGTGCGGGCTCGCTTCTGGATAGGGCCAGCGCCCTTGTCAGACAACATTTCTTCAAACACCTGTTGGTCGAACCGGGCGACCACCTTCTGTTGCATGGAGCCAAGTTTGGCTGCATCCGACTGCGTTACCAACTCCTCAGCAGTGGAGAAGTTTATCCCCAGCAGAGTCGCCATCGTATTTGCCATGAAATATAAAAGAGCAGAACAGTTTTATGGGAGGACTGGACTTTTACTTCACGTTACAAACTCGCTTGTACAAAAAAAGCCCAAGGACGAAAACCTAGGTACAGCAATCTAAGTACAATTATTTATTTTTGATTCTGGGGGGTGACAGTAGAGGCTCGGGAAAGCGACGGCAGCTCTGCCTTACTTCTTGGACGATCGGACGTAGCCTTGGCTCCTGTAACGAGATGCTTGGCGGTGACGAAGAAATGCTCTTCTTGCTCTCCTCGTATTGCTCTTCTGGCTTCTCTCTCTGGATTGATCTCTGTGTATTTTTCTCTCTGATTATTGGGGGAGTGCCTCTCTATATATGCGTATCTCTCTTCTTGTATATTTTATAAAGGAATGGCACCCTGCTATTTATAATAGTGGGGGGCATCATTAGGGTTTGCAATGATTGTCCATTCTCAAAGTGGCGGCGGCCTGATAAGTGATCAATCGGGGCCATTAATCTTGAGCGTAAAGGATCTGGGCCATTAATGAGGATTATGCCAAATCATGTTAGTCATTAATGTTGATTGCAATAAATTTCCTATCATGATGATTTGCTGATATCGGCAAATCTGAATGAATCAATTTAATTCATTCTCTTGCCACGTGTCCCAAATCATTGGTATCTGACCCAAAATTTGATTACCTTTAGGACACGTGTTCTGTCATCGTTGTTCAGCCGCATGAGGAGCGTTCATATTTGGGCCGCATGAAGGTCGTCATGACTGAGCCGCATGAAAGGTTTCATGACCGAGCCGCATGAATAGTCTCTATACTCGAACCGCATGAAGGTTATCATGGCCGAGCCGTATGGATATGTTCATGACCGAGCCACATGGGGGTCTTCATGGCCGAGCTGTATGAGAGTCTTTATGGCCGAGCCGCATGGATTTCTTCATGGCCAAGCCGCATGGGGGACTTTCATGATTGAATCCGCATAGGTTCTTCTGCACTGGCCGCATGTACTCATTTAGACTGGCCGCATGAACTCATTTAGACTGGCCGCATAAACTTGCCTCGGAGCTGTGGGGATTTTCCCCAATTCCCTAGGAAAATAGTGCTTTTACGTCAGTCATTATGACTACTTTTCGTCAGGGCTGTCAACTGTCAGCTGTCAGCCGTCAGAGCATTAATTATCGGCCGTCAGAGCATTAATTGTGTTTAAATGACGCTGGGTACAGCCATTCAAAAAAAGACACGTGACTTCCCTCTGCTGGCCGCATAGAGTCCACTCTGTGTTCGAGCCGCATGGGACTCTTGAGCCGCATGTGGCTCCCCGGCCGCATGGATTATCTTCTCTTTTTCATGCTTCTATACCTATGCCGACATTTGATGTGGTTCTTGGAATGGACTGGTTGAGCCTGTATTTCGCTCTCATAGACTGCCATAGGAGCAGTATTATCTTTAGACCACCGAATGCGACAAAGTTTGAGTTCACCAAAGAAGACGGAGAGAATTGTGATGCACCCACATCGGAAACACAGATGATGATGCATGACACCCCTCAGCACCCTATTATCACCGAGTTCGAGGATGTATTCCCCGAGGAGTTGCCAGGACTACCACCTGACCGAGATATTGAGTTTTCTATTGAGCTTATTCCCGGAGCCGAGCCTATTTCATCTCGAGTATATCGTCTGGCACCCAAGGAGTTGGTAGAGATGAAGACGCAGATTGATGACTTATTAGAGAAGGGATTTATTCGTGCCAGTGCGTCACTATGGGGAGCACCCGTTCTTTTTGTGCCTAAGAAAGACGGGGCAGTACGCATGTGCATTGACTACAGAGCGTTGAATGCGGTGACGATGAAGAACAAGTATCCCTTGCCGCGTATAGACAATTTATTCGATCAACTCAGTGGAGAAAAAGTATTCTCCAAGATTGACTTACGATCGGGCTATCACCAATTGAAGGTTCGGAAGGAAGATATTGCCAAGACGGCCTTTCGATCAAGGTATGGACACTACGAGTTCTTGGTAATGCCTTTCGGTTTGACCAATGCTCCCGCAATTTTCATGAATTTAATGAACAAGATCTTTCACCAATACTTGGACAAATTTGTAGTAGTCTTCATAGACGATATCTTGATTTACTCTAAGAGCCAAGAGGAGCATGAGCAGCATCTACGGATAGTTTTGGGAACATTGAGGAACGAAAGACTTTTTGCAAAGCTCAGCATGTGTGATTTCTTTCTCAAGGAACTATCATTCCTTGGTCATATTGTTACGGGTGATGGTATATCGGTAGACCTAGAGAAGATCACGACAGTCAAATCATGGCCCGCTCCCACATCAGCTTCTGAGGTGAGAAGTTTCCTCGGACTTGCGGGTTATTACCGACGGTTCGTGGAAGATTTCTCTCGAATAGCGGGGCCTATGACTCGATTGACTTGCAAGGATCAGGAGTTTGTATGGACAGACGAGTGTCAAGCCGCTTTTGACGAGTTGAAGAAGCGATTGACCACACCACCAATCTTGACACTACCATTTGGCCCAGGAGGATTTGTGATCTACAGCGATGCATCCGGAAAGGGATTAGGATGTGTATTGATGCAGCACGGTCAGGTAGTAGCATATGCATCACGACAGTTGAGAGTGCATGAGAAAAATTATTCGACCCATGATCTAGAGCTCGCAGCGGTTATCTTTGCTTTGAAGCTAGGGAGACACTACTTGTACGGCGAGAAGGTTGATATCTACACTAATCATAAGAGCCTCAAGTACGTGTTCACACAAAAGGAGTTGAATATGCGACAACGACGTTGGTTGGAGTTGATGAAGGAATATGAGATCGAGCTACATTATCATCCGGGCAAGGCTAATGTCGTGGTAGACGCATTAAGCCGTAAGCCCATGGCATACTTTTTGACTACACAGAAGGAATTGATTAGAGACTTGGAGCAGCTTGGTATTGAGGTAGTATTACCGGGAGCAGATGGCGTATTAGCCAACCTTCAAGTACAATCATCATTGGTAGAGCGCATAAAGGCAGCATTGTCTAATGATGCTAGATTTCGACGGCTGAAGGAGAGGACTGAAGTAGGAGAGCAGACAGGATTGAGGATCCACCCCGATGGGACATTGCGATGTGGTGATCGCATTTATGTACCCAATGGAGATTTACGGCAGGAGTTGATGGCCGAGGCTCACAGTTCGACTTACTCTATTCATTCCGGAGGGACCAAGATGTATCGTGACTTACGACAGTATTATTGGTGGCATGGAATGAGGCGAGAGATAGCTCGTTTCGTTGCCAAATGCTTGGTATGTCAACAAGCGAAGGCGGAGCACCAGAGGACGACCGGATTATTGCAGCCGCTACCCATTTCCGAGTGGAAGTGGGAGCACATTACTATGGATTTTGTCACGGGTTTTCCTCGGAGTCCTAGAGGATGTGACGCAGTGTAGGTGATTGTTGATAGACTTACGAAGTCAGCATATTTCTTGCCTTTTAGAGTGGGCCAGTCGACAGAGGTATTGGCAGAGATGTATATGGAGCAGATTGTGAGATTACACGGTGTGCCTGTTAGTATTGTGTCAGACCGTGACTCAAGATTCACCTCGCACTTTTGGAGGAGCATGCAAGAGAGTTTGGGCACCCGATTGAAGTTTAGCACATCGTATCATCCGCAGACAGACGGCCAGTCGGAGCGTACCATTCAGACGCTAGAGGATATGTTGAGAGCGTGTATGCTTGATTTTGGCAGTTCGTGGGAGGACCATCTTCATCTTGTAGAATTTTTCTACAACAATAGCTATCAAGCGAGCATTCAGATGGCTCCGTTTGAGGCATTGTATGGTAGGAAGTGTCGGTCTCCTGTTTGTTGGAGCGACATAGGAGAGCGACATCTATTGGGTCCCGAGTTGGTCTTGAGCACAGTGGAGACAGTGAAGAAGATTCAGGACCACTTATGAGCAGCGCAGGATCGTCAGAAGCAGTGGGCAGATAATCGTCGTCGACCCTTGGAGTTCAAAGAGGGTGACCATGTGTTCTTGAAGATATCCCCCACTAGATGCATGATTCGATTCGGAGGACGTGGCAAGTTGTGTCCAAGGTACATTGGCCCTTTCGATGTCCTGGAACGTGTTGGAGAGGTTGCCTACAGATTGGCATTGCCACCATCACTAGAGGGAGTACATGATGTATTCCATGTATCTCAGCTGAGGAGGTACGTGGCGGACAGCAATCATGTGCTTGATCACTCCGAGATCACAGTTGGACCGAGTTTGTCGTACGAAGAGCAACCAGTAGGTATTCTCGATCGCCGAGTGAAGGTGTTACGGAATCAATCTATTCTATTGGTTCGCGTAGTATGGAAGTATCACTCGCCAGGGGAGTCTACTTGGGAGCGCGAGGACGACATCAGAAACTGCTACCCGCATTTGTTCGTAGACGAAGGTATGTCTCACAGTTGTGTTTTTAAATTGCTATTAATTCCCTTGCATTGCATTAGACCCCCGACATTAGTTTAATTTCGAGGACGAAATTTTCTTTAAGTTTGGTAGGATGTAAACCCCCATATTTTATAATTGATTTTTATAATTAATTTTTATTAAGCATTTCATTAATTATGGATTTATTTACTACTAGTTTAATAGTATAATTAATGTATGTGTGTGTATATATATTATTATGTGTGTGCATGTTATTATTTTTATTAAATAAGGAATATAAATTTTATGATTTTTAGGAAATTATTTGTAAATTTTTAGAAATTTTTCTAGCCTAATATATATATATATATATATATATATATATATATATAAATGTTAATTGTAAAAAAAAAATTAATAGGAGCAATGGTGGGGCTCGGCCACACCCCAAGGGGCGGCCAGGCCGAGTGATTGCAGCATCTGAATGGTGCCTTAGAGTAAAAAAAAAAAACCCACCCACATAAGGTGGGCGGATCCCCTTTCCCCTAAAGTTTCACTTGCTGGCAGCAGAATCACGACCACCCAACCCGTGGGGTGATTCGTTTACTATTCCTAAACCCATAAGTATTAGGTTTTACTAGAAGTTGGTATAAATACAACTTTTTACACAAGCCTCAAAACCCTAATATTCCAAAATGAAAGTTAAGGCTGATTATACCCTCTTCAACTACTAATTCGTTTCACCAGCGATGGAGCTTTGTGCGCGACGAACGGAGCGTCGGAAGTCAGCCCCGCGTCACCCACGGAGCAGTTTTCCCACTCAAGGTACCAAACTTCCCCGTTTGATTTCTCTCTCGATTCTAGTCCGTTTTTAGATCCGTAAATTCGTGTAGAAAGCCCTCATGACCCTCTTCAAGATCCCCCAGGTGAATTTTGACATGGCCATCCAACTTGCTCGAAAAATCGAGACAAATTTGGAGAAAAACCTACTTTTCTGATTATTAAAAACTGTTTCGAAACGCCAACTGGTCGGCCACTTTTCTCGCTGACCATTAAACTTCCGTAAAAAATAATTGAATACGTGTGAAGACAACATAACCGAGATCACAACGCATCTTCTGGATCGTTGTTTCGATTAGCGTGTAAGAAATAAACTGATGTTGAAGTTGAAGAAAAACCTGTGTTAATTTATATAAAATTTTAGAATTTTCTCCGATACGACGTACGCCCCGACAAACCGGGCGACGTGGTCGTACACTATACGCATCGAAAGACGCGTATAGATGTTACCGACGTATGGGAACTGACGGGACTCGATTTCGTTGCGTGTGTGCGACGAAATCAACGTGTATCCGTTGAGATACCCCGTATCGGCATTTTGCAAACTTGCCCATAACTTCGTGTACAGTCGTCGGATCAAGACGAACCTTGCGCCAACAGGTCTGGATTGAAATTCTGGTCCTGTATGCCAATTTTGGTTCGATTCTGAGAAGGTCGAATCGGAACCCAATTTTGGCGGGCCTGCGACCCACTCAAACGGACGATTTTGTACACGGCTCATCGGAATCGAAAACTGGACATACCGTTGAGTTTTTCTCCTAAACCTGAAATCGTAGACATGTAGTTTGATGACTTTAGAGACCATAGACTTTGGCACGCGTTTCGGTGCAAAGCGGGTCCAACGGCGGACATCATTTTGACCCGAAATTACGATTTTACCCCTGTTCTAGAATTTGACTTTTGGACAGGCGTTTCCTAGGTATATCTTCTTCACCAAGATCATTTTTGATGTTTGTTTCAGCATTTGGAGTCATCTGTGATTTGTGAGTTTTGGTGCTGACACTTGCTACTCTTGGACTTGCCACTTGCACCACCAGGCAAGATATCTTGCCACCTTACTCTGTGATTATTATATTCTTATTTTCAGTTATTATTTTTAGCATTTTGTTTCATGATATTTAAATTGTGCGTCCAAGTCACACTTGGGTGCAAGCGACTCTATCGGTCGTTTTTCTCGCTTTATTTATTCTCTTTCATTGACTTAGTTTATTGACCACCCATTGATGTTGAGGTATTGGTATATCTCATACGGCCTTGACACTTGTTGTATCACGTAATATGAGTCACATATAGGACACGTATTCGTGTAGTTGGCTGGCCACCGATACGTATGGAGCGTGCGACGGATAGGGGTAACTGCCAATAGAATTGTATGCTAGAAGACTTGGCGGTTATTAGAGGTACATGTCAGTCATGGAGATGATGATACTAGGTATTGGGTGGGGAGAACATTACCTGACGTATGGGCTTCGATTGCACTTCCCTTGTAACGTGGAAGCTCCGCTGGAGACACGAGTATGAGCCTCTCAGGTTGGCCACTGTCGTTTTTGAACATCATGCTCTTGGTCACTGGTGTCCAAAAGGGGACTATACCGGATCCTATATTCAGCCAGGGCTCATGCATCGAAGGAATGTATCTCAACTGCATATTCACAGTAGAATGGTTAGAAACCCGATTGCATGCATACCTTTCTCTCTTATTATAATATCACAGTTTATATGGCATGGTGTTTTCTTGTATCTTGCTATGTCTCCTGAGGACCTGGTTATCTCTCCATTATTTTACATCTCTTTTTCTTTCTATTTTACGGTGGTCAGACTCCGATCTTGTGGGACTATTTTTTATAGCTGTTTGGAGTGAGTATGTTCACCTGGCTATCTTTTGATACTCTTATTTATTTATTTGGACTTCATTATCTTCTGTGTTGAGCTGTGATGAGATTAGATATGTTATTCTGGCCTGTGATTATTTATTTACATCTTATGTGCATATATAAGGATTCCATATATTGGAATGTTCTTCGTATATGTGCAACTGGCATGTTCACGTACTTGGTCCTTCGTATTTTGGGACTGGGGCATTACAGCTAGGACACCTGAGAATGAGAAGGTGGCGGTGGTACGCCTGCAGTTGCTAGACTTAGCTCGCAGTTGGTGGGCGGCGCAGGCCGTGGGATTAGCGGCGCCAGTTGCTTGGGCGGTATTTAGAGAGAGATTCCAGATAAAGTATTTCGTTGCTGTAGCTCGATACGACCTGCAGACGAGGTTTACCAACTTGAAGCAAGGAGGCAGAACGGTCGACGCTTATGCATCTGAGTTTTCTAGACTCAGTAGGTTTGCCCCCACCTTGGTGGCGACCGAGTTTGATAGGGCCCAGCGGTTCCAGCAGGGACTGCATTTAGAGATCTTATTAGCGGTTGAGCAGTTCGAGCACCAGACGTTCGATGCAGTATTGAGGGAAGCTAGGAGGCACGAGTACGCCTCCTAGAGGATCGTGGATAGGACCGGAGGTAGGAAGCGGTCCCACAATCAGATGCACCAATCATCAGCTCCAGCCACGGTATAAAGGGGTTTGACCATTGGAACTCCGAGGCGGGCGGCCTCAGTAACGCCGGTTCAGCATTCAACCACAATGTACCCAGAGCAGCAGAAGCAGAAACAGACTTTTGCGATGGGATATTCTCATTACGGGAAGCCAGGGCACATGGTGGCAGATTATCGCAGGACGCAGGGATTGTGCCTGGCTTGTGGAGCTGCAGATCACAAGATAGGAGCCTGCCCGAATAAGGGTAGTTCGTCCTTTTCCAACCTAACCAGTCCGTCGGTTAGGGGACCAGCACCTATGCAGCAGTACCCGAGGCTATTATTGCCTCAGGCCCAGGCATTTCTGCAGCAGAACCAGCAGCAATATACCCAATCCTAAGTGTAGAGCAGGCAAAGAGGTTTCCAGCAGTGGGGACCCGCAGCCAGATGACAAGGCCAGGCGATGATGATGACTATGGAAGAAGAAGTTGCACCAGGTGAGGTAGTGGCAGGTACTATTCTCGTCAACTCCTCCCCAGCATTGGTATTATTTGATTCTGGTGCATCGCATTCATTCATGTCTGCACGATTCGCGACATGGATAGGATTGGAGCCCGAGTCATTATCAGTGAGGCTCAATATACTTACTGGTAATGGTCTTGTTGGAGTAGATCTAGTGTTTTCCTCGTGTCGGATCGTAGTTAGCGGTAGAGAGTTCCCCGCTAGATTTATAGAGTTCCCTATGGCAGACTATGATGTAGTCTTAGGCATGGATTGGTTGAGGAACTAGTATGCTAGGATAGACTGCCATGTTTACAGGGTTGTCTTTAGTATTCCAGGCGAGCCAAAGTTTTCATTTTCCAGAGGCGCAGTGGAGCCTTCTCCTCCAGTATTGTGGATGGCAGCAGCAGCAGCAGTACAGTTGCCCCGGATAGTTGAAGAGTTTCCAGATGTCTTCCCAGAGGAACTTCCAGGGATGCCGCCAGAGAGGGAGATCGAGTTTACTATAGACTTGATCCCCAGAACAGCACCAGTATCAGAGCGAGTCTACAGGATGGCGCCTTCAGAGTTGGAGATTTTGTACAAGATGATTGAAGAACTCAGGACCAAGGGATTCATCTGTGCAAGTGGATCGCCTTGGAAAGCCCCGATGCTTCTTGTAAAAAAGAAAGATGGTACGTCCAGATTATGTGTAGATTATCGTACCTTGAACTCAGTGACAATCAAGAACAGGTACCCTCTCCCGAGGATAGATGACTTGTTTGATCAACTCAAAGGGGCTTCAGTCTTCTCAAAGATAGACTTGCGATCAGGATACCACCAAATCAGAGTCAGAGAGCAGGACATCCCGAAGACAGCTTTCCGATCTAGGTATGGGCATTGGGAGTTCCTTGTTATGCCCTTTGGAGCGAACAATACGTCGACCGTATTTATGGACCTCATGAATCGTATTTTTATACCTTACTTGGATCAGTTCGTGATCGTGTTCCTAGATGATATCCTGGTCTACAGCAAGAGCAAAGCAGAGCATGAGTAGCATCTCAGAATCGTCCTTCAGAAGCTTAGGGAGCACCAGTTATACGCCAAGTTTAGTAAATACGAGTTCTGGATCGATCGCATTTTGTACTTGGGTCACATCATTACTCGAGGAGGAGTGGAAGTAGATCCCCAGAAGATTATGGCTATCGAGTCATGGCCAGTACCTAGCTTGGTGGCAGAGGTTCACAGCTTTCTTGGATTAGTCGGCTACTACCGACGATTCTTTTCAGATTTTGTAAGGATTTCGGCGCCGATGACCCAGTTGACCCGCAGGGATGTGCAGTTTGCTTGGACAGCAGAGTATCAGGAATCATTTGAGAAATTGAAGCGAGGTTTGATAACGGCTCCCATTCTCACACTTCCAGATGGGACCGGAGGATTCTCAGTTTATTGTAACGCTTCAGGCAGAGGATTAGGGTGTGTCTTGATGCAGCATGGAAAGGTAATAGCTTATGCATCACATCAACTTCGTGATCATGAGAGAAATTATCCGACCAACGACTTGGAACTGACAGCAGTAGTGTTTGTGCTTAAGTTGTGGAGGCACTAGTTGTACGGGGACAGAGTGGAGATATTCACTGACCACAAGAGCCTGAAGTATGTTTTCACCTAGAAGGACCTTAACAGGCGGCAGAGAAGATGGCTCGAGCCACTGGTGGACTACGATGTGGACTTGCGGTATCACCCCGGAAAGGCCAACGTTGTAGCAGATACGTTGAGTCGGAGAGCCGGAGTTTATTTCCTAACAGCGCAAGCAGAGTTATTGCCAGATCTTCAGAAGATGGGAATTGAAGTTGTTCTTCCTACCAATGTGGCATTGATGGCCAGTCTACAGGTTCAGTCCAGCATAGTTGAGAGGATCCGGATGGCGCAGTCTACAGATTCTAAGATTCAGCAGCTCAGAGTAGAGTGTGAGACAGGAAGAAGGCCAGAGTTGTGCATTCATGAAGATGGTACCCTTCGACACGGTACTCGTCTTTGTGTACCCAGTAGAGATATCAGACAGGAGGTCATGGCAGAAGCTCACAGTTCACAGTATTCTATTCATCCCGGTGGTACGAAGATGTACCGTGATATCTGTCAGCAATTCTGGTGGAATGGCATGAAGAGGAAGATAGCCCGGTTTGTCTCTCTGTGTTTGGTTTGCCAGCAGGTTAAGGCTGAACATCGGAGGCCAGCTGGACTTCTTCAGCCCTTGCCGATTTCAGAATAGAAGTGGGAGCATGTGACCATAGATTTTGTGACTGGTTTGCCTAGATCTCCGGCTGGTCGAGATACTATTTGGGTTATAGTTGACAGGCTCATGAAGGTGGCTCACTTTCTTCCGTTCAGAGTTGGTCAGTCGACGGCTCAGTTGGCATAAATGTACCTCAGGCAGATTGTCAGGCTTCATGGGGTGCCGGTCAGTATCACCTCGGACAGGGATTCAAGATTCACATCACACTTTTGGCGTAGCCTGCAAGAGAGTTTGGAAACTCACCTTCAGTTTAGCTCAGCTTATCACCCGCAGACAGATGGTCAGTCAGAGCGTACAATCCAGACTCTTGAAGATATATTGAGATCTTGTACCCTTGACTTCGGTGGTTCATGGGAAGATCACCTACACCTGGTGGAATTCTCGTACAACAACAATTTCCAGGCCAGTATTCAGATGGCTCTATTCGAGGAACCGTATGGTAGGAAGTACAGATCCCCGCTAGCATGGGATGATGTCGGAGAGAGGCAGATGCTTGGTCCAGAAATGATTGCCCAGACAGTTGAAGTGGTCAGAAGAATCAGAGATCGCCTTCGAGTGGCCCAAGATCGCCAGCGCCATTGGGCCGATGCTCATCGGCGTCCCTTAGAGTTTGCTGTCGGCGACCATGTATTCCTTAGGATCTCGCCTAACCGCAGCGTCATTCGTTTTGGCGTACGGGGAAAGCTTAGTCCTAGGTATATAGGGCCGTTCGATATCCTAGAGCGAGTAGGAGATGTATCCTATCGTCTCGCTCTTCCGCCGTCGCTAAGTGAGGTGCATGATGTATTCTATGTGTCCCAATTACGATGGTACATCTTGGACCCGAGCAATATCATGGACCATTTAGAATTGGTTGTTGGTACCAACCTTTCGTATGAGGAAAGGCCCGTGTCTATATTGGACCGGAGAGAAAAGATACTCAAGAACAAGACTATTAGCATAGTCCGTATTGCTTGGGGTCATCACTCTTTAGGTGAGTCAACGTGGGAGCGTGAGGACGACATCCGATCGCGATATCCTGACTTTTTGACTCATAAGGTATAATGTCTTCTTTATGCCTTATTCTTTCCATCCCTTGCTTGCATGCATGATTGTTTGATTGTTCGCTCAGTGTAGCTTAATTGTGAATAGTATAGCTGGCTCTTACATCTCTAAGCATCTTGATTTAAATTTCGAGGATGGAATTCTTTTAAGGTGGGTAGAGTTGTAACACCCATATTCGGAATACGTATTTTAATTAGGCTTATATGTATTTTGAACCTGTATTTTATTTTCTCAGATTCTGGCCTGAAATTGAGTTTTGGCTTAACTTACGGATTTTAGTTTTCTCATAAAAATGGGTTATTGACATGACATGGTTTATTTTGTGGAGAAGGATTTGGTTTGGTTTGGTTTATATTGGACCACCCTAGTTAATCTCCACCCTCAACACAACACACCATCCCTCATTAAAACCCCACCTAACTTTCTCTCTCCTCATAACTTCCATTAATTTCTTCATCTTCTTCTTCCTTCCTCCACACAACACCCAACGCCATAGGCAAGTGCACCTTGCCACCACATAAGAACCCTATTTTATTTGTCTATTAGCAAGATTAGGCCATGGTGAACAACATTAGAACTTTGCATTTTGTGATTTAGAGCTTTCATTTTTCTATATCTAAGTTTTAACTATTTTTGGATTTTCTTGGTTTTGATCTATTAAACTTAGATTTTTCCTTGTTTTGAGGTTAACATGTGGAAGAGAATTCAATTTTACGCAAGCTAGAACTTTGAAAATCCAAATTTGGTTTTGTTTTGGCTAAGTTATGAAGATTGAAAATTTGGAGTTCTTAGGATTTTCCCTCGGCCTGATGGAGAAGATGACCCTCGGCCAGCGCTCTTTAGCGCAAGGCCATGCGCAGTTCATCTCATGCACAGTTCAACTCATGCGCAGTTCATCTCCTGCGCAGTTCAACTCATGCGCAGTTCATCTCCTGCGCAGCTCAACTCATGCGCAGTTCATCTCCTGCGCAGTTCAACTCATGCGCAGTTCATCTCCTGCGCAGCTCATCTCCTACGTAGCTCGACCCTAGCACAATCTAACCCCAGCGCAACTTATTTTCGCATGATGGTTTAGATTTTATTCCTTGGACTTGACTTCTCTTTTGTGGGTTGGAGTTTTTAAGATCTTGTTCCACACAACACGACAGTCTCGACCCAACACGACCTGGCACGGTTTTTGGTGTTTTGCTTATGACTAGTACGGTTTTTTTTTGTGATTTCTATGAAGTATGATTCTAATACTTTCTGATCTTCTTGATAGTGACCCGATGGGGTGCGTCCTTAACTTTTAACCTGTAATTCATGATTAATCTTGATACTGGATAACTTGATAGTGGCCCGTGATTGTTCATTCTTACAGCTTTGTGCAATCCACTTGTCTTGTCTTGTCTTGTCTTGCATCATGTCTAGGTTGTGACTCCCTGGTTTCTACGGTCAGGGATTCACACTGAATATGGATTAGGCTAATGACTAGATCAAACTATAGTTCATGGAGAATTTCCAGTCACAGGCGATCTCGTTATCTGGGCGCTTTAAATAGACTTGTAGCCTGCCGACGAGTAGGACACATTTCCAGCACACTGTCATGTATTGCACCCTCTAAGTCACCTAAGGGTGTATCGTCTCCTGGGCGATGTACCCAACCATACTCTCAACTCGCGGAAGAATAACTGGATAGTCTGCAGGGCTTGGGACTGGGAATTTCTCATTTGCATCTTGTTAGTAATTAGGCTTGTGATAACCCTAGTTAGTTAAGTAGTAAGCCGTAGTATTTGCTTGGCCGCTTGTGAATGGATGGTGTCCAGCCTTGTCTAAGTCTCGTCTAGTCCCTGTACCTAGTACTCTTGTACATGATTATTTTACTTATCTTTATCAATAAATGGGTAGAGACAAAGTGCTATTCAGGCGAAGGGTTACAACCCCGGTCCTTGTTTGGTTTAAGGGTTGTAACCTGGCTCCCGGAATGGTTCCACGTCCCTAGTCATTTATTGTCCTGTTGTACTCTTTTACTTGTACTTTTCTTCCATTTTCTTATGTTCTGATATGCTGGCTTTTGTTCTTATTTCGTGGCCTCTCTTGTGGCACTTGCTCTTTCTGGGGTTTGACCCTGCTGGTTTTGTGTGGCCAGATTTCGGAGCAGCACCCGAGGATCTACCGAACCTCCAGCCCAATGGTGGCGGCTAGAAGGAACCCAGGCTACGAGTGGGTTTTTAATTTTGTTTCACTCACTACATTGTAAAATTATTCTTTTGAGGCATTTAGCCGACGAGCACCTGTTAGCTCGATGCATATTTATTTACTGTCTGTCTACGGGCTGCAAACATGATTAACAAATCCTAGGATTGATCATGTATGACTTAACTCTTGCTAGTCCTCGCATTTTGTATGACTAGATTCATGATCAGCTGAATATGTAATATTTGGGACGCCTTTTGTTGTATATTTGATGGTCTAACATCTTGTCACTATATTGTTTGCTTGAGATTGAGACAGTAGGCTTGACCTTAAGAGACCGTTGGCTTGTAGTAAACCCTCATATTTAGACAACCGTGACCGTATAGCGAGGTGGATCCCATTTCAATATACGTAGCTGGCTATGTACGCCCCCGCTCTCCAGTATTCTGGTTCTGGGGCGTGACAAATCACCTTTACCTTCTCTGCTGCATCGGTCACCATCTCAGGTCCAAGCAATACTCTTTCTTCTACGTCATCCCAAGCAAGTGGAGTATGGCAACGACGTCCATAGAGTGCCTCGAACGGAGTCATACAGATGCTAGCTTGGTAGATGTTGTTGTAGGAGAACTCTACCAAGTGCAAGTGGTCTTTCCAAGACCACCTAAATTCCAAGACGCAAGATCTCAGCATGTCCTCTAGCGTCTGAATTGTTCTCTTCGATTGTCCGTCAGTCTGGGGATGGTAGACGGTGCTAAACTTCAATTGTGTTCCCAAATTGTCGTACAAGCTCTTCCAGAAATGAGATGTGAATCTGGTATCTCTGTCAGATACAATACTTATCGGAACTCCATGAATCCGGTAGATATGCTGCATGTACAGTGCTACCAACTTCTCGGTGGATAGACCAACCTTGAAGGGGATAAAGTGAGCTGACTTTGTCAGTCGGTCCACAATAACCCAAATGGCGTCCTTTCTTCCTTGGGATCGAGGCAATCCTGACACAAAGTCCATCGTTATGTGTTCCCATTTTCACTCCGGAATGTCTAGCGGCTACAATAGTCCTGCTGGTCTCTGTCTACTAGCTTTCACTTGTTGACAAATTAAGCATCTAGCCATATATCTGGATACGTCCTTCTTTATTTAGTACCACCATACTACAGTTTGCATATCCCGATACATTTTATTAGCTCCTGGATGTATGGAATACTGCGACTGGTGCCCTTCTTGCATCAGCTCATTCCTCAGTTCGCCAGTTGATACGCAAAGCCTTGTTCTATGCCTCCGTGCTCCATCGTTGGCGATTGAGAATCCCTCAAGTGTTCCTGCCAGCACTTGATTTCTGAGTTTGCAAAGCGTCTCGTCTTGGAATTATGTCTCTTTGACTTTGTCCATCAGACTTGAACGCACTTGCAACTACATCAATAATGAATCAGCTCCCGGTACAATTGCTTCTCTTCCCAATTTCTTCATTTCCTCTTCAGGCAGTACAATCTCTAGTCCAAGCTTCTCTATGTCCTCCAGTAAATGCCGCTCCTTGGTCAAAAATATTGTCATCGGGTATCGACTAAGTGCATCTGCAACAACATTAGCCTTACCCGGATGATACTGCAGGTCGATGTCGAAATCTTTCATCAGCTCTAGCCATCACCTCTATCGCATGTTCAGCTTCTTCTGAGTAAAAACATATTTAAGACTTTTGTGGTCTGTAAATATTTCCACTCTCTCTCCATGGAGGTAATGCTTCCACAGTTTTTGTGCAATATAACTGCTGCAAGCTCCAAATCATGCGTGGGATAGTTCTTCTCATGAGTCTGTAATTGCCTAGATACGTAAGCAATTACTTTCTCATATTGTTGAAGAATACAACTCAATCCTTTACCAGAAGCATCACTGTAAATGGAGAAACCGTCGGGACCTGCGGGTAGCGCAAGTATCGGTACCGTTGTAAGTCACTTTTTCAGTTCCTCAAATACTGACTGGCAAGCTTCAGTCCGCACAAATTCTTTATTCTTCCTTGTGAGCTTTGTCATTGGCTCAACAATCCTGGAGAAATCCTTCACAAATTTTCGATAGTAGCAAGCTAAGCCCAAGAAACTTCTGATTTCAGCAACTGAACTTGGTGTACTCCACTTTTCAATAGCAGCTATCTTCTTTGGATCTACCGAAATTCCTTCTCCTGTGACAACATGGCCTAGAAAATCCACCTTGTCTAAGAAGAATTCATATTTAGATAGCTTACCATAGAGCTTCTCCCTCCTTAAGGTTCCCAGAACTTTCCTCAGGTGCTCTTCATGCTCTTCTTCGATCTTCGAGTAGATCAGGATGTCATCGATGAAGACAACAACAAACTGATCCAGTTATTCATGGAAGACCTTGTTCATAAGGTTCATGAATACCGCAGGGGCATTCGTTAGTCCAAACGGCATGACCAAAAATTCATACTGACCATATTTGGTGTTTAATGCCGTCTTTGGAATATCCTCCTTCCTAACCTTGATTTGATGGTAGCCTGATCTGAGATCTATCTTCGAAAATACTTCAGCTCTACTTAATTGATCAAACAGGTCATCGATCCGGGGCAGAGGGTACTTGTTCTTGATAGTGATGTTGTTCAACGTCCGGTAGTCAATGCACATCCGTACAGTCCCATCCTTCTTGGGCACGAACAAGACAGGTGCTCCCCAGGGTGAGGTTCTATCTCTGATAAATCCAAGGGCCTTCAGCTCATTGATCTGGTCCTTCATTTCCTTGGCCTCCTTAGGGTTGACTCTGTAGCATCCTCGAAAAGTAGGGGCAGAGCCGGGAACTAGGTCGATGGTGAATTCCACATCTTGATTCGGGGGTAATCGTGGAAGACTATCAGGGAAGACGTCCATGAATTCTGCTATGATGTGGTGAGGAGGTCCAGGTTCTTCGGTGCTAGAAGAGTAGGTAATACCCTTCATATCTTCCGGAGCTCGAGAGATTTCAAACTCCGGCTCTCCAGGTGGGCTGAAGAGACTACACATCCTCTGTGACAATCTATCAGCGCATGCTGTCTACTTAACCAGCCCATTCCTAGGACTACATCATAGTTAGGTAAGGGCATCACAAGTAAGGGTGCTAAGATTTTGTGTCCTGAGATAGTTATAGGGCAGTTACAGGTCTCAGTGATGGGTATGGGTCCACCACCGGTCATAACTCTACATATCTTCTTGCTAAATCCCGTAACTAGGAGGTGTACAGAGATGAATTTTGTTGCTATAAAACTTTGTGACGCACCCGAATCAAATAATGCTAAAGCAGGATGTGAATGCACATAAATGGAACCTGTGATGACATCAGCGGTGGGTTCCTGCTCTGGCTCTTGCTCGTCTGCTGCTAGGGCAAAAGCTCGCCCAGTCTTCTGTTGGTGTTGCCCAAACTGTTGTTGCTGAGTGGGTAGGGGAGCCTTCTGCAGTGTTATTCCAGACCGGTTGATGGCCGTGGGGCAGTCCCTCATTTGGTGGGTGGCAGACCCACAAACTAGGCAATGTCCTAGCCTTTTCCTGCAGATGTTCGCCTGATGCCCTGGCCTTTTGCAGAAATCACAGACATGAATCTGCTTCTGAGGTGCTCTGTCATTGGTCCTCGCCTGATGGTGCTGGTAGTGGTGGTGATGAGGCATGTTGTTATTGTCGTGGTTGGGCCACTTCTGGTTACTCTGAAAGTTTCGAGTTCCAGAATACTCCATTTTTGAACGAGCTGGCTGACTCTTCTCTATATCCTGAGCTCGTATTAGGATCCTCTTATACGTCTTGGCGCCGCCTGCGATTACAGGAGTGCGAATCTCTTCCCTCAGTCCATACCTGAATCTTTCAGCACGATCGACGGGGTCAGCAACCAAGTTCTTGGCAAAGCGACTAAGTTGACCAAACTCTGCCGTATATTCACCAACCGTCATGTTTTCTTGTTTCAAATTCTGAAATTGTCTTTCCATCTCCCGTAACTCTGATGTTGGGAAGAACTTCCTGCGGAACAACCTCTTGAAGGTGTTCCAGTCAAGCTGCCTGTCCTGGAGTCGGGGTTCATTCTGATACCAGGTGCTTGCTATATCTAGCAATTGGAGTCCCACAGCTTCTACTTGAAGGTCATCTGGAAGTCGAGCAATGCTGAGGAGACGCTCCATACTGTCGAGCCATTCATCGGCATAGATGATTCCCTCGGTTCCCTTGAAAGGTCGAGGGCCCAACTTCTTGAATTTCTCAATATTGTCGACTTTAGCAGGCCTTGGTTCAGATTGGGCTGCTTTTCCTCTCTCTAGTACAGCCATAGCCACATTGTGGGCATTCTCTATGCCTTCTCTCATAATCGCAGTCTATTCGCGATGAGCTTCAGCTTGAGTGCTCTGTGCCTCAAGCACTCCTCGTAGCAGGCCTACGAGGTCTGTGGGGTCCACGAGCACTGGTGGGGCAGCTGGATCGGACACTACCACAGGGGCTTGTTGTTCAGTCTGGAAAGATGTAGGATCTGACACTTGAGTAGTAGTGTAAAATCTACGGAGTGCTGGTGCATTATAGGGACGATCGGTCAGCTGTCGAGGTGTAGGATCCGAACTTGATTGAGGAGGTAGGATGTAATCGGGTGATGACAAACCATCACCTGCAATGTTGGTCTTATCTGTGGCCATACTCTGGAAGGTTTAGGATGCAAAACATAAGCAAGGTATCCTACCGGTCTATAACAAACAAAAATATTTACATAAGTATATAGATAAATCGGTCCTATGTTGTGACAATTCAATGTTCTAGTGTTCTAATTGTTCCTAAGTTGTTGATCGGACCTGCATGGGCCTCCACTAAAAACATGTCACGACCCGGCCCCAAATTATTGGGTCGAATCAGATCATGCCCAGCCTGCACCGTTGTGAGACGGCGGCAGTAAGCTGTATCCACTTGCAGGTAATCTCCACAACACAATATATAATTGTCACAACTTCTAAAATTATGTAATTTAAAACTTTGTCCAACAACAAGTTTCATCTGATACATCTGATAATATAAAACTGAAATAAACTGTCTTAAGTTCAAACATCAAAACTAAAAAGAAAAATCATCATCTAGAAAGTTGGCTCATCAGCCCCGAGATCAACATCGTCCGATTGGGACTCTGGCAGCATAGTTGCGTAAAGCTCAGGATCATAGTAGCAATTAATCAATAGCTCAGCTTCATCAATGGAACCTATTGGGGTGGGGAATCTTGTCAGGAAAGGAGCAAAGTACAATTATGAATATCTAATAATTCAACTAATAATTAGAAATTAGTAATTTTAAACAGTTTGAAATGCTTGAACAATATTATCTATAATTGAAAACAATATGATTTGAGTATGTAATGCTTATGACCGGCTTGGGTTGTACAATAGTATTCTAGTGATACGATATGGCTTATCCCCGTGTGAAAAGGAGTAAGCTCGTACAATTTATGCAATATGAAGGTATTGGTCATAAAATACTACACTACTCCCCCAATATTCCACAATCAATAACGATCAATACTCTAGGAGAGAGTTCCGTGTAGCAATGTGGTTTAATCTTGTAATATTATAATTACTAATTAAATTGAAATTAGTTTAAATCTTTCCTCAAATCTCTCCATCACCCCAGGCTTATCACAAAACAAGCTGTATATATATAAGAGAGAGGACGTAGCCGAGCCCCCAAACCGATCTACAAACCTTAGAAACTCTGCCTACAAGGAGTCACCAGAGGGAGCATCGAATTCTTCATCAAGTAATTTTCCTTCCCTTATCTTTCCTGTCATACAGGTTCCTTAAGCCTAGTAGTCCATCATGTTTTTAAGGGTGATAACAGGTATTTGATACAAATCCTAAGAATAACAGAGTCATCACGCCTAGTAGAGAGTTTACTGGCCGATAGGTAGCCGCAGACATCAGCTTCTATAGGCCATACCCCCTTCAAGGTTGATAAGGACCCTTCCCATTGTCCATCAGGCATGATAGCCATTAGGCTATTGACAGGTAGTCAATAACTTGTTTTAATCCACACCATGGTATAGGCACACCCTCTGTTAGCAACAACTGCTCTGTATCCTAGCAGTAAGCAAACCATAGAGTAGGTTGCACAGTAGGACTGAGTACCCCTAGTTATATTATATATGCTGACTAGTAGCAGGGCTACTAGTATGGGTTGTGGCTACCATCTTGTCCCAAATATCTGTGCACCACTGTTCTTGTGGATACCTGGGTTAATATTAGATGAACAGGGTTTTACATCAAACAACTGGTACGACAGAAGGACACACAATAATGGGTATCAGAACACACCTGTAGGTAACATCAAGGGAATGCCTGGTGTATCAGTGCCTGTGTGATACCAGCATATGGTATGATACAGGAAACTTGTTCTGAAACCATGAAGGGAAGTATACCCACATGGAATTACTTGGTATCAATTGAATACCTGTATGTAACATTTGTTCTGAAACCATCATTATAAGAGGGTTGACCCACTAGGAAATTCATCCTAGAACTTTACCTATACTCTATCTTAGTCATAGGGTGACCTGTGAATGATGGGAGAAGACTCTACAGGTATTAGAGCAATAGGAGTATAACCTATGTTTAATAAAAGTCAGCTCCCTGGAATATAAGTTAGCAAAGACAAACTAGCAGTCATACACAATGTGTCTTTAGCATACCCCATGGGCAAGTCCATGATTCCATCAAGAGTACTTCAACTCAGTGAAGCCTTTAACCACATCATACCATCCTTATTTCCTGGTTCCTGCCCTTTTTTCAGATAGCAGGACTCTTCATTGAGATTGATTAGTGACAAACCCAGTATAGTTGTTTCCTGTATTCCTTAAGTTCATGTTATTGCTTCTTGACCAATCTCATATGGAAACTATAGCTGTCATTACTATTAGAATAGTCTGACTTTGATGTATCATCTGACCAGTGAAACAAGGTGTTAGAAAGGCTCTGTACAGCCTGTATGAATACCATTGTACTTCCTCACAGAGAATACATACATACTCCATATTTTATAGATAGAAATATGTATGTAGTCTTGTCTACACTATCTTAACTAGTCCACAGTATCACTTTGCTGTTTAGCCCCTGAAGGTTGGGTTTAACTCAGTCCTGTTCCAGGTTAAAGAGTATATTGGGAGCAGGGGACCTGGGAGATCCTTGCATTACTGCACTCAGGAACACCATATCCGAATTACTAGTAGGGTATAGACACATAGGAGGGAGTATCCAAATGTGGGCATTGGGTCTAGTGGTTTATGGATGATGGGGTTTGAACTAATTTGTTCTTATAATTCCTGGTGTAGTTCATACACTAATGGTTGGATTTGTATTTTTGCAACAATACAGTTCCTTTGGGACACTGTATGATATTGCAATTGTAGGCTGTTTCTTATACTACAGGTAGGAGTGAGCATGGTCCAGTCTTGGGATAAATCTAGTGACATTGAAAAGTTCAGATTGGGAACTCTTGGGTTCATTATTGTTGAGGAATTACTCATTTTTCACTCCTTTCTTCCTATATATAGCCTGTGTCATCTCAGTCCTATCCAATAGTTAGCCCTGTCTCAAATCATATATTTGTTCTATACAAAGAAGTTCAGATCAGATAAATATACATTTCACCTATATTAGGCCAGTCCCGAGTTAACTTACCAATTGCCTTCTTCATTTTTGTTCTGTAGTAGGTTCCAGTTTCTTTATAACCATTGTGCAGACCACTCCTTATACCTAGATATCTGTATCATAGTACATTAAGAAGGGTGAGGGCATTGGCTAGAAATCTTAAGGACATGTCATATAAACACTTAGACAGGAATCATCAAGTATATAAGGATAACCAGGTTAGGGAGGCATGAGACACATGTGTCACCACACAGGAATAGGCACTAGCTAAGAACTAAGTAATTTAGCTAACCAAGGGAAAACAAGTCCTAGTAATTGACTTAGAAACCTAACCAATAAATAGATAGGCTACTTATCACTATTAGTTGTGTATTTGACATCAAGTACATGGTATAAACAGGTTACTTGGACCGTGATACGGATTATAATCCGTGACAGCAGTTCAGGACCAAAAAAAAGTATACATTGCCTTTCTACACAGCTTTATTTACATGCACCGTCTTTTATTGTTATCCAGTTTTCTTATATTGTTGCCATGTATCTTTTACATCCTTTTTATATACTTGTATCATTGCTATATAGATCGTGTTCACAGTTAGCTTTGCGTCTTACTGCTCGTGTTCACTTGTGCCTTGATCGAGTCGTGTCGTGAGTCATGAACTGAACTTCTTTTACCTCCGTGTCTTGAATCCTTGATGCTAACCTGCGAGTCCATACTAGGAACGAGGGTTAGTAATATATGGTTCACACCTGCGAGTCCATACTAGTGACGAGGGTGATGCTAACCTACAAGTCCACACTAGGGACGAGGGTTAGTAGTATATGGTTCACACCTGCGAGTCCACATTAGGGACGAGGGTGATGTTAACCTGCGAGTCCACACTAGGGATGAGGGTTAGTAGTATATGGTTTACACATGCGAGTCCACACTAGGGACGAGGGTGATGCTAGCCTGCGAGTCCACACTAGGGACGAGGGCTAGTAGTTTGGTCAAACCTGCAAGTCCACACTAGGGTCGAGGGTTTGAGTATTCAATTTGGTTATCCGTGACATCTTGACATAAGTTCTCTCGTCCTCGTTCAGCAGTTCATTTATGTGTAGACAGTGTACAGATTTGTGTTTATTTTATTGCTCAGTTTTACTTGTTTATTCTGTATTTTCCTCCATGCATAATAAACTGTTAGAAATGCTCATTTTTATATATCTTGCTAGTCCTCTGAAGACCTGATGATCTTTTCAGGTTAGCTGCGTTTGAGTCAGGAGCAGGCAAGAGGGTTTGAGCCTGCATCAGGTCGCAGCGCTTGCAGTTGAGGTGTTCTAGATTAGCAATTTTTATCCAATTAGTTACTTCATGTATTTCTCTATTCTTCCGTCTATTGGTAGTGGATTTGTGTCCACCGGACGTGACATTGATTTTGGATACATTCAGTTTATATTCTTTATTATTTAGTTTCATGGATATTCACTGATCTTGTTTGTGTCTTGATTATTCTGTGGATGAGATATAGATTTTCTCGTGATTATAGATTCAGTGACTTGTGAGTGTAGACAGCGTTCTACCGTCGACACTGCAACGTAGGCTGGGCTTGGATACGCTTCGTATCCGAAAAGCGAGTGCGGGTTGTGACAAATTTTTTTGGTGGCCCATGCAGGTCTACGTTAATCACTTCGGTTACGTCACTGTGCCGTCGTGAGCCTGCGAATATGATTAGACACTTAGAATCTCATCCACATGTCTTGACTCCTTGTTAATCCTTAATCCTTGATTTCATTGAATCCTTGATTTGCATCCTGCTTGAAATTCTCTTCAAATGGCTAAAGTGTTTTCTTTGTTTCAGTTAAGATGGAATCTCAAGACAGGAACAATACCGCAGGTAGCAGCTGGCAAAAATTTCCAGTAGATACTGGCAGTAGTACAGATAGACTATATTTTAAACTTGAATTGTTTAAGAGGAATTGAATTTCTTTTATAACAGTTGTTCTAGACGACCATTCTAGTAGATCACAGCTCCTTAAATTTCGAGGACGAAATTTGTTTAAAGGGGGTAGAGTTGTCAACCCCTTGACCAAATTTTTTCTCATAATTTTTTTTATTTTATTTATTATTTATCATTTTCTTTATTGTCCAATATATAATTGTCATGATATGTATATATACATATAGTGTATTACTTAATATATCAACAAAGGGACCCAGAAGTAAATAGAGGCATTACAGGGGCCTTAGTGCAAATAATACCTATTCAAATTCCTTTCGACCCTGTGCACGAATTCAAATCAACTTCTCACCAAAGATTTTGGATGAGAATGAAATCAGTTTAAATCTTTCCTCAAATCTCTCTATCACCCCAGGCTTATCACAAAACAAGCTGTATATATATAAGAGAGAGGTTGTAGCCGAGCCCCCAAACTGATCTACAAACCCTAGAAACTCTGCCTACGAGGAGTCACCAGAGGGAGCATCGAATTCTTCATCAAGTACTTTTCCTTCCCTTATCTTTCCTGTCATACAGGTTCCTTAAGCCTAGTAGTCCATCATATTTTTAAGGGTGATAACAAGTATTTGATATAAATCCTAAGAAGAACAGAGTCATCAAGCCTAGTAGAGAGTTTGCTGGCCTATAGGTAGCCGCAGACATCAGCTTCTATAGGCCATACCCCCTTGAAGGTTGACAGGGACCCTTCCCATTGTCCATCAGGCATGATAGCCATTAGGCTATTGACAGGTAGTCAATAACTTGTTTTAATCTATACCACGGTATAGGCACACCCTCTGTTAGCAACAACTGCTCTGCATCCTAGCAGTAAGCAAACCATAGAGTAGGTTTCACAGTAGGACTGAGTACCCCTGGTTATATTATATATGTTGACTAGTAGCAGGGATACTAGTATGGGTTGTGGCTACCATCTTGTCCCAAATATCTGTGCACCAGTGTTCTTGTGGATACCTTGGTTAATATTAAATGAACATGATTTTACATCAAACAACTGGTACGACAGCAGGACACACAATAAGGGGTATCAGAACACACCTGTAGGTAACATCAAGGGAATGCCTGGTGTATCAGTGCCTGTATGATACCAGCATATGGTATGATACAGGAAACTTGTTCTGAAACCATGAAGGGAAGTATACCCACAGTGAATTTCCTGGTATCAATTGGATACCTATAGGTAACATTTGTTCTGAAACCATCATTATAAGAGGGTTGACCCACTAGAAAATTCATCCTAGAACTCTACCTATACTCTATCTTAGTCATAGGGTGACCTGTGAATGATGGGAGAAGACTCTACAAGTACTAGAGCAATAGGAGTATAACCTATGTTTAATGAAAGTCAGCTCCCTGGAATATCAGTTAGCAAAGACAAACTAGCAGTCATACACAATGTGCCCTTAGCGTGCCCCATGGGCAAGTCCATGATTCCATCAAGAGTACTTCAACTCAGTGAAGCCTTCAACCACATCATACCATCCTTATTTCCTGGTTCACTACAAGAAACTAGGGTGTCTTACAACGGTCAAAAATCATTGAAAAATAATATAACCCGTTGCAAAATCATTCTGCAACAGTTATTGGAACCATTGTAAATTCGAGCGTTGCTGATTCCTCTTGCAACGGTTATAGAAAGTTTTTGCAATGTTTCTATAAATAGTTGCAAATAATGTATTATACAATGGATCTCACGTCAATGCATAACAGTTACATAGTGTTGTCAATAATATATTTGACAACGATTAACAAACAATTACAAATATTGAGTAAAGCACGATGGTTGATAACTGTTGCCTAAAATATTTTATGCAACGGTTAAAAATTATTGCGGATAATAGGCAACGGTAAATAAAAAATATGTTTTATTTACCTCTAATGGGGCTCAAACACCCAACCTCCTGGATCACGTGCCTCCACTCTACCACTAGTCTACAGGCTCATTTGTATATAAATACTTATATATATAATATATATGTACTTATATTATTTTCATCAATTGAAGCTTTTGGATCGATGTTAAATATATTATCTAATATTTTTTGTCAGCGAACAAGGAACCAAGTAATACGAGTAATTCTAATACTTAAATTCCTATTGTGTATAAATAAAATTCAAATTGGACATTGAATTTGCAACGACTATAAACAAACTGTTGCAAAATCAATATTTTATAATAGTTGTTTATTCTTTTGACAATGGTTATCATAAACATTGTTATTAAACAAAAAAATTTCAACTTGGAGTATAAATCATTGCACAACCATTACAAATAATAAGCCCGCTCATAATAGGTTGCAAAAATTGTTGCACAACTGTTGCTAACAATGAGCCTTTTTATAAGGCTTTATGTAATTGTTGCAAAATATTAATAAATTTGTTACAAATAGTTAAACCCTTGCATAACCGTTGCCCATTCAACTTGCCTTGACAACACTTTCATAAAAATATTGCTTGACCGTTGTAAAAAAGAAAAATGTTTCGCAAGTATTTATGAACCGTTGTAAAAAAAAATATTAGGCAATGGTTAATCTATAACCATTGCAAATATATTTAATTTAGAAACGGTTATTTCAACAGTTACATAACTGTTGCAAATTATAGTTCCAGCAACATTCATAAAAGTGTTGCACTAAAACTGTCGCAAAATAGGGGTATTTTTTGTAGTGGTTCCTGCCCTTTTCTCAGGTAGCAGGACTCTTCATTGAGATTGATTAGTGATAAACCCAGTATAGTTGTTTCCTGGATTCCTTAAGTTCATGTTATTGCTTTTTGACCAATCTCAAATGGAAACTGTATCTGTCATTACTATTAGAATAGTCTGACTTTGATGTATCATCTGACCTGTGAAACAAGGTGTTAGAAAGGCTCTGTACAGCCTGTATGTACCATTGTACTTCCTCATAGAGAATACATGTATATTCCACATTTTATAGATAGAAATATGTATGTAGTCTTGTCTACACTATCTTAACCAGTCCACAGTATCACTTTGCTGTTCAGCCCCTGAAGGTTGGGTTTAACGCAGTCCTGTTCCAGGTTAAAGAGTATATTGGGAGCAGAGGTCCTAGGAGATCCTTGCATTACTGCACTCAGGAATACCACATCTGAATTACCAGTAGGGTATAGACACACAGGAGGGAATATCCAAATGTGGGCATTGGTTCTAGTGGTTTATGGATGATGGGGTTTGAACCAATTTGTTCTTATAATTCCTGGTGTAGTTCATACACTAATGGTTAGATTTGTATTTTTGCAACAATACAGTTCCTTTGGGACACTGTATGATATTGCAACTGTAGGCTGTTTCTTATACTACAGGTAGGAGTGAGCATGGTCCAGTCTTGGAAGAAATCTAGTGACATTGAAAAGTTCAGATTGGGAACTCTTGGGTTCAGTATTGTTGAGGGATTACTCATGTTTCACTCCTTTCTTCCTATATATAGCCTGTGTCATCTCAGTCCTATCCAATAGTTAGCCCTGTCTCAAATCATATATTTCAGCCCTGTTCTATACTAGGAATTTCAGATCAGACAAATACATATTTTACCTATATTAGGCCAGTCCCGAGTTCACTTACCAATTGCCTTCTTCATTTTTGTTCTGCTGTAGGTTCCAGTTTCTTTATAACCATTATACAGACCACTCCTTATACCTAGATATCTGTATCATAGTACATTAAGAAGGGTGAGGGTATTGTCGAGAAATCTTAAGGACATGTCATATAAACACTTAGACAAGAATCATCAAGTATATAAGGATAACCAGGTTAGGGAGGCATGAGACACATGTGTTACCACACAGGAATAGGCACTAGCTAAGAACTAAGTAATTTAGCTAACCAAGGGAAAACAAGTCCAAGTAATTGACTTAGAAACCTAACCAATAAATAAGTAGGCTACTTATCACTATTAGTTGTGTATTTGACATCATGTACAAGGTATAAACAGGTTACTTGGACCGTGATACGGGTTGTAATCCGTGACAGCAGCTCTGGACCAAAGGCAAGTATACCTTGTCTTTCTAAACAGCTTTATTTACATGCACTGTCTTTTATTGTTATCCAGTTTTCTCATATTGTTGCTATGTATCTTTTACATCCTGTTTATATACTTGTATCATTGCTATATAGACCTTGTTCACAGTTAGCTTTGCGTCTTACTGGTCGTGTTCACTTGTGCCTTGATCGAGTCGTGTCGTGAGTCGTAAACTGAACTGCTTTTACCTCCGTGTCTTGAATCCTTGATGCTAACCTGCGAGTCCACACTAGGGATGAGGGTTAGTAGTATATGGTTCACACCTACGAGTCCACACTAAGGATGAGGGTGATGCCAACCTGCGAGTCAACACTAGGGACAAGGGTTTGTAGTATATGGTTCACACCTGCGAGTCCACACTAGGGACGAGGGTAATGCTAACCTGCGAGTCCACACTAGGGACGAGGGTTAGTAGTATATGGTTCACACCAGCGAGTCCACACTAGGGACGAGGGTGATGCTAGTCTGCGAGTCCACACTAGGGGCGAGGGCTAGTAGTTTGATCAAACCCGCGAGTCTACACTAGGGGAGAGGTTTTGAGTATTCGATTTGGTTATCTGTGACATCTTGACATGAGTTCTCTCATCCTCGTTCAGTAGTTCATTTATGTGTAGACAGTATATAGATTCGTGTTTATTTCATTGCTCAGTTTTACTTGTTTATTATGTATTTTCCCCCATGCATAATAAACTGTTAGAAAGGCTCATTTTTATGTATCTTGCTAGTCCTCTGAGGACCTGATGATCTCTTCAGGTTAGCTGCGTTTGACTCAGGAGCAGGCAAGAGGGTTTGAGCCAGCATCAGGTTGCAGTGCTTGCAGTTGAGGTGGTCTAGATTAGCAGTTTTTATCCAGTTAGTTACTTCATGTATTTCTCTATTCTTCCGTCTATTGGTAGTGGATTTGTGTCCACCGGACGTGACATTGATTTTGGATACATTCAGTTTATATTCATTATTGCTTAGTTTCATGGATATTCACTGATCTTGTTTGTGTCTTGATTATTCTGTGGATGAGATATAGATTTTCCCGTGATTATAGATTCAATGACTTGTGAGTATAGACAGTGTTCTACCGCCGACACTGCGGCGTAGGCTGGGCTTGGACACGTTTCGTATCCGAAAAACGGGTGCGGGTCGTGACAAAAATAAAAATCAAGTTAACATTTATTGGGAAAATTTGTATCTTCCGATTATTTGGTAAAACTTTGTATTTTGTAATGTTTGCCATTGATTGTAAAAGTACAGAACAATTGATATAGGAGGACTGAACTTAGACTCACAATACAAACTCGCTTGTACAAAGAAAGCCTAGGGACGAAAACCTAGGTACAGCAGTCTAAGTACAATTATTTATTTTAGATTCTGGGGATGACGATAGAGGCTCGGGAAAGCGACGACAGATCTGCCTTACTCCTTGGATGATCGGGTGTAGCCTTGGCTCTGTAGAAGAACTGCTCGGCGTTGATGAAGAAATGCTCTCCTTTCGATCTCTGTATATTCTGTTTCTGACTCTCTGGATCCGGGGGGGGTGTGCTCTCTCTGTGCTCTCTCTGTCCTCTCTGCAAGGGAATGGCACCCTATTATTTATAAGAGTGGGGGCCATCATTAGGGTTTACAATGATTGTCCATTCTCAGAAGTCGGCGGCTAAGGATCAATAAATCTGGACCGCTCATCTTGAATATAATAGATCTGAGCAATTAATGTGATTGCATCAAATCTCTATGGATAATTAATGATGATTGCCATAAATCCTCATGATTTGTTATGCCAAGCTCGGATCTCCCGCCACGTGTTCAATTTGATTGAGTGCAAATGATCTGATTTGATCCCAGTAATTATGAGGATGGCACTAAACCTGATTGTTGGGATTTGTTGATGAATTTTGATCGATTTGATCCTACGTGTCCCACTATCATTAGGCTGTTAGCTGTGAGGATGCTGAAAAAACTAATCTTCTGCCACGTGTCTTACTTAGGAAATCTGAGCCGCAGGAGGGTTGTTCCCCACTGAGTCGCATACGGCTGGCCACGTGTTAAGGCTGCTTAGGTGTGGCCTCTGAACATTTGAACTGCATGGAGATGATCTGAGCCGTACGAGCGTAGGCAACTGCATGATGGGTGGCTCCTCTGTGAGCCGCATGAAGACAGTTCTCGTGAGCCGCATGGGGTAGCCTCTGCCTGAGCCGCATGGGGTGGCCTCTGTCTGATCCGCATGCGACTGTCCACGTGTCAAGGCCGCATGAAGGTTTTTGATGTATTGTGTCAGAGATTTCCTTCATTTTCCTAGGAGTCTGCCATTATGACAGAGTCATTATTGTACCTCTATGTCAGAGCTGTCATTCGTCAGAGCTGTCAGCCGTCAAGGCATTAAATGCAGTAAAAGACAAAGGAAAGAGCTATTGAAGACCACGTGGCTCCTCTCTGGGCCGCATGGAACTATTCGAGCCGCATAGATATGTGAGCCGCATAAACGCGTGAGCCGCATGGACCCCTGAGCCGCATGGGCCCTCTGAGCGGTATGGGAATCCTTGGTCGCATGGTCCTTTCTTTATTCTTTTTTATGCTTCTACAAGACCCCCTTCAAAGTTTTCAATTTACAAAATTAAAATACTTTGAATAAGAAGCATGGCTATGTTTAAACTCCTCTGGCCGGATAGGATGTTCTGGCCGCATGGACGTCCCAACCGCATGGCCTCCTCAACTGCCTGTCCATCTGAGCCGCATTGATCAACTAGCCGCATGGACTGTCTGGCCGCATAGGCTGTCTGGCCACATGGATGTCCCAGCCATATGGCCTTCTTAGCCGCATTGGCCAACCAGCCGCATGGACTTTCTGGCCGCATAGGCTGTTTGGCCGCATGGGCTTCTTGCCACGTCAACTTACCACATGTGCAAATCTTTTGCATTAATTGCCTTTGATTTGCTGTCAGATTTTGAAGCCGCTTTTCGGGGCAGGATTCCAAGAGCTGGGCTTTGAATAGCCAGGTTGCCTCGGTAACCGAAGAGTCGGTTGTGCTGCACGAGGCGTCGGTCCATGGCCCCCCCTTTTTTGTATATAAATAGAAGGGTATTTGGACAAACTTCTCTCCTGTCTTCAACTCTTCTTTCTGCCTTGTTTTCTTCCTCCGATCACCAGATAACAATGGCTCCCAAGTCTTCCAAGGCCATGACGAAGGCTGCAACGAAGGGTAAGAAAGAGGCTTCGTCTTCGACTGTCGTACCCCCCGTTCGTCCTAACGTTCACCCTGCCATCGAAAGTAAGGATATGTAGAATATTGAATACTTCAAAACCCTAACAGAGTCGGCTCTGATGTATGTTTTATGTACAAGCCTTTAATGCGAACTGTCCAAAATGGTATGGGCCGCATACACGTCCTATGACCGAGCCGCATGGGGGTATACCCCATGTCTGAGCCGCATGGGATCTGTCTTAATGGGCCACATGAACGCTTCGTAGACTGAACTGCATAATGTACTGTCGATCAGAGCCGCACGAACTCTTTTGAATGTCTTCTGACTGTTTTTTATTTCCTTTGTCTTTGGTTCTTGCAGTATCTCTACCGGAAGCTGGAATCATTGTGAAAGAGGATCCGCTGCCTCCTTTCATTAAACAGGAGTCATCACTCGTTAAGGAGGAGGCGATACCGAAAGAAGAACCGACGCCTGAGGGGGAGGGAAGCCTTCCAAATATCAAAATCGCTAAAAAGGAGGACCCCCATTCTGAGGGTGGTAGCGTTAGGAATTCTGACTCTTCTACTCTGGATGAGGATCTTTCTCAATTGCATCCTTCATATGCTAGGTGGTTGAGGGAATGGTATATGCGCCCCCGTAACTAGAGTTCAGGGCTCTTGTAGATGTCTGTCTTTTGTCTTGGTTTGCATTTTGTTTCTTCTTTCCTTTCTGTCTGAACGAAGTGATGAAGAACATCTTTTAATTTTGCTTGTAGTCGTGTGAATGTAACCGATTTCTTTGAATGAATGGAATATATTTTCTCCCCTCTTTGCTTGTAATAGTTATTTTAATGGGACATTTTGTGTGGACCTATTATCCCTAACGTACCCCAGTTTTGGGTACGGACAATTGGTTGGAATATGACTGGCATGCTTACCCAGAAGAAGTGAGGTTATGATAAGTATGGGGGTTCTCTATCGCGGAATCTTCCTACTCAGAGGTAATGAGGACATGACAGGAGTGGACTCAACGGAGGATATTTGTGGACCTATTATCCTTGGTGTACCTTGGTTTTAGGTACAGATAACAAGTTTGATTGGGGATACCTAGAACAGTTCTACGATAAGGTTATCATGGACGTTCCTGGTAGCGGGAGAAAGAATGTCGCGGAGCAGCTGGGCTCCCGGGGCACGATGAGAAGTGATGGGCCTGTGCTGAGAAACTCAGCACATGACATTTGTGGACCCATTATCCTTGGCGTACCCTGGGTTAGGACACGAATAATAGGATGAAAGGGAACCAACATACTTACTCAGAGGTAATAAGGACATGGCAAGCATGAGGGTTTTTTCACCGCAGAATCTTCCTACTCAGAGGTAATGAGGACATGGTAGGAGTGGACTCGACGGAGGGTATTTGTGGACCTACTATCCTTGGCGTACTCCGGTTGTGGGTACGGATAATAAGTCGAAAGGGAATCAACATACTTACTCAGAGGTAATGAGGACATGGCAAGCATGAAGGTTTTTTCGACGGAGCCTTCCCACTCAGAGGTAATAAGGACATGGCAGGAGTGGGCTCAATGAAGGGGGTACATAGAATGACTCAGAGGTAATAAGGACATGAAAGTTCTATGTAGAGGGGTGATTTGTTTTTGGCAGAATTGAGACGACTCAGAGGTAACATCGACATGGTTATTTTAGAAATTTGTGGATCTGTTACCCTTTTTGTGCACTGGGAGTGCGGGTAGTGGATCATGAAGAAGGAGCTCTTTCAGGAAGAAAGTTTAGAGGTATGGTCATACATGACTTACTATCTGAAATAGTGATCGGAGTGTGAGTTTAGAGGCACATGCGGGTACATAACTCAATAATCTGGGAGATTATGAAATCAACGTATAAGTTCAGAGGCACCGGAGGGTACACAACTCAGCATTCTAGTCTTTTATGGAGGAAGAATGTGAGTTCAGTGGTACCGGCGGGTACATAACTCGATAATCTGGGATATTAGTGAGTTTAGTGGTATCGGAGGGTACATGACTCAATAATCTAAAATTTGTGGATGTGAGTTCAGCGGTACTAGCGGATACATGACTCGATAATCTGGAATTGGGAGGATGTGAGTTCAGCGGTATCGGAAGGTACATAACGTAATAATCTGAAATTTTGGAATATGAGTTCAGTGGTACCAGCAGGTACATAACTCGATAATCTAGAATTTGGAGAATGAGTTCAGCGGTACCAGCGGGTACATAACTCAATAATCTAAAATTGTCATCTAGACATAATATTTCTTCAGGAACTTGCCGTTGACGGGCAGCATGAGCAAGTCTCTATTTTGTTTTGCGAGGCGGTAAGAGCCGTTGGAGAATACAGCCTCAATAATAAATGGGCCTTTCCACTTTGGTTGGAACTTGCCGGCGGTCTTGTGAGTCATAACCATCGGCCTCCGAACTGCCGGAACGAGATCGCTCACTTGGAATGTTCTGATCTTCACCTTCTTGTTGAAGGCTCCGGAGATGCGTGCTTGGTATAGCTCGATCCGTTGCTGAGCCAGTAGGCATTTTTTATCTAAGGCCTCCAACTCTTGTAGACGGCGACGGTACTTATCGTCCGTCGTCAATTGGTAAGTAAGGGCGATGCAGAGTGAGGGTATTTGAGTCTCCAATGGGAGGACTGCCTCACTCCCGCACACCAGGGAAAATGACGTGTTCCCAGTGGCTGTTCGGACTGTAGTACAGTATGCCCATAAGCATTCACCAAGCTTCTCGTTCCAGTCACGTTTGTTGGACGGTACAAATTTTTTGAGATGTTTAATGATTGTTTTGTTGAATGCTTCCGCCAACCCATTCGCTACCGAATTGTATGGTGTTGAAGCAATATTCTGGATGCGATGCTTGTCGCAGAACCGGTAGAAGGTGTGGCTTGCAAACTGCGGACCATTATCGTGGATGATCCTTCGGGGCAGTCCAAAGCGATAGATGACATGATGCTTGAGGAAGCTGATCACGTTTGAAGTCTTTACTTCTGCAAGCAGAACAGCTTTCGCCCATTTGAAGAAGTAATCCGTGATTGCGAGTATGAAGCGATATCCTCGGGAGGAAGGTGGAGCAATCGGACCGATGATATCCATTCCCCATGCTTCGAATGGCCAGGACGCCACTGTTGGATGTAGAAATTCGGATGGTTGGTGGATGAAGTCCGCATGGACTTGGCAGGTTTTGCACTTTCTTGCATAGTCTATCGCATCTGCTACCATCGTGGGCCAGTAGTAGCCCATTCGGCGAAGACGGTCTTGCAATTTTGGGCCAGGCTGAAGGACCCCACAGACACCATCATGAGCTTCGCGTACGGCTTCTTTGGCTTCTGCGTTTGACAGACATCAAAGCAATAACCCATCGTAGGATCGCCGATACCGTATTTTCATCTCTGTATTATAGCAGAATCTGAGAGAACGCCTTCTGATGGAAGTAGCTTCCTTTGGGTTCTCGGGCAGGATGTCGTAGACTACGAAGTCTATGAATGGTTGTCTCCAGTCTGGCGCTTCGTCGATCGTCTGAGCGGCATAACTCGCCACGAACTGAACGTTGTTCTTGGGACAGACCAGTTCGTGGCCTATCACGTCAACCGAATGATGAGTATGGTTCGGAACTGCTAGGGAAGCGGCAAGGCCTTCTAGGGCATCGGCTTCGATGTTTTGGAGTCTGGGAACATATTCGATGACGAATCCCTAAAATGATGAAATAATATTGATTGCTATTTGGTGATAGGGGATCATGTCTTCATGGCGAACTTCGTATGAACCCCGGATCTGATTGACGATTAATTGCGAATTGCCGTATGCTTCAAGATATTCTACCCCCAGCTCTCTTGCAAGTTGGAGGCCAATGACCAACGCGTTGTACTCGTCCACATTGTTAGAGCAGGATTCTGTGAGGGAGTAAGCGCGATTGTTCACCAACTCGGAAGGAGAAACCAGCACCACCCCGACTCCGACGACGATGTTGCCCTTAGGTCCGGTCCTTGAGGCACCGTCGAAGAATATTCGCCATATATCATCGTGAGAGGTTGCATGCGAGTCGGCAACCTCATCTGGGATTCCCTCATATATTCTGGACGACTCCAAGCCTGGGTGGGCTGCTAAAAAGTCTGCCTGAGCTTGACCTTTAACAGCCTTTTGCGGGACGAAGATCATATGATAAGGAGGGCAATATTGTCCATGTGGCGAGGCGGGAGCTGAGTGCTCCTGTTTCGTCATGAGGACCCTGAGAGGATTGACTCGTGAGATTACATGTATGGTTTGTCCTGTGACATAGTGCCGCATCTTTTGAATAGCGAACACTAGGGCGAGATATTCATTCTCCACGGCGGTGTATCGGTGCTCTGGCCCAATCATCATTCGGCTGAGGTAATATATAGCTTGTTCATGGCCTGCATCGTTGTTTTGTGCTAGCAGAGCGCCGAGGGAATGCTCCATTGCTCGTACATATAGCAAGAATGGTTTTCCAGCAACCGGGGCCACCAGGACTGGAGGGTTCGATAAATATTCTTTGATGCTATCGAAGGCACGTTGACATTCTTCATCCCATACGAATGAGACGCCTTTCTTCGTGAGATGGGTGAATGGCCAACATCGCTCGGAGAGGTTCAAAATGAACCTCCTGATGTAAGCTAGCCTTCCCTAAAGGCCTCTGAGTTTGCAGAGATTTCTCGGAGGACACATCTCCATAATTGCCTTCGTCTTCTCTGGGTCTACATGAATTTCCTGGGCAGTAATAATAAAACCTAGGAATTTTCCGCTGGATACGCCCAAGAAGGATTTTGTGGGATTCATCTTCAGGTTGTGTGCTCGCATCAGGTCGAACCCTGTCCTCAGATCATGCAGGTGGTCTCCCTTATAGCGACTCTTGACAGCAATATCATTCGCATAGCACTCCACAGTCTTGCACAGGTGGTCTCTGAAGATGATACTCATGGCTCTTTGATATGTGGCGCCAGCATTCTTTAAACCAAAAGGCATGACTGTATAGCAATACATGCCAATCAGTGTTCGGAATGATGTGTGCTTTTTGTCGTCAGGAGACATCTTGATTTGGTTGTACCCCGAGAAACCATCCATGAATGACATGCGTTCGAAGCCGCATGTGTTGTCAATCATGATGTCTGTAATAGGGAGGGGAAATTCATCTTTGGGACATGCCTCGTTCAGATTGCGAAAGTCGATATAGATTCGAATCTTTCCATTCTTCTTGAGGACCGGTACTATGTTAGCGACCCAGTCAGGATGTTGTTCCTCACGAATGAAACCGCTGGCTATCAGCTTGTTGACTTCGGCTTCGATCGCATCCATGATGCCCGGGCGGAAGCGTCTCTATTGTTGTTTGACTGGCTTTGCATCTGGCCGAATGTTGAGCTTGTGAAGGGCAACTTCGGGGTTTAGTCCAGCATGTCTTCGTAGCTCCAGGCGAACACATCAATATATTCTTTGACAAGTCCCAGTAGCGATTCTCGCTCTTCGTCTGTTTGGCTTTTACAGACGAAGATTAGTTTTAGAGAAGATTCGCTGCCGAGGTGGACCTATATAACCTTGTCTTCAGTAGGAGGTTCTCTCTGTTCGAACCGCTTTTCCTATTGTGCATCCAGCTATTGGGCCCATGGCTCTAACTCGAAGATTTCAGGAATGTCTTCATCTTCTTCGTAAGCGTCGGCGAATGCCATATTGACTGACAGAATTTGTCTGAATACGTCTCCGATGCTGGTATCCGAATCAGAAGTTGGTGACCCGGTTGAATGTGAATGCCAGTCGCATTCCTCATTTGAACTTTCGGGGGTCGTTGTGGGCGTGACATACCCTAATCCACATCGGGTCTTGCTGTAGTAGTCCCGTGGTTTGCCAGCTGGGACTGGTGGCTTTAAAGGTAATGGTCGACCAGTGTCGTAGTTCAAGCCTGGCGTAGTCTCCAGATCATATCCCTATTTTTGCATGAGGTATTTGGATTGGGGACTATAGATACAGAGGCAATCTCCCGACATCTGATTCGGGATCGACCTTCTCTATGGTGAAGGGCTGTGGATCATCCTTCTGACCGAAGATGATTGGATGATCCCCTCCCTCGATTATACGGTAAGCATCTTCCACTGGAGTAAGCTAGTTTGCGGTGTAAACATTTGTCACCTGTGTGTGTAGGTGAGTGCCTATATCGTGTTCCATAGCATACATTGTACAAAGCTTATTAAGCTCAAGGTAGTTCAAAGATAGTCCTTTATTGATGAAGTAAGGTATCTTTTCTAGCGGGATTACATCATCTGCGGATGGAACATCAGTGTGGGCAGCCACATACTTGGCTAGTTCCGGTTCTTCTTCCTCCACCCCCTGTATAAATGAAGACTGAGAGGATGACTTGGGCAGCTTGATCATCAGGGGTTCTGTTGGTGGAGCCGAACATGGAGTTGTTGGCAAACGAGGGACCCCCAGTTTGGTAATCGATGCGGGGTGAGGAGTTGTTGGTTCGCTAGAAGCCCCAGGCTTTGCATCGGGGTGACGATTCTTCATGGGAAGATGTATCGTCATTGGCTTGTCAGAGGGATTGAGCTTCTCTGTTTGTGGCTGGCTGACTCTCGGAAGCCTGATTGTTAGTGGCTCCGTTGTGGGTCTCGGCGTTTGGCCGGACCTCGGCAGCCGGATTATCATTTGCCCTTCTTGTGCCGAGAGGCTAATCGTATCCTTACATAGAGCGGCCGTAAGGGGTACAGATTTGCCAGATTTGCGAGCTTGAAGGTAGATCGTCAGAGGTTCTTCTGATCCTGAGGCCGTCTCAGTTCGAGCCTGTACATCTTCATCCAGGTGCCTCCTCGACTTCTCGTATAAGCATGAATCCGAGTAGTAGGATTCAACACCATTGAAGGGATCGATGTCGGCAAATTCTGTCCTCACAAAGCCATGTTTGTCGACATACTTGAAGCATTAGTACAGCGTGGAAGGCACGATCAGATAATCGTGTATCCAAGAGCGCCCCAAGAGGATGTTGTAAGAAGTGTCCTCATCTATGACGTAACAGGTGACTTCCGACTGGAGATCGCCAATTTGGCACTTCAAGCGAATCTTCCCAATTGGGTAGCTCATGCCCGAATTAAAAACCGCTAATGGCGGTGCTTGTTGGCGTCAAACGATGCATAGGAATGCAGAGATGATGTAACAGACCCTTCAGGATGATGCTTATGGAAGAACCAGGATCAATGTGCATCCGGTCCACCTTTACGTCCCCGATGTATCCGGTGTAGTATAACGGACGATCGTGCAGATTGGTTTTGATGAAAAAATCCTGCGGAGTGAAGATAATATTGGGCATTGCTCCTGTGCAAGTACTGTCTTGGAGATTTGCAGGCGGGCTCTCTCCTATGAGGTTGACCTGAGCCAGATACGCGTTGACATTTTGGAGTGCATCGTTCAAAGCCGTGCGAACATCCTTTGAGAGTCTCAGAAGCTCGTATAATGACAATTTGGCCGGTGTGTTGGCCAATTGTGCCAAGATGTCGAATTTGTAGGGCCTCTCCAGCCCCTGAGGTGCTTTTTTTGGAGGGATTTGTCAAAGCGAGTCTCCTTCGGCCTAGGCTTGTCGGTCGTCGGAGGCTGGGACGGTCCTGGAGCGTCAGCAGTAGCTGGATGATGATCTTCAGTCGGGTTATCAGCCACAGGTTGGGATTGTGCCCCAGTTCGGGTAATGACAGCCGTGACTTCTTCGACATCTGCCAAGATTGTGCGGCAGGATCTGACTTTTCTACTTTTCTTCTTGCGAGTGGAAGATGTGTAGACTCAGTCACTTCAGATACCAAGTCTGGATGGACCCACATGACCTCCCCCTACGATGTGGTGAGGGGCATTAGACCAGCAGCCTGATCCCGAGGAGGTGGAAGATTAGCAATCTCCATTGTCGCCAGAAGGATGGGTACCACACCGTCTTGAGTTTCTGTTGGAGGAAAGCGGCCAAACTGTATTGACACCATATTGGCTGCCACGGTTACCTCTTCGAAATCAATGGCCAGAGCGTTCGAATCGATGAGATGTTGGATATATCGTTTCAGTTGGTAGCAGTCGTGCGTAGCATGGTGGACGTAGCGGTGGTAATGGCAGTACTTTGGGCTCTCCATTTTTGCTGGCCGAGGTTCCCGTCTTGGTGGAGGGAGCTGAATTCTGTCTCCTTGTATGAGCATGTCCAAGATGGGCTTGACTTGGCCGTCTTCGAAGGAGTAGGTCATTTGCGGCCATTGTTTGTCCGTCGGTTTTGACTCAGGTTTCTGGGCTGTGTCAGCCATCATAGCATGCTTGTCCTTGTTGTCCCGATTGTTGGAGGAGTTACCGCCATTGTTGCTGTTGGTATTAGGGCGCTTGCCCTTGTCCTCTCCCTCTGAGATGTGCAATCCCAGTTGGCGGGCCTTCTTCAACCGTTCTTCGGCGCTAGTGGCAATGATAATAAATGTTTTCCAGTCCTTAAATTGACTTTTGCCCATCTAGAGACTGATTGTTGGGAGCAGTCTTTTTTGGCAAATTTCAATTAAGGAGGAATCCGGTTACCAGACGGTAACTTCATTACGGTTTGGCGAAACTGCTCAATATAGTTCCTTGTCATCTCCTTCTCTCCTTGGACGACGTCCATGAAGGTGGACATTGTGACGTCCTGTTCTACTTTGTAGAATCTCTCCAAAAACATGTACTTGAAGCTGGCGAAGTAGTGGATGCAGTTGTCTGGTAGGTTGTGATACCAGTCGAAGGCGACCCCTTCCAATGCCCCAATGAATAATCGTGTGAGGATGGCATCGTCATGGGGCAGATGGTTGGTGGTGACCTTGAAGTAAGTGATGTACCGACTTGCGGAGGTCTTGCCATCATAAGGATTAATATTGAACGGCTTATATCTTGGTGGGAAGGGGACATCCCTCCATGCAGCAGGGTATGATTGCCGTATTCTGAGGTCTTGGGAGTTTTCTCGAGCGTGAAACATGGCTCGGAGCTCCTGGACCTCTCTTCTTGCTTCTCTGGCCTCATCCGCAGCGGTGGAAACCGTCATTTCAGAAGGATTATTGCCCGGGTTCGGTGCCGCTGAATTTGAGTCCGCATTGACTACGGGACCCGCGCTTGTTTGGCCAGGCGTCCCTCTTTGCAGAGTTGGGAGAGCCACTTTTATCTCATCTACAGACTTTACCAAGGCATGCAGTATGGCCACCAGAGTGTCGATGCATTGGCGATCACTTGAACAACCTTGATTGTTGTCCGTCATGAACACCGTCCTTACATGAGGAGTGATGGAAGAAACGGTGGAGAACGTGCATTCCGAATCATACTCCTGTACCGAGAAGTCATCGGGGTATGTGGGAATGTTCTCCTCATGTTCGGACTCAGAAGGAATAGTACCCCCAGCTTCAGAGCTTGCTTCATCTTGAGAGTCGTGGACGTCCTCGGGGACGTCGGTATCTGCTGTCTCTGATGGGAGAGTTATTTCCCCGGGCTCGTCTTCTTGGAACATCGGATTATCGTGGATGTTCTGAGGAGTGCTACCCCCAGTCTCAGTAACCCCCAGTGGTGTGGATGATGAATCTTCTACTGTAGTAGATTTCGTCTTCGAACGGGTACCTTCGAAAACTCTGGTGGTGGACAGCCGTTTAGACGATAGTTTCTTAGTGGTTGAGATCTTCGGGCTGCAAACGTTTATCTTCTTCCCTCTCCCATCGGCGGGGATTTTCTGAGTGGATTTGTAAGAGACGACGTATGGCACCTCGTCCTCTGGGCTCGGCTGTTATAACCTTTGGAAGACGGACTGTCGGTCTTCTCGTATTGTCGTATTGTTGCAATAGCAGTTGACAATGATTTGGATGCAGTGACGTCCGTGGGAGGACTCTTTGCGCCCCGAGGCCCTCTCTCTTTCCTTGCGCTTGTGGAGGATAGCCTCACGCAAGTTAGATGGATTTGGAACGACCATGTTTGCTTCCTGAATTTTAGGAGACTTTTGGAAACCTCTCTGTCCGTTTGCCGTCGGGGGCTGGACTCGAGTGGTTCTGTACAACTTTCCATCAGAGGCCCGTATAATAGTATGTAGAGCACTCGGATAGTCAGAGGTCAGGACAGCGGACTGAGCTTGCCAAGCTCGTGCTGCCTTGGACTTCTTCACTCTAGTGCGTGAGGGCATATAGTAGGAAGAGTCAAAATGATGCGGCAGAGAGTCAGACACATTTTCTTGGGCACATGAGAGATCAGGACCATAGGAGAGGCAATCGAAGACTGAGCCGCGTGGAGCGGGCATGCGGCTGGAATCAATAGTCTTTATGCGGCTGGCAGTCGTAGCCGCATGGGCTTTCCTCATGCGGCTGGAAGTCTCAGCCGCATAGATCTTCGCCATGCGGCTGGGAATCCTGGCCGCCTGAGTGTTATGCATTTGACTGGCAAGTTCGGCCGCATGGACGTTATTCATGCAGCTGGCAATCTTGGCCGCATGAGTCTTCATTTTACGGCTAGTGCCTTTCTTCGGCTTCTTCCTGGAGCACATAGAATCACTCTTTGTCCCTGCAAGTCCAGCATCGTAGTGCTTTCCTCTGCCGGACCTGGGGATAGCAGAGTCCTCTATGGCTTGAAGTGGGGCCGCATGAGAGTTGCCTTCGCCGTCTTGGGCAGCAGAGAGTACTCTGTCCAGAGCTTGGGGAGGAGCAAATGAATTTGGCCTCCACTCCCTGCGAGCCTTCTTTGTGCGGGGCTTCTGGACCGGGCCAGCGCTTCCTTCGGAGAGCATTTCTTCGAACGCCTGTTGGTCGAAGCGGACGACCATCTTCTGTTGTGTGGAGCCAAGCTTTGCTGCATCCGATTGTGTCACCAACTTCTCAGCCGTGGAGAAGTTTGTCCCCAGCAGAGTCGGCATCGTGTTTGCCATTGATTGTAAAAGTACAGAACAATTGATATAGGAGGACTGAACTTAGACTCACAATACAAACTCGCTTGTACAAAGAAAGCCTAGGGACGAAAACCTAGCTACAGCAGTCTAAGTACAATTTTTTATTTTAGATTCTGGGGGATGACGATAGAGGCTCGGGAAAGCGACGGTTGCTCTGCCTTACTCCTTGGACGATCGGGTGCAGCCTTGGCTCTGTAGAAAAACTGCTCGGCGTAGATGAAGAAATGCTCTCCTTTCGATCTCTGTATATTCTCTTTCTGACTCTCTGGATCCGAGGGGGGGTGTGCTCTCTCTGTGCTCTCTCTGTCCTCTCTGCAAGGGAATGACACCCTGCTATTTATAAGAGTGGGGGCATTATTAGGGTTTGCAATGATTGTCCATTCTCAGAAGTTGGCGGCTAAGGATCAATGAATCTGGACCGCTCATCTTGAATATAATAGATCTGAGCAATTAATGTGATTGCATCAAATCTCTGTGGGTAATTAATGATAATTGCCATAAATCCTCATGATTTATTATGCCAAGCTCGGATCTCCTACCACGTGTTCAATTTGATTGATTGCAAATGATCTGATGTGATCCCAGTAATTATGAGGATGGCACTAAACCTGGTTGTTGGGATTTATTGATGAATTTTGATCGATTTGATGCCACGTGTCCCACTATCATTAGGCTGTTAGCTGTGGGGACGCTGGAAAAACTAATCTTCTGCCACGTGTCTTACTTAGAAAATCTGAGCCGTATGAGGGTTGTTCCCTACTGAGCTGCATACGGCTGGCCACGTGTTAAGGCTGCTTGGGTGTGGCCTCTGAACATTTGAACCGCATGGAGATGATCTGAGCCGCATGAGCGTAGGCGACCGCATGATGGGTGGCTTCTCTGTAAGCCGCATAAAGATAGTTCTCGTGAGCCGCATGGGGTAGCCTCTGCCTGAGTCGCATGGGGTGGCCTCTGTCTGAGCCGCATGCGACTGTCCACGTGTCAAGGCCGCATGAAGGTTTTTGATGGATTGTGTCAGAGATTTCCTTCGTTTCCCTAGGAGTCTGCCATTATGACAGAGTCATTATTGCACCTTTATGTCAGAGCTGTCATTCGTCAGAGCTGTCAGCCGTCAAGGCATTAAATGCAGTAAAAGACAAAGAGAAGAGCTATTGAAGACCACGTGGTTCCTCTCTGGGCCGTATGGAACTATTCGAGCCGCATAGATGCGTGAGCCGCATAAACGCATGAGCCGCATGGACCCCTGAGCCGCATGGGCTCTCTGAACCGCATGGGGATCCTTGGCCGCATGGTCCTTTCTTTATTCTTTTCCATGCTTCTACATGTAATATATTTAAAAACTAGATTTTTCTTTAATTGAAAAAAACGTGAACTTGTAATTTTTACTATCTATTTATTGTTAGAAAATCTTATAAATTTTCTATATCAAAATTATTTTGCATTTAATATTTTACACGTCTACAAACAACACCAGAAAAGAAAATTAAAAAGCTACACTACACAAGTACAGGGCCACAGAAATAAAGATAATAACTGGGCTTATGCCCTTACAAATTATTACGTAAATTAACTAAATAAAATACTGGGGAACTTTGAACGCTGGGAAGCAATCCATTCAGCAGGCCGAGGCCCTGCACCAAAATACTATTGGCCAGTAACACGTTCTAAAATAATAATTTTAATTTAAAAATATAAAAATATGGTATGTCTCAGACTTGGTCCAAAATGTCATGTTGCATTCTAGCTTATGACTCAATGTCCGGAAATTTCGGTTTCGTTTGTATTTCACTAGAGCCCATGGACCGATATGGTCGTTGCCCAAAAGTGGTATCCGAAAATTAACCAACCCAAAAATTGTCAAATTTCAAGAACTAAACTCGAAAATAAACCAAAAAGTTTTTCAAAGTATTTTAGAAAAATCGGGCAACATCTCCTTTGTAATCGGGATAACCCAATAATGGGAAGATAACAACCAAAAGATTTCAAACCAGGAATAACGTCAACACCAAAATACATAACTAGAAAATTAACCAAAATCTATCTCAAAGCCATATATATATATATATATATATATATATATATATACAAGAATGAAATCCATGGAGCTTAAGCCACCTATACATGTGTTCCAAGAAACAACAGAACCCAATCCGAGAATCCGAATTCATAATCTATCGAATTCGAAATCGGAAACCGATTTTCAGAACGAACTATTCCAAATCGAAGCCGAAAATAACAGAACTAAATCCGAATAGGACTCGGAATACGAAACCCAAATCACAGCATAAATCCCGAATTTAAAATCGAAAAACCCAACGGACCATTTTCGACTTAGAAGTCATAACTAAATATGTAACCATCGAATCCCATAGCGGGATCGAGACCGAGTCATCATCGACACTACATGAGGGACACAGGGATACGAAAAATATACCTCGGGTGCTCGGCTAGAGCTCTCAGATGCAATATAGGAGAAAAATAAATCCTCGCAGACTCGAAAAGAGTCCAGAGGCACACAGACAGCGCTGGGATAGCGCAAACGCGGCCATGGGGAGTGGATCAGGACCCGCAAGGTGCTGCGGACAGATGACCAGGGCACGGGCGGCCGGATCGAGGCTCGCGGGGTGTCACGAGCAGGAACAGCAGCGACGGAAGGCCGTTGGGTTTCGGCGAGGTGGCGTCACACAGGGGTCGGCCGAGAGGGGCACGCAGGGGTCGGCCGAGAGGGGCAATGGCTGGGTGATGCTCGACGGAGGAGCTCGGGGTCGCTGGGCTCGGGGGGATCAGCGTCGGGGTCGCCGGGCTCGGTCGGATCGGCGTCGAGGTCGGCCGAGAGGCGCGGGTTAGATCTCGGGCTCTAGAAAATTTGGGAAAAAATTGGAGGATGGAGGATGGGGATGGAGAGAGTGGTTTTTATAGTATAGGTGCTTGGGGGTTACGGGAGGGGAAAGGAGTGGTCGCCGACGGTTCGGAAGGGGAGGGGTGTAGCTGCGGTCAGGAACAGAAAGGAAAAGAAAGGTTTTGGCTGGTGAGAGAGAGAGAGAGAGAGAGTTTTAATGAGAGTTTAAGGAAAAGAAAAATAATTTTTTTCTTTTAAATAAGAAAATAGAATTTTATAGTTATAAATATATATTTAAGGGACTTAAAGATTTTGTTTCAGAAAAAATTGAAATTGGGTTCGAGACAGGTTCGGGACGGTCAGACCAAACACTTAAAAAATCCATGAATAATAAGTTTTCTAAAAAATACAATTTTTCTAATTTAACAATTAATAATGATAATAATAATAATTTAACAAACAAATTTATCCAATTAATTAAAATATAATTAAAACCAAAAATTATGGGTTTCACAAAAATAAATGCCCAAAATATAACATTTGCTGCTCATTCATATTTCTAAGTTTATTACAACAGTTACAACATTTATATTTAAAGAAAATACATAATTCTCACAATTAATGAAAATGATACAACTGCTATCTATTTCTAGGTTTCTGTCTACAAGTACACCCATATCTCCCTAGCTAAGTGAAGCCACAGCTAACCTAAAAAATGATGGTTTCCAATCAGGAATGGAACAAGTACACAAACCGACGGTAATACGAAAACACAATAGAAATAAGACATGAAAATAACATATGAGAGATGAAAACTAGAAGGTGACTGATGACATGACAAGTTGTGAAGAAGACAAGAAAAATAAATAAAAGACAACTACCTATGTGGTTTAAAATATCCTTTTCGACATGGAACGGCTAGGGGGTAAATACGACACCCTGCACGTGTCGTGTGCAGCTCCTATCAGTCAAGATTAGACATATTGGGATAGTTCTAGGTAGTCCACATGTCTACTAAGATATTTTCCCTCCCGACTACTCCGTGTGACGAGCGTGTCAACAAACAGCAAGATATATGTATAAACATGAAACTAAAAGAATACTATGAATCGAAAGCAATCAGAAAGTGCACTTGCCTGAGGTCCTCAGCTGGAGAAACCGATAGTACAACCACATCAGATGAGTCACTAAAGTCAACACATGCAAAAATTCTCCGAATGCTGAAATAAACATTACCAATATTCTCAGAATAGTCAAATTAGCTAGGATTGCCTGTCCTTAAGTCCAATTCTGGATACAGGGGCAAAAACGGTAATTTTGGGTCAAAACGGTGTCCGCCGTTGGACCCGCTTTACACCGAAAAGCGTGCCAGAGTTAACGTTCTCTAAATTCATCAAACTATATGTCAACAGGTCTGGTTTTCTGATACGAACCCAACCGTATGTCCAAAGTTGGATTTAGGCGGGCCGTGGACAAAATTGCCTGTTGAGTCGGACCGTGGGGCCCGCAAAACGGCGATCCGATCAACTATCTCAGAATTGGACCAAACTTGGCATACATGACCAAAAAATGATACGATCCTGTTGGCGCAAGTTTCGTCTTGATCTGACGAGCGTGACAAAGTAATTAGAAAATTTGCACAGAGGTCGATACGGTGAATTTCGACGGATACGCATCAAATTCGTCGCGCACACGTGACCAATTTGAATTTCCTCAAAGCCCACACGTCTATGAATTCGATACGCACCTTTCGATGCTTTCGGTTGCGACCACATCGCCCGAATTGGCGAGACGAACGTCGTATCGGAGAAATTTATTATTTTTAAAATAGGTTTTTCATGAACTTTATCCTAATTTTAAACAAAAAAAAACCAACAAGAATTAAATCTAAAAATAGGGTTTACATCTTGGTTAGGTTGTCTAGAAGTCTGTTCAAGCGGTTTTCCAAGTTTCACAATATCATGGTCGTAAATCGACCACCAACTTTGGGTTTCGGGACAGTTTCTATAGTCCAGAATTCGAGATTTTTTTCGATCTTGAAACTCGATTTGCGACGCGTATGGCGGAAACTAAACCAAACTATTTAAGAAAACGAAGGTGGTTAGGTTATGAATATACCTGTTCAATCGGCTCACGAGACAATGGAGCGAGAGTTGCGGAATCATACCGCGAACCCGACCTTTTGGAACTGCTACTACTGTAGTTACTGAACGTGGTCGCTGCTCTGTTGCGGCTACGTGGGCGGCTGGCCGTGGCTCCAGCGGCGGTGCGGCGGCCGCACGCGCGCGCGGGAAGGCGGTATCGTGAGGATTTAGGGTTTGGGTTTAATCCGGGCTAGTTTGGTACAACCTGGTCTCCTAAACGTCAAATAGTATTAATAATGAATAATTAAACTATTTATAATGGTCATGTCAAAACTTAGCCTGATTTTCCTAGTTAGGAAATCACTATGGCTCAGCCTTCCATGGCATGGCTAATACACTAGTCAAGGCACGCCACTGCACTATCCGTGCCATGATTCCTTGTCACATTGTACTCCAATTTTTAACCATGGTTAAAATCATCTATCGTAATAATTAACTAATTAATTATTTACAAAAATCTAAAAATCACCATTTAAATAAAATAAATAAAAATAGAAATATTTCAAAATTTTCAGGAAGGGGAGCTACATTTGTGTTATAAATTGTTAAAATCTCATCCATCAGTCATTGTTTTGCACTTCGCTCGTGTTTGAATTATCAATGTTATCAGTAATCTGATGCTTAATTACTTCTTAACCTTTCGTATATGAATTGCATAAGTTTATGAAGTAGTACTGTTTAGCACCTATGTAATTTTTTTGATCACAATATTATGAATTATAGAAGCACCTGAACTGTGTTGTATCATATATCATATTAAAGGACCATATTTCACATGTGCATGCTTAATTTGGTCGCTATGTTGTCCATTCTGCTTGCAAGTTGCAACTACAAGTCAAGGGAAATCTTTAAATACTGATAAACCTTCTAGTTTTATATATGGCAAGAAACAAAAGGGGCTAATTTAATTCTATTCCCCAGTGTTCAGGAAAAACAAAACAAAAAAAGAATTTTATTTATCCTTTCGGTGCACTTTATCGTACATTAGGTCTTTAAAATATATTACAATAACGTTAATTTCCACAAATTTGCAAATCATTATCATATACCAAGAATTATCCAGCTTCTTTGTACTCTCATGTTATAGTTGTTGATCGTTTTGAGCTGACATTTTTTATACACTTTAAGACAAATGTCTACGGTTGTACTTATGTTTTTTTTTCTTGTCATTTATTTCTATCCTTGTTATATAGGTTTGTAACTTTATACAATTTCTTTTTATATGTAGGGACATGATCAGGCTACCTTGCCCATAAAAACTTGTCTTTTGAAAAATTTAGAAAGGAAGTCATTGTTATTTGGCGTGTGAATACAAATGCAGCATTGAATGGTGAAGCTTATAATATCATTATCGATGAAATTTTGGATGGCAATGAGATGTTGTTCGATAGAGACGGAAAGTTTGATGATATTACTGTTGGCGAAATCATCAATTGGACAAAATACTAAGCCCAGTTTGTGAGGCTTTAAAATTCTCTTTTTTGTACTGTACTTGAGCTTATAAGCTAACAATAACATTATCTTTTTCTTTTTTATTGTGAGAATGAAACCGTTGTAAGCAAGCAACATTGGAGTTACTTTTTGTTTGTTGATGGAATATTGCTATGTAAACATAATACATTTCTTAGTTAATACAATTTTGATTGAGTTTTTTCATTGTTGATGTTTATATGAAAATTCATTTTTAGATCTATTTCAGTCTTATATAGAGGATAAACATGTTTAAACCGATTTTATATGAAAGAATTGAGTTTTTTTAATTTTTTTCCAAAAACATGACAGACCTTACAAGTTGAAAAAGTAAAAAATAGTGCCAGACCAATTTACATGTTATTTGACAGTTTTAGTTCGTCGTTTTTATTTGACAGATAATAAATGTCGTTTTATTCAGCTATAAAATAACAGTCCAAAACTGTCGTTTAAATTTTGGGATGCGCTATTAACGACGGAAGTTCTGACAGGTCAAAATTGTTGTTTAATGAGATTTACGACGGGTTTGGTCTGTCAAAAAATGCATATTTTGGCGTAGTGACACCCGTGCTGGGTACTGCCGGTTTATTGCCTCCTAGTTGGCCCTTGGATTTGTTGGCTGAGGCGGGAGGATTCTTGGCAAGCTTTTTGATTGATGGAGAACCTCGCAACGCGTTGCATAAAGCAACGAGGAGTTCTTCTTCGTCTTAACTCTAATGTGCAGATGCCAGCGGTTGTATTCTTTAGAAGATGGACTGCCTCTTCGGTAGCGATGCTGCTGTTTGGCAACTGTAATAGTTGATGGTGATCTGGGTACAGGTATGCCTTGGGACAGACACGTTGTGTACAGCAAAATCCTCCCTCGCCTTGCGCTTGTAAGAAATCACTTTACGTAGATCAGAGGTTTCCACTTCTATACTCCTTTCGTACGTGCAAGAAAGTTGCATGCATGAATGCAGATGTAAAGGTAGCTTCCCTCTAATCAGTTCTTGCGCGTGAGATACGCTTGGATCCTGATTAGAGGGTTGCTGAAGAGGCAGACTTGTTCCATGCTTATAGAAATGCTGCTCATACGAGTCTATTTGCACAGTATGCACCCCTGGCTTGAATCATAAGCATGAGCGCTCAAATGACAGCATGATTTTACTAGTCGAGGCATCAAAGCACTTGAACCAGTTTTATATAGCTTTCCATCGACTCTACACGTAACTATCAACACAGGCCTTTGGTCAGCTGTTGGAGTAGCACGTTGATTGCGCAGGGCACGTGCTACCTTGGACTTCTTTCTACTACCCCTGGAAGGTGCGTAGTATTCAGAGTCCAACTGAGTGGTTGGTATAGCACTTTGGTCGCGCAAGCTGTGTGCTGCCTTAGATTTCTTCGCGCCATCCCTAAAAGGTGCATGGCGTTCAGAATCCAACATAATGGTCAATATAGCACGTTGGTCCCACCAGGCGCGTATTGCCTTGGATCTCTTCATGCTACCCCTAAAAGATGCGTATCATTCAGAGTCCAACGTAGCCTTATGGGTAGGCAATTCTGACAAAGACAGATCTTCTCGCCTGTGCGGCTGTCTTCATGCACGAGTGGGCAACTGCGCGCTTCCTCCAGCGCTCTGCCTTCGTCAGGCCTTCAACGGGAGAGCTTTACTCCTTACTGCGCTTCTCAATAGCGAAGACTAAACGAGGCGGCACAAAAGCAGTAGTTGAAGTCTTTTTCAGGGCTTCGCCATTCAAGGGGTTCTGGAGCGCAATCCCCTCCGTCATGCTGCTCATCACAGCAGCTTAGGCACCCAAGTACGTCGAGTCTTCTTCGATTTTACGAACCACTTTGAAGGACTTGACTTCTCTTCGGAGAGAAGATCTTCAAAAGCTTGCTGGTCGAAACGTATAACCAATATCTTTTAAGAAAATCCCAGCAAGTTGTCGTCAGATTTCACTACCTTCTCATTAAAGGAGAAGAAAGTCCCTAGCAGAGTCACCATCTTGTTTGCCATGACAAAAGGTTGAACGAAGTTTTTGTATATTAAACGTGTCAAAGAGTACAAAGGATTCCAAAACAGAAGATCTAAGTATAAAATTTTTGGGGAAGTGTGACGGTGGAGATCGAGCACAGCAGCGGTTCCTTTACTCCGTTGATGATCTGGTGACGAGTTGAACTTGCTCTGACTTTCTGGTACTTGTGAGTGGGACTCTGGGTTGCCAATCAAGAAGACGCTGAAGTTGCCGAAGTCTCTGAACCCTCTTGATCGAAAGAAAAACTCATATTTATAGGCAAGCATATTTACGATATGCATAAAGCTTTTCCTGGCGCACAGGAGCGCTGGGCGTGGAAATATAAGAGAATATATTGTGATTGCACGGCGAGGGCTGCTACTGAGCTGAAACATGGCGGACACTAAGATTCTCTTCCATCAAGATCGGGTATTTATCAACATAACCGAATAAATGATACATGGTGTATGTTTATTACTCGATAATCTTGATCGAATGAAGTCGAATTTTGTTCTTTTATTAGGGGTAGCGCTTTAAAAAATCCGATTGGATACTACCTTTACCATCCAGAAGTCTAGCTTGTACTTGGGCTCGAATGCTTCGATGATTGAAACTAGCTTGATCTTCTCCATTGGTGTTGACCGAGCTTGCATATTCATCATTTGACCTTCGATTCCTGGAATTATGACTTATATACCCAAGCCTTCCAAATCATCCAAGAGATGCAACTCCATGGCTAAGAACTTCTATTGGATGTATGCTTGTGCATCTGTTACCACATTTGCTTTCCCAAGATGATACTAGAGATTAATATCAAAGTCCTTCAATAGTTCTAATCAAGCATCTTTGCAGCCTCATGTTTATCCCCTTCTGAGTGACAACATATTTAAAGATTTTATGATCCGTGAAGATCTCCACCTCTCACCATATATGTACTGTTTCTATAGCTCCAAGGCAAATATTCCTGTTGATAACTCTAAATCATGTGTTAGATAATTCTTCTCGAAGCCTAACTAACTTGTCTGGATGCATAGGCTATAATTTTCTTATTCTGCTCTAGTACACACCCCAACCCCTTACCTAAATCATCTTTGTATATTGTAAATGCACCAGATCTTGAAGGAAAAATTAAGATAGGTGCTAAGTTAATCTTTTCTTTAGTTCATCAAATGCTGTTTGGAACTCTTTTGTCCCGACAAACTCCTCATCATCTGAGTAAGCTTGGTTATTGTTTCTATAATCCTTGTAAAAAATTCACAAACTGTTGATAACATCCTTCTAATCTTAAGAAGCTTTCGACTACTATAACTGACTCTGGAGTAGTCCATTATTCTACGACCACAATCTTCTTCGAAACTACTGCTACTCAATCCTACGATATCACATGCCGTAAAAACTCTACCTTATCTAGAACAAACTCACACTTACATAATTTTCCATACAACTTTTTCTTTCTTAATATTTCTAGAACTATTCCAAAATGGTCCGCGTGCTCATCTAGAGTCTATGAATATATTAGGAAGTCGTTGATGAATAGAACTATGAATTTGTCCTTGTATTAGTGAAAGACCTTGCTCATTAGATTCATGAAGACTGCTAGGGCATTAATAACTTTAAATGGTATCACCATGAACTCATAGTTGCCATATCTTGTCCTAAAAGTTATTTTTGGAATATCTTCCTTTGTCACTTTTTCTTGGTGGTAAACAAACCTCAGGTCTATCTTGGAGAATACTCTTGCACCACTCAACTGATCGAAGATATCATCTATCCTCGTTAAGGGGATTTGTTCTATTACATCTCGCGCCTGCATGATCGGGTATGGATTGTGAGTGCGTCCAGCCTATACCGCAGAATCGGTGGTAGTCAGCTATCTAGACCTTGAGAATCATCAAATGATCATGATATCAATCTATATGCAGAATCGTATCGAAAATCGTGTCGTAATATGATTAATGCTAATTTAGGAAATAAAATAAATTATATTTGTTTAATATTAAGAAACATATATATAGAGTACTTGCCTTTACCGAACGGTGAAGTCGACTCTAAGGCACCTATAAAATAGTAGGACAAAAGATTAGGTACTAATCTCTAGGACATTCTAGAATATTCCTAACAATTCACAAATTAATCCACCAATAATCAATCTATTTAATAACTACTAGTAAATAGGTAATCTAATTAACCAACAAATTAACTAATAACTATTTAATCAACCCCATAATACTAATCAAATCCAAGTCCATAGCCCACTTTAATCTATACAGCAAATTACATAAGAATCCTCAAATAACACAACCCAAGCCTACTTAGCTAGCCTAAACAAATAAATCTTAAATTGAATTCCTATTGGTCCAAAGCCCAGGTTCAAAACCAACCCAAATAATTCAAATAAGCACCAAATCAACTCTCAGCCCAGCCTACAACTTATTGTCGCTTTCTCTTTTCTTTATTTTCTTGCCCGGGTCTGTAGGCCTACAGACCCGACCTACTGGTACTACTACAGCTGTCATATTCTTTTTCTTATTTTTTAACTTTTTACTGGCCTGCTAACTCAGGCCTAGAAACCCGACCCAACTACCAATACTAAAACCCTAACACTCAGATCACTCTCACTCTCTCTCTTTCACTCTCAGCACACATGCACGCACACACGTCGCCTAAAGCAACCCTAGACTTCCTAAAGAGGAGAAGAAGAAGCTGGAGAAGAGGGTAGAGCTCACCTGACTATGGCAGAGGATCGGAGGATATGGTGGTGCATCTTCGAGGTTGGCTGACCGGGATTTGCTCCGGCGGAAGAATCCATACGACAGAGGGTTCAAAAATGGAGGAGCTCGAGGAAGGAGACGGTGGCTCTCAGGGACATATCGACGAGTTGGTTGGCTTTGCTACTCGAGATGGTTAGATCTGGTCGGGGTCTGGTCACCACGGCGAGATCGAGGTAATGGGCGGCTGACGAGGCACTGGGAATGAAGCTCGATACGAGATAGCGAAGACGAAGGTCAACGTCAGATCTGGAGCGAGAAAAAGACGGCCAGGTTAAGATCTGATCCTTGGTGAGGTAGCTCGGCCTAGAGAGGTGGCTCATGGACCTGATGATGAAGAATGAGGCTAAGAAGAGAAGAAGTCGAAGAAGAAGAAGAAGAAGAAGAAGAAGAAGGAGAAAAGGATGAAATTACGCTCACCGTGGCAGATATCGGCGTCGAAGAGGCGGATCTGCTGTTCTCCGACGATGGCACAAAGCTCGAGGCTGGCACGATGTTTGAGATGAGGTACACTACTCGAGTTATACCCTGCGGTTGAAAGCAGCGCATGCGGCTGGAGGTGCACGCTAACTGAGGTAGCAGACACGGCTCGAGTTGAGGATACGAGCCCGGTGACACAACAGTGCCCCGGCGAGGCAGTTCTTGACGTCTTCGTCTGAAAATGGCACGATCGGTCGAGGCGAAGACGACTCCAACGAACTCCAGCTATGATGGCCGTGGTGACGATCAGGACAAAGGCGACAACACAGCTAGGGTTAGGGTTTACATGTGTCTAGGATCTGTAGAATCTGTGTTGTATTGTGTCCTGTGTCCTGGAGGTTCAGGACACAGATGGCTGGAATGTAGGGTCTGTCGTGTGGTGGTTGTGTCGGGGTAGATGTGTCCTGAATGTTAGATACGAAGAATTGGGTGGACACAGGAATTTTCTGTGTCGGACAAAAATAAAGTAATAACTATAGAATAATGGAAGTGGACATGGACACAATCAGGACACGGTCATTAGGACCTTAGAAATAGTTAGGGATGATCATCACTAGTATTAGTCCTATTTATAAGAGAGGAAAACTTGGGCACCAAGTTTGGTAGTTACAAGTTAGTTAAAAGCAGTTAGAGGGAATCATTTAGATCTTAATTAACCATAACTAATAATTAAAAATTTATAAATTCTAGAATATTTTCTCTCAAATGCTTTTCTTGAAATTATTAATCTGCCACTACTTGATAACTACCAAATATGTCATGCCATCTCCAAAGTAGAAAATCATAATTAATAAAATATTTCAAGTGAGATACAATCATAATTAACTATCCAATAAATTCCATAAATCATAGGTAATTATTACCTAGTAAATAATCATACTGAAATATATTCCAATAAAATATTTTAATAATCCTAAATAAATTTTAAATAAAATATTCCAAAAATAATAAAATATTCTAAATCTTATTTATTTCGGAAAAGTGGGGTTACGTGTTCTTAATGGTAATGTTGTTCAGAGCCTTGTACTCTATGCACATCCTTACCGTTCCATCATTCTTAAGTACAAAAAATACTTGGGCTCTCCAAGGTGAATTACTTTCTTAGATAAATCTTTTGTCCTCTATGTCTGTCATCTGCTCCTTTATTTCTTTCAACTCCTTGGGATTAATTCTATAGACATTCTGGGTTATCATAGATCCTCGATAATGAACTCAATATCTCTGTCTGCTGGTAACCCAGTCAACTCATTTGGAAAGACATCCAGAAACTCTCCAATGATGGGATGGGGGTAATTCCTTCTCTTTTATCATTGCCCTGTAGTATATTCCTTTATCTAAATCTACTATTCCTTTGGCAACTTCAAATCTTGGTTCTTTTGGTGGACTAAGTACTACACATCCTTTGTGATAGTTGATATCTACATGATACTTAACCAATCCATCCCGTAGATTGCGTCAAAACTTGAAAGTGGCATTATGAGTAATCTTGTCCGTAATTCTTTGCTTTCTAATGGTACAGAGTAATCATCGGAGATGGCACTGATTGGAACTACTCCGACGACAATCATGATATGACAATAATTCTTAGTGTGTTCATAAGCTATACTAACTGATAGGAAATTATGAGATTCACTAGAATAAAAAAAGTCAGTAGTTGGTAGATAATAGAGTAGAATAAAACCTATGATCACATATATAGTCGTCTCAGACTCTTCTATTGCCATGGAAAACACTCGACCTTGATGTGGTGCCCCTCACTGCTAATATTGAGTTAACTTCTGTAACGCCCCAGTCCCAAAATACTTAGGACCAAGTACGTAGACATGCCAGCTACATACATACGAAGTATATAACCCTCGTACGTATACATAAGCTATGAAATATAGAAAGCCATGAAACTAATCTCATCCATAATTAAATATATCATAGAATCAACTTATAAATGTCATTTTGTACAAAACGTTGGGCGGAGACAAATTTACTACCAACAAAAAAAGAGAAATACATAGCAACGATGGAATAGTCAAGCGAAGCGAAAGATGAACCAAAGCTAGCATCGCGAAGGTAGATTGTAAACTACGTCCTTGGCTAGAGCACCTGCGAAAATCATAAACACACCTAGAGAAATCACCAGTTCCTCAGAGGGACGTAAAAAGATACAGAAAGAACATGCTAATATGAACTGTCAAAATAATAAAATAATATACAAAAGACTATCCTAGACACAAATATACGAAGGGGATTCTAACCGTCTAATGTGCAACTTAGAGGACGACTTTCATTGTATGTGGGTGGGATTTAGGCTATAAGTACGTAACTGGCATCCGGTCATACGTATCCGGCCGTAACATCCAAAACGTCAGAGGGTATCTGCAAATAAAATCTCGCCATAGTTTCTTTCAAAAACTATGGTTTACCTGTTTGGCTTTCCATAAGCACTAGTGACTGTCCTCTCCCGATATTTTCCACACTGACCAAGTCATGTCCATGACCCGCCCAGTTTTGTAACTGCTTGAGTCTCTATATCCTAGTCATAGCAGTTACGATCATCTATCCGACATACGACTATAGAGATGGCCAATCAATATGCAAGTCGTGCTCGTAGAAAACTGTCTCAAACCGTGTAGTGTTGTGTCATTGCCAAGGGAGATATAAGAATATCCCACAATAAGAAGGTAGTCTGCTAAAACTAAATCAATATGCATCATATAAAGTAAAATAATGAAAAATGACTAATAGAGTCGCTTGCACCAAAGTATGGCATGGACGCACAGTTTATAACAAAAACAATAAATAAGAAACAAATGAAATAAATGCTAAAAATAAATAATATGAAAGTTAATTAGCAAGGTATCCTTGCCTAGTGTGTCACCTGATGTGGTGAGATGATCCGACAAGTTCCAAGGTATCCAATAGCCATGATTGATGGGCAGAGGTCTGAAGTCGCGAGAAATTAGGACGCACGATTACTCACATTCAATGGTGATAGTCGAGAGAATTTGTGGGGGATAGATGCATACATAATTTTGAAAATATTTATGATGTTTGAAACTATATTTTTATCCCAAAATATTAATATATAGTAAAAATAATTTTAGGTTAAAAACTTAATTAGTAAAATATTTCGTATACTACTTGAAAATATATATGATAACTTGGAAATACATTTTATTAGTCACAATAATTTCTAGGAATTTATTGGATATATATATATATATATATATATAATATATATATATATATATATGAGCCCCCCCTCGCCGTGGCCTGGACTCGGGGGGTGTATGGGCGCCCCCCTCCTCCTCCGCCTGGCCTGGACTCGGGTCGAGCTCCCCCGAGCTCCCCCTCCGGCTCCCCAGCGGGCCGAGCCCCCCTCCGGCTCCCAACGGGTCGAGCCCCCCCCCTCGCCGTGGCTCCCCCTCCCGGGGTCGAGCCACCGTTGTGGATCCCCCTCCCCGCGGTCGAGCTCCCCCCCCCCCCGCGGTCGAGCTCCCCCATCCTCCTTCCTTCTCCGAGCAGACCCCTTCCCCTTCCTCCGCAGGCAGCTCGGGGGGTGTATGGGCGCCCCCCTCCTCCTCCGCCTGGCCTGGACTCGGGTCGAGCTCCCCCGAGCTCCCCCTCCGGCTCTCCAGCGGGTCGAGCCCCCCTCCGGCTCCCAGCGGGTCGAGCCCCCCCCCCCCCGCCGTGGCTCCCCCTCCCGGGGTCGAGCCACCGTACCTCCCCGCGGTCGAGCTCCCCCCCTCCCCCGCGGTCGAGCTCCCCCCTCCTCCTTCCTTCTCCGAGCAGACCCCCCTTCCCTTCCTCCGCTGGCCGCTCAGGGGGGGTGTATGGGCGCCCCCCTCCTCCTCCGCCTGGCGTGGGCGCTCCCCTCCCTCTCCGGTTCCCCCAGCCCCCTCCCTCCCTCCCCGTTCTCTCTAGCCGGGGGTAAGCCCCCCCTCTCCTTGGCCGGCCGCCCCTCCCCCCCCCCCCGCTCTGCCCGCCGGCGGCCAAACCCCCCCACCCCCTCTACCTCCCCTCTGTTGCGCTCCTCTGATCGTCGAACCCCCTCTCTCCGCTCCCTGTTCGACGGCCCCTCGTCGGAGCCTCCCTCTGCTCCGGTTCGTGCGGGCGCCACGCTGGCCCCGGCCCCTCCCCTCCCCTGGGCTGCGCGCCCGTCTTGGGCAGCACGCCCGCCTTGGGCAGCGCTCTCCTCGTGCAGCGCGCTGCATTGACTGGCGGGCCCGCCCTCGTGCAGTGGGATGGCCTCCCTCCCTTGGGACCGGTGCCCCTCTGTTTGAGTTTCAAAATTTGAAATTCGTTTCGAATTTCGTTTCCCAAAAAAAAAGAGAGAGAAAGAATCAGTATGAAGCACATCCCATCCAGGGCCTCGTGCCCACACCGGCCCACTATGGCCTTGTTTGAACTTTTTTTGGGTGTTTTTATGTTTACTTTTGTCCTGATGTATTGGGCCCTTTTGGCTTTGGTCCAGTACATGTCTGTAATGCTCTTCATGAGCTTGTTCTAGTTTTCAATAAAATGCTCGTTTGAAAAATATATATATATATATATATATATATATATATATATATATATATATATATATATATATATATATATATATATATAAAGATACTCTTCAAAATATATACATGCTCATTGTTGAAAAAATATATATATATAAAATATATATATAAAATATATATATATATAAAATATATATATATATATATATATATATATATATATATATATATAATATATTAAGAGTCAATAACCACATAAAGATACTCTTCAAAATATATACATGCTCATTGTTGAAAATACTTATAGTATATAATTATAAACTAATACCAATAATTCTCACAACAGTACATTATACTAATACAAAAATAATTTTTTATAATAATAATAATAATAAAAATAATAATGTAATATTGTTAAAAATATATACCACCGGCTTACTGCTGCTCTTCTCAAAACCAGCAAAAAATAAGATATGAACAAAACCCAAGAAACAAACAAAATAACACAACATAGGAGAACAACATATACTGCTGTAATCGAGAGAAAAGAAGAGGCAGAGGGAGCGAGGGAAGAGAGGGGGCAGCGAGATCGGCGGAGTCCCCTTGCCGCTCGTCGGGGCTTCGACAGAGCCGAGCACGGCTCGGCACCGCTGTATAAAGGTACGGGGGAGGCGATCGAGTGGGAGAAAGGTGACGCTGGTCTCGACTGGCCTCCGCCAAAGGCGATGGAGGCTCGCGGCCTGCAGGCGAGGATGGCTGCGTCAACACGGCGGATGGCGCCGAGGTCTGGCAACGACAGTGGGGAGGAGGCCGGTGGATGGTATTGTGAGGTGGCGTCGAAGGGGAGGTGAGGGTTCCGACGATGGTGGTTGTGGGGATGATAATGTGGCTGGCAGTCAGAGAGGGTGGCCGCGGCGGAGGTGCGGCTACGGTGGTAGTGATGTCGATAGGTGCGGCTACGGTGGTGATGATGATGAGGGGATTCTAGCGGGTTGGTCGGGAGTCGAGGAGGCTCAGATCGGTGATGGCAGGGATGGAGGCATTGCAGTGGGTGTGAGAATGGTGATGCGGAGTTGACTGGTTGGGCTTTGGTCAGAACGGCGGGCCGGGGAGGCCTGGGGTGGATGTGGCCGAAGGTGGTTAACAACCAGGTGGTCGTCGGGTTATTGGCACGATCGACAATGGCTCGCCGAGGCCAGGGGAAGGGTCAGCGGATATGACAGAGTCAAGTACAGGGGCACAGGGTTGATGTCGATGATGGGCACGATGAGTGCGGCGGCGGTGTCAGAGGCGACAGAGAGAGGAGAACGGGGACGTGTTAGGGATAACATTCGAATGTCTTGGGGGTGTGTCCGACACGAGAATTATTGTACATTTATAATGAATGGAATAAGACGGTGAACACAGGCACAATGCACATATGTGGTAGAAGTTTTGGCTTGTGGAATTCATGAAAAAAAGAGAACAATGAGCCCCTCCTTATATAGGAGGTGGAAACCCTATTTGGATAAGGATTGAGATTGTTTAAACTCACCATGGGTAAAATCACTCTATTAATTTAAACAACTTAAAGATCTAGATCAATAATATTTATAAACTATAAAATCTTATTTTAATTAAACAAACAACTTTTATAAAATATCTATAAAATCCAAATCTCGGTTTAAATATAAAAACTCAAATTTAGGATATCTTTTTATGGCTTGTAAGAAAATAATATAATACTAATTTAGAAAATCACAATAAATATTTATATATTTGGATTACCTTTTATAATTAATTAAAGTATTTATAAATCGTTTTCATAAATCCAAGCAGCCATGTATTAAATTTATGCATCTCACAAGGAGATATTTTTATAAATATAGTTTTCCAAATTATTAATATTTATACCATAAAATCACTAGTCAAAAAAGTAACGTTTCTCAAACCTCGACGTGCCATTATAGCATCACTCTTTTAAATAGAAATTTTGTATAAAAATATATTATCTCGTAAATTCGCACGCGATGTACAAAATTGAAGAATGCGAATTCGTACGCGACATGCGATTATAAAAAAATCGATACCAATCTAATAAAAAAATTTAGTAGAAATTTAAGAGGTTTACATACTACCCAACTTAAAAGAATTTCGTTCTCGAAATTTAGGGATAGGTAGGGTAGGTAAGATACAAGAGTTTATCGATAAGGAAGTATGAACAAATCATTAGGCGTGGCAAGGAAACAACGTTCAACATAAACATGCATTAGGAAAAACAAAAAAATTAACTCATGGATATGGAACTTAATGATGGTTTGCTAGTTAAGGCGATAAAATTGTGATGACACGAATTAGTGAATAGTAAAGAATTGAATAGATCAAAGAGAATAATTTAGACACTTGGGAAATGTGGTTCCCTGAGGGAATGCTAATCATCTGCGTTGAGGGTACAGTTAAGAGAATGATTGAAAGGTTTTACAAACGACTAGATAGTCATAATAATAGGCCGAGGGCCGAAAAAATGGAGAGTAACTCGAGGCAAGGTCATAGTCTCATGGTTGGTCTGTGGCTAACTATCTTAGTAATAGATAGTGGGTAACTAAGGGGATATCTAGTATGAGTGTTTGTCTTTCTAAATAGGCGAAAGATGAAAATAATAAAGAGTTCGAAGAAGATATTATCGAATATGAATAAGTGGTTCAAGGGGGATTAAAAATTTTCAAAAGAATTGCCAAGGCATTCGTGGATGAGACTCTAGGGGCAAGTTTAACTATGTCTCCATCCACATAGAATAATATATGAAAAGTGAACCAAAATGCACTAGGTTGATCAGACGATCACGCACCAGTTCTGGTTAGACAATATGTTAGTGAGCGCATGCCCAATAGCATGTGTCTTTGAACAAGTTTGATAACGGTTAAACTTGCAAAACTAGGCTATAATAGCAATATTTAGTCAAGATGGTAAATACATAGTCACGTGAGATTATGATAGAAAGAGAGTAGAATTAGTTTGAACTCCTTAAGAATCTAAGTCTTGTTTGGTACCTATGCAGTCGACCTATTGTCTCCTTGTCTAAGGCTTTGGTCAACCAATAAGGTATGGTCCTTAAAAATTTATAGTCTAGGTAATCCACTTAGTATCTACTATAACGAGTCATAAGGATGAAGGCAATACTAGGTCATGAGGCATTCTACCCAACTTACAAGAGTTAAACTAGTAGCGTAATGGGACAATAGAATATGTCTATCTAGTGTGAGTCAACTTTCTAACCTCTATCAAGCACGAAGGTAGTATAAGAATTACAATAGAAGGGATCAAGTAAGATGCAAATCAAGATTCAAGGGAGAGTTCGAAAATGGAATCGAGGTAGGAGGTCAAGTATGTGGATGAGATCCTGGTACGGTAAAGTAACCAAATAATTTATCTTGACCTGCATTGGGCCACCAAAAAATATATAACGTTCCAGTCCTAAAATACTTAGGGCCAAGTACGTAGACATGCCAGCTGCATACATATGAAGTATATGAAGCCCTCGTATGTATATATAAGCTGTGAAATGTAGAAAGTCATGAAACTAATCTCATCTACAATTAAATATATCATAGAATATTATAAATGTCATTTTGTACAAAACGTTGGACGGAGACAATTCCACTACCAACAAAAAGACAGAAATACATAGCAATGATGGAAGAGTCGAGCGAAGCAAAAGACGATCCAAAGCTAGCATCGCGAAGGTAGATTGTCAACTATGTCCTTGGCTAGAGCACCTGCGAAAGTAACAAACACACCTGAAGAAATCACCAGGTCCTCAGAGGGATGTAACAAGATACAGGAAGAACATGCTATTATGAACTATCAAAATAATAAAATAATATACAAAAGACTATCTTAGACACAAATATGCGAAGGGGATTCTAACCGTCTAATGTATAATTTAGAGGACAGCTTTCATTATGCATGGGTGGGATTTAGGCTATAAGTACGTAATTGGCATCCAGTCATACGTATCCAGCCGTAACGTCCAAAACGTCAGAGGGTATCTACAAATAAAATCTTGCCATAGTTCCTTTCGAAAACTATAGTTTACCTGTTTGGCTTTCCATATGCACTAGTGACTGTCCTCCCCCAATATTTTCCACACTGACCAAGTCATCTCCATGACCCGCCCAGTTTTGTAACTGCTTGAGTCTCTATACCCTAGTCATAGCAGTTACGATCATCTATCCAACACATGACTATAGAGATGGGAAATCAATATGCAAGTCGCGCACCTAGCAAACTGTCTCAAACCATGTAGTGTGTGTATCATAGCCAAGGGAGATATAAGTATATCCCACAATAAGAAGGTAGTCTGCTAAAACTAAGTCAACATACATCAAATAAAGTAAAATAACAAAAAACGGCTAATAGAGTCGCTTGCACCCAAGTATGGCTTGGATGCGCAGTTTATAACAAAAACAACAAATATGAAACAAATGAAATAAATGCTGAAAATAAATAATATGACAGTTAATTAGCAAGGTATACTTGCGTGGTGTGTCGCCTGATGTGGTGAGATGATCCGACAAGTTCCATGGTATCTAATAGCCATGATTGATGGACAGAGGTCTGAAGTCGCGAGAAGTTAGGAAGCACGATTACTCACGTTCAATGGTGATAGTCGAGGGAATTTGTGGGGATAGATGCATACACAATTTCGAAAATATTTATGATATTTGAAACTGTATTTTATTATCCCAAAATATTAATATATAGTAAAAATCATTTTAGGTTAAAAACTTAATTAGTAAAATATTTCGTATACTACTTGAAAATATATATAATAACTTGGAAATACATTTTATTAGTCACAATAATTTCTAGGAATTTATTAGACACACACACACACACACACACACACACACACACACACACACACACACACACACACACACACATATATATATATATATTTTTAATATATATATATATATATATAATATTGAGAGCCAATAACCAAATAAAGATACTCTTCAAAATATATACATGCTCACTGTTGAAAATACTTATAGTATATAATTATAAACTAATACCAATAATACTCACAATAGTACATTATACTAATACAAAAATAATTTTTATAATAATAAAAATAATAATAATGTAATATTGTTAATAAAATATATACCAGCAGCTTACTGCTACTCTTCTCTAAACCAGCAAAAAAAATAAGATGGGAACAAAACCCAAGAAACAAACAAAATAACACAACAGAGGAGAACATCATATACTGCTGTGATCGAGAGAAAAGGAGAGGCAGAGGGAGCGAGGGAAGAGAGGGGGTTGCGAGATTGGCGGAGTCCCCTTGTCGCTCGTCGGGGCTTCGACAGGGTCGAGCGCGGCTCGGCACCGCTGCAGAGAGGAGCACAAAAAGGCAATCGAGAGGGAGAGAGGCGACGCTGGTCTCGGTTGGCCTCCGCCGGAGGCGATGGGGGCTTGCGGCCTGGAGGCAAGGATGGCCGCGTCAACACGGTGGTTGGCACCGAGGTAAGGCGACGACAGCGGGGAGGCCGACGGATGGTATTATTAGGTGGCATCGAATGAGAGGTGAGGGTTCCGACGATAGTGGTTATGGGGATGATAATGGGGCTGAAAGTCAGAGAGGGTGGCTACGATGGAGGTACGGCTACGGTAGTAGTGATGGTGGCGATGATGATGAGGGGGTTCTAGCGGGGTGGTCGAAAGTCGAGGAGGCTGGGATCGGTGATGGATGGAACGGAGGCATTACGGTGGATGTGAGAATGGTGATGCAGAGTTGACTGGTTGGGCTCTGGCAGGAATGGCAGGCCGGGAAGAAATGGGGTGGATGTGGCCGAATGTGGTTAACGGCCAAGTGGTCGTAGGATTATTGGCACGATCGACAGTGGCTCGCCGAGGCCGGAGGAAGGGTCAGCGGATATGACAGAGTCAAGTACAGGGGTACGGGGTTGATGTCGATGATGGGGACGATGAGTGTGGCGGCGGTGTCGGAGGCGACAGAGAGGAGGAGAACAGGAACGGGTTAGGGATAGCATTCGATTGTGTCGGGGTTGTGTCCGACACGGGAATTATTGTATATGTATAAAGAATGGAATAAGACGTTGGACACAGACATAATACACATCAGTGGTGGAAGTTTTAGCTTGTGGAATTCATGGAGAAAAGAGAACAATGAGGCTCTCCTTATATAGGAGGTGGAAACCCTATTTGGATAAGGATTGAGATTATATAAACTCCCCATGGGTAAAATCACTCTATTAATTTAAACAACTTAAAGATCTAGATCAATAATATTTATAAACTATAAAATCTTATTTTAATTCAAAAATAAAACTACTTTTAAAAAATATCGATAAAATCCAAATCTCGGTTTAAATATCAAAACTCAAATTTAGGATATCTTTTTATAACTTGTAAAAAAAATAATATAATATTAATTTCGAAAATCATAATAAATATTTTTATGTTTGGATTACCTTTTATAATTAATTAAAGTATCAACAAATAAATTTCATAAATCCAAGTAGCCATGTATTAAATTTATGCATCTCGCAAGGAGATATTTTTATAGACATAGTTTTCCAAATTATTATTTTTGCCATAAAATTACTAGTCAAGAAACTGGCCTTCTTATTTGGAGATACAGTCAAGAAGACATCTCAACCAAAGACAAAGAAAGAAGAAAGGATTTATCAATGTAAGCACATAATTATGTATCTCACTGAGATGTCAAGATACATGTCCTTGTCCCGATATTGTAACGACCATAGTTCGTATTACATATTTTGGTATACGTGTACGCATCTTGACTTGTATTGCAGATCTCATTGCATGGTTATTTTAGTACTTTATGGGTCATGGTTCATTTGGTTTGGCTTGGGTTGGGTTGCTTTTGGGTTCATCATGAACAAAAAAAAAACCCCTACCTACAACCACCATCACCATTTATATCCCACCTAACTTTTCTCTCTCCTCATAACTCCATAATTACTCATTATTCTTCTTTCTCCCTGGTGTAGAGCTCCACCTACCCCATTTTTCTGCCGGCAAGTGCTGCTTACTTCACGAGAGAACTCCATTTTTATTGCTTTAATGTCTTCCTTTCTCCATTTTAGCTTTTTTAGTACTTAGCACTTTTGGATTCCCTGGCTCATTTGTTGTAGATCTATGTTTATTTCATTTTTGGGATTTCTTGGATCTTGATCTATTTAACCTTGTTATTTTCAAATTTTGATGGTTCCATATTGTAGGGAATTTTATTCTGCCCCATTTTGACCTATAGAAGTCTGGATTCAGACCTTGGATGAAGGATTTATGAGCTTTGAAGCCATGGACTTCATGGCTCTTCTTTTCGGACCAGTAGAGAAGAGGAACAGTCTTCCAGCCGCATGGCAGTACTTGACCACATGTACTTCTATGCGGCAAGTTTTTCCCTAGCCGCATGGCTCTGCCCTTGCTCAGCCGCATAGGACTCCACTTGAGCATAGCCGCATGGACGGGTTCCTTCCAGCCGCATATACTTGTTGACCCAGCCGCATAGACTTGCATTGACCCTAGCCGCAAGAACTCCCGCATCCCGCTGCTGCATGAAGTCATTTTTCTTTCAGTCGCATGACATTGTTTCCTCCGCTGTCGCATATGACTTGTTCTCTTTCTCCAGTATCCCGCTTACCACGGTCAGGGGTACCTGCTGAAATTGATTAAGGCTAATAACTAAAATAACTTAGTAGTCATGAAAAGATTTTCCAGCTACAGATAATCCCATTATCTGGGTGTGGTTGTGGATTTGTAGCCTGCCGACGAGTAGGGCACATTTTCAGCACACGGTCATGTGTTGCACCCTTCTTGAACAAATATTCGACCTGGATAACCTGGATGGTCTGCAGGGCTTGTGGCTGTTGGAGCAATCTCATTGCATCTTGCTAGTAACTAGGCCTGTGATAACCCTAGTTAGTTAAAGTATCAAATCGTACTCATTGTTTGGCCGTTATTGATTGGATGGAGTTTAGCCCAGTCTAGTCTTGCCCTGATCCTGTACATGATTGTACCATGACCTGACTACTTGTGTCTTATTTTATAGATAAATAGGAGAAACCAAATTTCGTTCAGATGAAGGGTTACAACCCCGGTCCTTGTTTGGTTTAAGTGTTGTAACTTGGTTATCTGAATAGTTCCATGGTTATCTTACCGTATATCCTCATGATGCTCCATCTCTCCAGTTTTATTATATCATTCTTATATTCTGTGCTAATTGCTGGTTTTAGTTCCTAAGCGAAGCCTCCTTGTAGCACTTGCTCTTTTTGGGATCTGACCCAGCTGGTTTTGTATGGCCAGATACCGGAGCAGCTCCCGAGGATCTCCCTATATTCCAGTCAGATGGTAACCACCAGGCGTAACCAAGGCAACGAGTGGGTTTCTTTTTGTTCTCCCACTTTATTGTAAAAATATTCTTTTGAGGCGTTTAGCCGATGAGCACATGTTTAGCTCGATTGCACTTTATTTATTGCCTGCTTACGGGCTGTAACATGATTGACAAATCCTAGGGTTGATCATGTATGACTGAAACTCTTGCTAGTCTTGACATTTTGTACGACTAGCTTCATGATCATCCAGATATGTAATGTATGGGACACCTTACTATTGTATATTTGGTGTTCTGATATTTTGTAACTATTATTACTTGCTTGAGATTAAGACAATAGGCATTGTTCATGACCATAGGAGACTGATGGCTTGTAGTTGAACCCTCATGTATCTAGACAGCCGTGACCGTATAGCGACATAGGTTGCACTTCAATATACGTAGCTGGATATGTTCGTCCCCGCTCTCCAGTATTCTGGTTCTGGGGTGTTACAGATATGAATTCTCTAGTCACCCTCGACGGATGGTATGGGACATGACTTTGATTCAGCAAGCCAGAGTCGGGAAAATATGTTATAAGTTAGGTCCGCAGAGCAAAGACTTATTTTACAGGACTTCAGACAGGTAAAACTTCCATCTAAGGGGTTTAAAGTTGAGTTGTATACCTCCAGAAGATTCATCGACGCTTCTTCCCGTCACGGTACCCATCTTTGTGAACACATTTGCTAAAGTTGAAGAAAGATACCAAGATCAGGCCATGCGTTTGACATGCCTAGTGAACCCTGACATGAAACGTTGGATCAGCTTAGTGATTTGGATTCTGGATCAGTTCAAGGATAAACTCCTCAAACTAGAACTTTATGAGGCTATTTGGACCACTGTTCATGGTTTTCGCCCAAATGCTCATATGTTCTTGGCTCTGATTGAAAGTTACAATGACAGAACTGGTACCTTCATGACCCCTTATGGGAAAATTGGTTTTGCACTTCATGAGATGAAATATCTCTCACATCTTCTAATGGATGACAACCCATATGAAGAATATGTACCCACCAATGAGGAACTAGATATTACGTCTACAGAGAACCCTCAGATGGTGGCTGTGTTTGAGGAGCTTCTGTGCCATTATAAGATATGCTCCCTTTATTACAAAGGCGCTTCCATAGGGACTTGTTATACAACCAAGTGGTTGCCGTATTTGTTTTTAGGCCATATCCTTGAAGGCAAGATAGTCGAGAGTCAGGTTGGCGATCCTTGCTTCTTCAAACCGTTCAGTCGTAGCGATATAGAAAACTGATAGAAAAGTCCAAGCATACCGATAACATTATGGATATGGATTGGCACCCATTTAAGGCTGGCGCTACTATTGAAAGTTATCTAAGGCAGGGTTCCAGACCCATGTCAAAAGAAGCCCAGTTGGCAGGTTTTCTTTCTTTGTGGCTGCGACGGTTTGTACTTCCAGGGGCCAGTACAGTCGATAGATTTTACCGAGGCATATTATTTATTACTGTGTGTCTAGTATTTGGCTACAAGATGGCCATTCTTTCAGCGATGACTTGTCCCCTGAACGTAGGACTACGTTCTTTTGTTGACACTATGATGTATGTTAAGGCTGCCTAGCTGGATTTTCCCCGCACCGAAATGCCTTTTACTTATTTATTTGGGTGGTTATTGCTACATCATCCCAGCTTGATGGACCCTGATATGGGTGAAGTTGGAGGCAACTTTATCAGGCATTATTCCAATGCTTGATGGAATATAAACGCACATTCCGAATGCAGAAGAGCTTTGAACCGAGGATTTGGATGGAGATTTCAATGTGTCCTTCCTCCTCCTCCAGGATATGAGAATCTTCCTCCATAACTCATGGATTTAGAAACGGCATCTCTCTGTCTATCTCCGACTATTTTTGTAAGGTTGAAGACAATTCAACCGTCTCACCTAGTATATCGATTTGAGGAAGAGTGTTTTTTAGAACCATATTTGCCAAGTCGATTTGCTCGGCAATTTGGCTATGACCAGCTGCATATGGGAAATGCCACTACTTGCCTTCAGGCCAAGGATTTCTTGATTGACGGTGCTAGGGCTTGGAGATATTATAATGCCAGAGACACCAAAGCTATATTCTCCATGCTCCATAATCTTGCTCAAGGTCCGCGTATGTTATATACATATACGAATTTTTATACTTAGACAAATACTTTTGCCGAAAACTTTCATCTGGCCCATAGTTTTTCCAGTGATATGCGATCAAAGGCTAGAGTCCGTACTGCACAATTGTTTAGGGATGCAGAAGATCGAGACCCTGCCGATGAACCTCTGGAGGCTTCTCTTGTAGGCTTCCTAGATGAAATAATTGATCCGTTGGATGTATCATTAAAGGTACAAAAGGGAAAGTCTCCTGCCAAGGAGGTTAAGAAAAGAATGACTGGAGATTCATTTGCTCCTTCACATCATGATGATCTTCCTTCTTCACCTAAGGCTCCAGGGAAGAAAAAGACGAAAACCACTTTGGTCATTAGTGAACAACCTACTACCAGGACAACTCGGTCCCAGTCAAAGCAAATGCATACTGGGATATCCCCTGGAAAGGTGAGATAACTCCTTCGGTTCCAAAATAGAGTGGAGTCGCCCGAGAAAAAAATGCTCAGAATGCGAGGCAACCTTGATGAGGTCGAAGAAGAACCTGTAGCACTTCTGCTACGGAAGGCTAGAAAAAAATTGCTGGTGACTCGAGCAGAACGTCAAACAATTGACGCTTCCTCCATTCCTTCCAGACCAAAGGAATCTGATATATTATTACCCTCACAGAAGGATTTACCATCTCAAAAAGGTAATTTCTATTCTTTTAAGCATAATTTAAGATTTGAATGATATATATGGATATTATTCTTTTTCATCTACAGAGACTACAATAATTGATATTCCATTCTCAGTTACTACTGGGGAAATCCCAGGATATCGAGTTGTGCGAACGACTGTTTCCGTAACTGTACTGGCGATCTTTCGGCCGCTCAAACTCCTACTCGTTCCCAAGAAGATCAAGAAATGATAGATGCCCTCCTAGATTGTGACTATGGCAATGTGTCAATCAAAGATAATTTTGCAAGTGCTGTTGAAGAAGAACCTGTTTCAGAAGATGTCCCACTGATACCGACTAAAGAAGGCCATATAACTGTTGAGGGTGAAGAACATCGCGCTGTTGATGAGAGGCATCCAAGCCCAAAAACTGATGAGCCTGAAAATAACATAGATCAGACTACGGCTCTTGAAGATGTTGGGAATGATGAAAATCCTAACACTATTGTTGCAGAGACTCAGACCCATACCGATCAAGCTTTTGAAGTCAGGGATGCAGAAGAGATTGCCCCAGCTGACGAGGCAGAATCAGGGGCCAAAAGCAGCTATTTCTTATCAGGCAGTTCCGAAGCTGGAAGTAGTCAGGCAGCCGTATCTGAAACTACTATGGCCAGGCTCCACTCTGATCTGGACATGCCCCGTGAGACCCTATATGTTTTGCCAGGATCAAGTTAAATTTTGACTTTTATTTACCCTAATTCCTATAACGATGTGTAATGACTGTGTATGTTGATTACAGTGGGTCCTGTGAGGACACTTGCAACTGTCGCGTCGACCACATTTAGTTTAGCTCAACTATGACTCCCTTGGATATGGGGACACAAACTAGAGAGGGAAGTTCTTCCATGATGCTAATACTCGGGTCTCCTGGTGTACGATATGTAATTCCTCTAGCTACTGCAGAAATATGAAATCAAACAGAAGTGGCTACCTCGGGTATCTCAGCGATGAACAGAGCTGTCATCAAAGCTTATACTAATGCTTTCTTCACTTCTCTGAAGCCTCTAATTCAAATGGTTATGGAAAAGGACCAACCTTATGAGTCATTAAGGGGCCCTTTCTTCTTCATCATTGGAGCCATCCGCAAGATTGGTCATCTGGATAGAGTTAACTATTTAGATCATATTTTGAATGAGCTTGAAGAATCAATCAAATATTATAAAGATCTAACAAGAGGAAACATCCAGAAACTCGTAAATAATGAATGCGAGGCGATGGCTCGCGAGGCTGTAATACGAAAAGTAGATTTCAAAGCTTCTGTTGTAGCTTTCTCACAGCGCTCTGCAGAGTTAGAATCTCGCATTGTCGAGACAACTTCTTCTGTTGAGTGCTATAAGACTGAAGCTACAGAGAAAGAGAAAGAAGTTACTAAATATCAAGTCCGCCTCCGGGATCTAGAAATTGAAATGGCTTGACTCCAAGAAGCAGTCAAAGCAGCTCGACGACGTAAAGAAGAGGTATTGAAAATACATCAAATTGATGCGAGTCAATTAGATGACTTGAGGAGGCAACGGGATGCACTTATCTAAACCGAAGGTACAGAACTGGAACGCCGAACTGATTTGCTATAACCTTTTGATCCAGAGTCTAGGAGCGCTCTTGCTAGGAAAAGAGTACTCGACTCCAGAGTAGAGAGGGCTGAGAATTTGAAAAGACTGATCATTGATCTCAGTACTCAGCTCCCCAGTGAAGCAATCTATAGAAGCTTTTGTCTTTTTGTCTTTACATAATGTACTTTTTTGACATGTTGAACATTATTGAAATAAAAATTAATGCCCTTTTTGTGGTTCCATTACTTATTATATATCTATAGTAGATATAAGTAATAGATAAGAATAGTAAAAATATGTTCAGAGGTACCAGACATGACATATCTCCTAAAAGAAAATGACAATACTAATTATATCTGTTGAGAGGTAATGTGGACGTGACAAAATATAATTCTCAGAATATTATCATTTCAAAAGACGACTTTATCAGAGGTAATGTGGATGTAATAAGTCGCTGACGTAGATGATAGAATTCAGAGGCAATACGAACATGAATTCATGTATTCGTTGATTATCTTTGAATCAGCTAGGATTCAAAAATAAAAAACTTTTAAAACGAGTTTATGATCAGGTAATATGATGTGGATATATTCCGCTGGGGATTTTAATAGTTTATCAGAAGGGTGAACAAAAGACAATTACTCAATGTTTTTTTAGTATGTTCAACATTCAAAGAATATCTTACATTTCCTTCATACATAGTACTTTTTTAAGAATTTGCCATTGATAGGCATTATAGCCACTCAGCCATCCATCTCGGTTAGTTGATAAGCTTCGTTTCAGAAAACCTTGCTTACAAAATTGGGACCTTCCCATTTTGCTTTGAATTTGCCCTTGCTCATGTGTGTCATAGCCATTGGACGTCTGACAGTAAGGACTAGCTCACCTATTTGGAATGCTCGTACTTTGACCTTTCGGTTGAAAGCTTTAGAGATACAGGCTTGATATAGCTCAATTTGCTGTTGAGCTAGTAACCGTTTCTCGTCCAACGCTTTAAGCCGCTGAAGCCGAAGGCGGTCATTGTTTTATGTTGTGAGTTCATTGGCAATTGTAATCCTTAAGGAGGTAATTTGAATTTCCATTGGTAGGACAGCTTCATATCCATACACCAAGGAGAAAGGTGTGCAACCGGTTGGAGTGCGTATAGTAGTACGATAAGCCCATAGACATTCTCCAAACTTTTTACTCTAGTTTCTTTTATTGGTAGAAACAAATTTCTTGAGAAGCTTGATAATAGTTTCGTTGAATGCTTCAGCCAGACCGTTAGCTGCAGGATTATAGGTCGTGGAAGCAACATTATTGATTCTGTTATCATCACAAAACTAAGTAAACTTTTGACTGATGAATTGTGGTCCATTATCATGAATGATTCGTCGAGGAATACCGAATCTATGTATTATATGATGTTTAATAAAGTTGATGACGTTGCTAGTCTTGACTTCAGACAAAGGTACAACTTTGGCCCATTTCAAAAAGTAATCAGTTATAGCCAGTATAAACCGATGTCCTCTAGACGACGGTGGATTGATAGGACCAATGACATCTATACTCCAAGCTTCAAAGGGCTACGATGCGGCAGTCGGATAAAGGAACTCCGATGGTTGATGGATGAAGTCTGCATGGATTTGACAGGCTCGACATTTCTTGCATATTCAATGGCATCTGATACCATAGTAGGCCAATAGTAGCCCATACGTCAGATACTATCTTGTAATTTAGGACCAAGCTGAAGTGCACCACATACACCATCGTGAGCTTCCCGTAGTATTTGTTTTGGTTCATATCCAGCAAGACAACGTAAGAGTAGACCATCAAATGTTCGTCGATAAAGGGTCTTAGAAGTATGATTGTAATAAAACATGAGTGATCGCCCACGAATTGTTGTAGCTTCCTTAGAATCTTCAGGTAAAATATTATGTACTACAAAGTCAATGAAAGGAGCTCTCCAGTCTTCATTAATGATATTAATTTCAGTTGAATTGCTGAACTCAATATTTGAGTTATTTTCAATGTAAAATAACTCTCTGTTAGTGATGACAATCATCTGTTGCCTTTTTACTGGAATTGCTGATACGGTTGCCAGATTAACTAATGCATCAGCCTCCCTATTGTATGTCCGACGTACATGTTCAATGAAGAAGCCCTTAAATAATGTAGCCAGCCTAACCGCTGCTTCATGATATGGGATAAGATCCTGGTGTTGAACTTCATACATGCCTCTAACCTGATTGACAATCATTTTAGAGTCTCCATATACTTTAAGATATTCAATATCTAATTGTTTAGCCAATTGGAGACCAATAAGCAGAGCTTTGTATTCAGCCACGTTATTGGAACACGACTCGTCTTAAGAATAAGCTTTTTGAATAGCTAAACCTTTTGGCAATACGAGGATGATTCCAACTCCAGCGACAATGGCACCTTTTGGTCCTATTCTGGATGCACCATCAAAGAATAGATACAATGCAAGAATTTCTTCTGAAATCATGTTGGATTGCAAAGTTTCTTCTGGAATCTTGTCATAGAGTTTAGATGTTTCGGGAATTGGATGAGCTGCCAGGAAGTTAGCAAGAGCATGACCCTTAACAGACTTTTAAGGAATATAAACCATATTATATTGTGCTAATAATATGGCCCATGTAGCAAGCCTGGAATTGAGTGTACTGGGCTTCTTCATCAAGACCCGGAGAGGGTTAACTCTGGAAATAACATAAATAGTTTGGCCGGTGATATAATGTCTCATCTTTTGAACAACAAACATCAAAGCTAGACATTCTTTTCCTACTGGGATATATCGATGTTCAGTTCTGAACGGCTGAGATAATAGATAGCTTGCTCATAACCTTCTTTATTCTTTTGAGCTAGTAAGGCACCCAATGAATGATCCATCGCTCGAATATACATCAGGAAGGGTATTCCTGAGACTGGAGGTACTAGAACTGGAGGGTTCATTAAGTACCAATTTATATCTTCAAATGCTTGCTGGCATTCTTTAGTCCAAATAAAAGACACACCTTTCTTCATGAGTTGAGTGAACGGTCTACAGCGTCCAGAGAGATTTGAGATGAATCTCCTGATGTACGCAAGTCATCCCTGGAATCCTCGTAGCTCTTTTAGGTTGCATGGAGGACGCATCTTTTGAATGGCTTTAATTTTCTCAGGGTCAACGTGTATACCTTTAGAGGTAATAATGAATCCAAGAAATTTACCACTAGAAACACCCAGGAATGACTTAGTGGGATTCATCTTATGTTGATGTTGGCGCATTAGATTGAATATAGTTCTCAAGTCTTGGATATAATTTTCCTTTAGACGACTTTTGACAGCAATATCATCTACATAGCATTAAAATATCTTTCACAAATGATCACGGAAGATAGTAGTCATAGTTCGCTGATAAGTTGCACCAGCATTTTTAAGACCGAACGGCATGACAGTGTAGCAATAGACTCCGAGAGGAGTACGAAAAGATATATATTTCTTATCTCCTGGATGCTTCTTGATTTGATTATATCCTAAAAATCCATCCATAAAAGACATTTGTTCAAATCCGCAAGTATTGTCGATCACGACATCAGTGATCGGAAGAGAAAATTCATCCTTGGGACAAGTTTCATTGAGGTCTCTGAAGTCGATACAGACTTGGACCTTCCCTATTTTCTTCATAACTGGTAAAATATTAGCCACCCAGTCAGGATATTGTTCTTCTCTGACAAAGCCACAGGCGATGAGCTTCTTGACTTCAGCTTCTGTGGCGTCCATCATGTCAGGTCGGAATCAACGTTGTTTGACTGGCCTTGTATTCGACAGAATATTGAGCTTGTGGGTAGCGATCTGAGGATCCAATCCTGAAATGTCTTCATAGCTCCAGGCGAATACATCAATGTATTCCCTAATAAGTTGAATCAATTCTTGTTTATCCGCTTCAGGGAGGCTTTTGCTGATGAAGATTGGTCTTGGGGAGGCTTCGTCTCCAATATCGACTTGAACCAACTGATCTTTGGTAGGTAGCTCACTTTGCTCGAAGCGAAGCTCCCATTGTGTATCCATCCTTTGTGTCCAAGGATAAAATTTTGGGGCTTCGGTAAAGTCTTCGTCATCTTCCAAGAACTCAGCAGTTACCATATTAGAAGATAGAGTCACTCGATGAACGTGCCCTACACTGGTGTCTGAATCCCATGAAACAGAGTCAGAAAAGATAGATCATTCTTCTTTATTAGATTCAGAGGCTTCTGGAGTTGGAGTTGGCGAGGTATAACCCAATCCCCGCTTCGTTTTGCTGTAATATTGTTGTGACTTTCCTTTTGGAGTAGAGATGCGAATAGGAGTTCACCTTCCCTTACCACCATTGAGACTAGCTTTAAAATTATAGCCCATCTTTTGAATGATATCTTTTGATTTTTGACTATAACGACATAGTTGAAGTCTTCTGTTATCTTGATTTTCTTCTTCACTATCGGGCATGATCTTATGTTCTGTTCCTTTACTAAAAAGTATAGGAAATTTATCTTTCTTCCTGGAAGGAACTAAGAAGAAGGAGTCTTGCATTGATTCGAGCAATACTTCGTCTTGGAGAGGTTGAACTGCTCTTATTGTAAGTGATTCGAAGTTATCTAACATTTCTAAATTACATCGAGTATAATAAAAGACATCAGTATATTGTAAAGGAGAAGCTACTTTATTGATTTGTACATCATCATTTACAACAGGATTTTTGGCCTTAATAGAAGGCTTAGTAAAGTTGATAACCAGAGGAGGAGAAGGAGAAGAAGAAGGGGAAGGTTTATTACAACGAAGGTCAATAACAAGAGTCTAGAAGAGGTGAGCTCCTTCTGTTCTATTTTTACAGCAGGAGGCTGTTTGTTATGAACAAAAATATGGATGTCAATGTCTAAAAGAAAATGGATGAGTAGTATGTCCTTTGACTGGGATTTGTTTGCCATAAAATATAAAAGAACAGAACAATTATCGGAGGACCAGACTTTTACTTCACGTTATAAACTCGCTTGTACAAAGAAAGACTAGGGACGAAAACCTAGGTACAGCAATCTAAGTACAATTGTTTATTTTAGATTCTGAGGGGTGACGATAGAGGCTCGGGAAGGCGACGGCAGCCCTGTCTTACTCCTTGGACGATCGGTATGTAGTCTTGGCTCCTGTGAAAAGATGGTCGACGTCGATAAAGAAATGCTCTCCTTACTCTCCTTCGGGTTGCTCTTCTGACTTCTCTCTTTCTCTGTGGTTTTCTCTCTGATTATTAGGGGGAAGCTCTCTTTGTCTCTCTCCTTCTGATCGTGTATATTTTACAAGGGAATGGCACCTTGCTATTTATAATAGTGGGGGCATTATTAGGGTTTGCAATGATTGCCCACTCTCAAAGTGGCGGCGGCCTGATAAGTAATCAATCGGGACCATTAATCTTGAGCGTGAAGGATCTGGGCCATTAATGAGGATTATGCCAAATCCCATCAATAATAAATGCTGATTGCAATGAATCTTCATCATGATGGTTTGCTGATGTCTGCAAATCTAAATGAATCAATTTAATTCATTCTCTTGCCACGTGTCCCAAATTATTGGGATCTGATCCAAGATTTGATTATCTTTAGGACACGTGTCCTGTCATCATTATTGAGCCGCATGAGGAGTGTTCATATTTGGGCCGTATGAAGGTCGTCATGACCGAGCCGTATGGAAGATTTCATGACCGAGCCGTATGAATAGTCTCTACACTCGAACCGTATGAAGGTTGTCATGACCGAGCCGCATGAATATGTTCATGACCGAGCCGCATGGGGGTCTTCATGGCCAAGCCGCACGAGAGTCTTCATGGCCGAGCCGCATGGGTTTTTTCATGGCCGAGCCGCATGGGGGCCTTCATGGTTTGAACCGCATAGATTTCTTTGCACTGGCCGCATGAACTCGCCTAGTCTGGCCGCATGGACCTGCCTCGAAGCTTGGTATACAGTGCCGTATTGGTGAAGATTTTTCTTATTTCCTAGAAAAATTTTGCTTTTCGTGTCAGTCATTATGATAACTTTATGTCAGGTCTGTCATCTGTCAGCTATCAGCCGTCAGAACATTAAATACGTCCAGACGTTGAGCACAGCTGTTTTGAATGCCACCTGGCCTCTCTCTCTGAGCCGCATGGAGTTTACTCGAGTTGCCTATGTGTTTGAGCCGCATGGGACTCCTGAGCCGCATGAAGCTCGTCTGATTTTGAGCCGCATGAAGCTTCCTGGGTTCTGTGCCGCATGGAGAACGTTTCATGACCGAGCCGCATGAAGGACGTCTCATGACCGAGCCACGTGAGGAATGTCTCATGACCGAGCCGCATGAAGGACGTCTCATGACCGAGCCGCATGAGGAATGTCTCATGACCGAGCCGCATGAAGGACGTCTCATGACTCGCATGAGGAATGTCTCGATCAGCCCGTGCACTCGCTTTGTGGGCTCGGGTATCCCGAACACACGAGTGCGTAGGTATCATGTTTGCTCCCTAATGTGGGGCTAATAGAAATACTTGCCCTCGATCTTTGTTGGGAGACTCTTGAGAACCACTCTGTCCGTTTGCCGCCGGGGGCTGGACACGAGCGGCTCTGTACAACTTTCCATCAGAGGCCCACTTAGCGGGACGCTCTTGATGGTCAGAGGTTGGGACAGCTGACTGAGCCCGATGAGCCCGCGCTGTCCTAGACTTCTTCTACTTAGCATCCGAAGGTGCGCAATAGGAAGAGTCCAAGTTTGGAAGGAGGGAAGAGAAGTTGGTGCCCTTTTCAAAGGAAGAAAGGGGGCTCTATTTATAGAATGGAGTGAGCCCTTTCTTCTTCTCCTTTCCGATGTGGGACTAAAAGCAATATTTTCCATGCTTCTACAGGACCCCCTTCAAAGTTTCCAAATTGTAAATTTGGAACACTTTGAATAAGAAGCATGGAAAGTAGAGTTGTTTGGGTGTAGCAATCCAATCAGAGGTAGCATGGACGTGATGGATTTGGGTAGTTTCGCTGGAGATTTTATGTGGACTTATCATCCTTGGCGTACCTCGGTTTTAGGTACGAATAATAAGTTGAGAGAGGGAACCATCATATTTACCCAGAGGGGATTAGGACGTAGTAAATATGGGTCTAAAGTAGAGCCTTCCTACTCAGAGGTAATGAGGACGTGGTAGGAGTGAACTCGAATAAGGATACATAGAACAACTCTGAGGTGCTATCAACATAGAAGTTCTATACATTGGGTGAAAGAATGCTATGGAACAGCTGGGCTCCGAAAGCATGTGATGATGAGGAAAGATGTGGATGTACTAGGGGACCTAGTACGGCATTTAGGGTCAACAGAGGACATTTGTGGACCTATTATCCTTGGCATACCTTGGTTTTAGGTACGGATAATAAGTTTGATAGGGATACCTAGAACAACTCTACGGTAAGGCGAATATGGAGGTTCTTGGTATCGGACGAAAGAATGCCATGGAGCAGCTGGGCTCCCGGGGTATGATGAGAAATTTGCGGTCAACAGAGGACATTTGTGGTCAACTGAGGACATTTATGGGCCTATTATCCTTGGCGTACCCTGGTTTAGGGTACGAATAATAAGACGAGAGAGAAACAACATACTTACTCAGAGGTAATGAGGACATGGCAAGTACGAAGGTTTTACCGTAGAGTCTTCCTACTCAGAGGTAATGAGGACATGGCAGGAGTGCACTCAGCGGAGAATATTTGTGGACCTATTATCCTTAGCGTACTCCGATTGTGGGTACGAATAATAAGTCGAAAGGGATCAACATACTTACTCAGAGGTAATGAGGATATGGCAAGCATGAGGGTTTCTTCGACGGAGCCTTCCCACTCAGAGGTAATGAGGACATGGCAGGAGTGGGCTCAATGAAGGAGGGTACATAGAACGACTCAGAGGTAATGAGGACATGGAAGTTCTATGTAAAAGGGTGATTTGTTTTTGGCAGAAGTGAAACGACTCAGAGGTAATGAGGACATGGCCGTTTTGGAATTTTGTTGATCTGTTACCCCTTTTGTGCACTGGGAGTACAGGTAGTGGATCATGAGGGAGGATCTCTTCCAGGAAGAAGGTTCAGAGGTATGGTCATACATGACTTTCCCCCGAAAGAGTGACCAGAATGTGAGTTCAGAGGCACCTGCGGGTACATAACTCGATAATTTGGAATATTGTGGAAGTGAGTTCAGCGGTACTGGAGGGTACATAACTCAATAATCTGGGATTTGGAGAATGTGAGTTCAGCGGTACCGGAGGGTACATAACTTAATCATCGGGTTTTCTCTTCTTCTTTTTTTTGAGGATGTCGTTTCGGACGTAATACTTCTTCAGGAACATGCCATTGATGGGCAACATGAGCAAGTCTCAGTGCGAGCAGCCACATACTTGGCCAGCTCTGACTCTTCTTCGGCCACCCCCTGTGTAAATGCAGACTGGAAGGACGACCCGGGGAGCTTGATCGTCAACGGTTCAGTTGATGGAGTTGAGCGTGGAGTTGTTGGCAGACTAGCGACCCCTAGTTTGGCACTTGTTGTGGAGCGAGGAGTGGCCGGTTCGCTAGAAGTATCAGATCTTGCATCGGGGTGACGACCCTTCTTGGGAAGGCGTATTGTCAGTGGTTTGTCGGAGGGATTGAGCTTCTCCATTTAGGGCTGACCGACTCTCGGCAGTCTGATTGTTAGTGGCCCTATTGTGGATCTTGGCACTTGACCAGACCTTGGTAGCCGGATTATCATCTGCTCTTCCTGCGCCGAGAGGCTGATCGCGTCCTTCCGTAGTTTGCGAGCTTGGAGGTGGATCGTCAGAGGTACTTCTGATCCCGTGGTCGTTTCGATACCAGCTTGTTCATTTCCTTCATCAAGGTACCTCTTCGACTTTTCTTATATACAGGAGTTCGAGTAGTAAGATTCGACCCCTTTGAAGGGATCGATGTCAGCAAATTCTGTCTTCACAAAGCCGTGTTTGTTGACATATTTGAAGCATTGGTGCAGCGTGGAAGGCGCGATCATATAATCGTGTATCCATGGGTGCCCTAAGAGGATGTTGTAAGAAGTGTCTGCATCGATGACGTAGCAGGTGACTTCTGGTTGGAGGTCGCCAATTTGGCACTTCAGACGAATCTTCCCAATAGGGTAGCTTCTACCGAATTGAAACCGCTGATGGCGGTGCTTGTAGGTGTCAGGCGATGCATTGGGATACGGAGATGGTGTAGCAGACCTTTCGGGATGATGCTTATAAAAAAGTCTGGGTCAATGTGCATCTGATCCACCTTTACGTCGCCGATGTATCCAGTATAGTATAGTGGGCGATCGTGCAGGTTGGTTTTGATGAGCATGTCCTGCGGAGTGAAGACGATGTTGGGCATTGCTCCCGTACAGGCACTGTCCTGGAGATCCACAGGTGAGTCCTCCCCAGTGAGGTTGGATTGAGCCAGATAGACATCAGCATTTTGGAGTGCTTCGCTTATTGCAATACAAACGTCTTTGGAGAGCTTTAGGAGTTCGTACAGTGATAACTTGGCCGGTGTGTTAGCCAATTGCGCTAAGATGTCAAAGTTGTAGGGTATCTCTAGCCCTTGGGCTGCTTCTTCTCGGAGGGATTTGTCGAAGAGAGTCTCCCTCGGCCTAGGCTTGTCGGTCGTTGAAGGCTGAGCCGGTTCCGGAGCATCAGCTGTAGTGGGTTGTTGGTTTTCAACCGGATTGTCAACCACAGGTTGGGATTGCGCTCCGGACCATGTGACGACGGCTGTTGCTTTCTCGTTGTCTGTCGAGATTGTGTGGCAGGTCCTGACCTTTCCATTTTTCTTCTTGTCGGTGGAAGATGGTGTGGGCCGAGTCACTTCTGACACTAAGTCTGGATGGACCCATATGACCTTCCCTCGAGATGTGGTGAGGGGTACTAGACTGGCAGCCTGATCTCGGGGGGGTGGAAGATTGGTAATCTCCATTGTCGCTAGAGGGACGGGGACCACACCGTCTTGAGTCTCCGTCGGAAAGAAGCTGCCGAATTGTACGGACACCATATTGGCCGCCACGGTTACCTCTTCGAAATCGATGGCCAGAGCGTTCGAATCGATGAGGTTTTGTATGTACCGTTTCAGCTGGTAGCAATCATGTGTAGCATGATGGACATAGCGATGATAATGGCAGTACTTTGGATTCTTCGTCTCTGCTGGCCGCGGTTCCCGCCTTGGTGGAGGAAGCTGAATCCTGTCCCCTTGTATGAACATGTCCAAGATGGGCTTGACGTGACCGTCTTCGAAGGAGTAAGTAATTTGCGGCCATTGTTTGTCTGCTGGCTTCGGCTCAGGTTTTTGTGTTGTATCGGCCACCATAGCCTGCTTTTTCTTGCTGTCCCGATTGTTGGAGGGGCTACCCTCATTATCGTTGTTAGGACACTTGCCTTTGCTTTCTCCTTTCGAGATGTGCAATCCTAGTTGGCGAGCCTTCTTCAGTCGTTCTTCGGCGCTTGTGACGCTGATGATGAAGGTCTTCCAATCTTTAAATTGACTTTCGCTCATCCAGAGACTGATTGTTGGAAGCAGTCTCTTTTGGCAGATCTCAATAAAAGAGGAATCTGGATTTCCGGAGGACAGCTTCATGGCGGTTTGGCGGAACCGCTCAATATAGTTCTTTGTTAACTCCTTCTCCCCTTGGACGACGTCCATGAGGGTGGACATGGTGACATCCTGTCCTACTTCGTAGAATCTCTCCAAGAACATGCGCTTGAAGCCGGCGAAGGAATGGATGCAATTGTCCGGCAGATTACGATACCAGTCGAAGGTGACTCCTTCCAATGCCCCAATGAATAATCGTGTGAGGATAGCATCATCGTGTGGCAGATGGTCAGTGGTGTCCTCAAAGTACGTGATGTACCGACTTGCTGAGGTCTTGCCGTCATATGGGTTGATGTTAAACGACTTATATCTTGGTGGGAACGGAACATCCCTCCATTCAGCAGGATATGGTTGCCGTATTCTGAGGTCTTGAGCGTTTTCTCGGGCATGGAACATGGCTCGGAGCTCCTGAACCTCTTTTCTTACTTCTCGGGCCTCATCTGTCGTGGTAGGGGCTGTTATTTCGGGAGGATTATTGCCCGGGTTTGGTGCCGCTGAATTCGAGTCCGCATTGACCGCGGGACCCGTGCTTGTTTGGCCAGGCGTTCCTCCTTGCAGAGTTGGAAGAGCGGCTTTGATTTCTTCTACAGACTTGACCAAGGCCTGTAGTATAGCCTCCAAAGTGTCGATACGTTGGCGATCGCTGGAACCACCTTGGTTGCTGTCCCTCATAAATACCGTCCTTACATGAGGAGTGATGGAAGGAATGGTGGAGGATGTGCCCTCGGAGTCGTACCCATGTACCAAAAAGTCATCGGGATATGTGGGAATATTGTCTTCTGGTTCGAACTCGGAGGGAATAGTACCCCCAGCCTCAGAATCTACTTCGTCTTGAGAATCATGGATGTCCTCGGGGACATCGGTGCCTGTCGTACCTGATGGGAGAGTCGTTTCCCCGGGCTCGGCTCCTTGAAACATCTGGTTGTTACAGATGTTCGGAGGAGTGCTACCTCTAACCCCCAGCGATGTGGATGATGAATTTTCCACTGCAGCAGATTTCGTCTTTGAACGGGTGTGTTGGAATACTCCGGTGGAAGACAACCGTTTAGACGACAGTTTCTTAGCTGTAGTGGTTGATATCTTAGGACTGGAGATGCTTGCCTTTTTCCTCCTTCCTTCGACGGGGACCTTCTGAACGGAATTGCAGGAGACAACAGGAGGTGCCTCATCTTCTGAGCTCGGATGCTGTAGTCTTTGGAAGACGGATGGCCGATCTTCCGTCACTGTCGCGTTGTTGCAACAGCAGTTGACGATGATTTGGGTGTAGCGATGTCCAAGAGATGACTCTTTGCACGCTGACACTCCTTCTCTTTCCTTGCGTTTGTGGAGGATCGCCTCCCGTAGGTTAGAGGAACCATTCTGTCCGTTCGCCGTCGGGGGCTGGACTCGAGCGGTTGTATACAACTTCCCATTCGAGGCCCGGGTGATAATCAACGGGACGCCCCGATAGTTAGAGGTTGGGACAGCTGACTGGGCCTAATGAGCCCGTGCTGCCCTAGACTTCCTCCTTTTAGCACTTACGGGTGCGTAATAGGAGGAGTCCAAATTGAATACCACAGAGTCTGGCTTATCATCCAGAGAACTATAAGGGTCAGGACCGCATGAGAGACGGTCGAAGACTGAACGAGAGAAGGGTAGAATGGACGTTATGCGGCTAGGGTTGGGTACCGTGCAGGCTGTCTGCATGCGGTTGTCTTCTGCCGTCGGATGAATTATTTTTGTGCGGGTAGGAGCCACGACCGTACAGACTGGCCGCATGCGGTTGGTAATTGTGGCCGCATGGGTTTTCTGCAAGCGATTGACTTTTCTGGCCGCATGGGTTTCATCCATGTGATTGGCAGCTGTAGCCGCATAAGTTATGCGGCTGACAGTTGTGGCCGCATGAGTTTTCTTCATGCGGCTGACTGATGTAGCCGCATGAGTTTTCTTCCTGCGGCTAACATCCTTATGCGGCTCTGATCGTATAGAGTTCCTCTTTGCCCCTGCAAGTCCAACATCATAGTATTTTCTTCTACCGGACTTGGGGACAGCAGAGTTGTCTACGGTCTGAAGTGGGGCCGCAGAAGAGTCCTTCTCGCCGTCTTGAGCAACAGATGGTATCCCGTCGAGGGCTTGGGAAGGAGCAAATGATTTTGGCCTCCACTCTCTGCGAGCCTTTGTCGTACCGGTGCGCTTCTGGACCGGGCCAGCGCTTCCCTCGGAGAGCATCTCTCCAAACGCCTGTTGGTCGAAGCGGACGACCATCTTTTGTTGCGTGGAGCCAAGCTTGGCTGCATCCGATTGCGTTACCAACTCCTCAGCCGTAGAGAAGTTCGTCCCCAGCAGAGTCGCCATCGTGTTTGCCATGAAATATAAAAGAACAAAACAATTATCGGAGGACCGGACTTTTACTTCACGTTACAAACTCGCTTGTACAAAGAAAGCCTAGGGACGAAAACCTAGGTACAGCAATCTAAGTACAATTGTTTATTTTAGATTCTGGAGGATGACGATAGAGGCTCGGGAAGGCGACGGCAGCCCTGCCTTACTCCTTGGATGATCGGTATGCAGCCTTGGCTCCTGTGAAAAGATGGTTGGCGTCGATGAAGAAATGCTCTCCTTACTCTCCTTCGGGTTGCTCTTCTGACTTCTCTCTTTCTCTGTGGTTTTCTCTCTGATTATTAGGGGGGAAGCTCTCTTTGTCTCTCTCCTTCTGATCATGTATATTTTACAAGGGAATGGCACCTTGCTATTTATAATAGTGGGGGCATCATTAGGGTTTGCAATGATTGTCCACTCTCAAAGTGGCGGCGGCCTGATAAGTAATCAATCGGGGCCATTATTCTTGAGCGTGAAGGATCTGGGCCATTAATGAGGATTATGCCAAATCCATCAATAATAAATGCTGATTGCAATGAATCTTCATCATGATGATTTGCTGATGTCTGCAAATCTAAATGAATCAATTTAATTCATTCTCTTGCCACGTGTCCCAAATTATTGGGATCTGATCCAAGATTTGATTATCTTTAGGACACGTGTCCTGTCATCATTATTGAGCCGCATGAGGAGTGTTCATATTTGGGCCGCATGAAGGTCGTCATGACCGAGCCGCATGGAAGATTTCATGACCGAGCCGCATGAATAGTCTCTACACTCGAACCGTATGAAGGTTGTCATGACCGAGCCGCATAAATATGTTCATGACCGAGCCGCATGGGGATCTTCATGGCCGAGCCGCACGAGAGTCTTCATGGCCGAGACGCATGGGTTTCTTCATGGCCGAGCCGTATGGGGGCCTTCATGGTTTGAACCGCATAGATTTCTTTGCACTGGCCGCATGAACTCGCCTAGTCTGGCCGCAAGGTCCTGCCTCGAAGCTTGGTAGACAGCGCCGTATTGGTGAAGATTTTCCTTATTTCCTAGGAAAATTCTGCTTTACGTGTCAGTCATTATGACAACTTTATGTCAGGTCTGTCATCTGTCAGCTGTCAGCCGTCAGAACATTAAATGCGTCCAGACGTTGAGCACAGCTGTTTTGAATGCCACGTGGCCTCTCTCTCTGAACCGCATGGAGTTTACTCGAGTTGCCTATGTGTTTGAGTCGCATGGGACTCCTGAGCCGCATGAAGCTCGTCTAATTTTGAGCCGCATGAAGCTTCCTGGGTTCTGTGCCGCATGAAGAACATTTCATAACCGAGCCGCATGAAGGACGTCTCATGACCGAGCCGCGTGAGGAATGTCCCATGACCTAGCCGCATGAAGGACGTCTCATGACCGAGCCGCATGAGGAATGTCTCATGACCGAGCCGCATGAAGGACATCTCATGACTCGCATGAGGAATGTCTCGATCAGCCCGTGCACTCGCTTTGTGGGCCCGGGTATCTCGAACACACGAGTGCGTAGGTATCATGTTTGCTTCCTGATGTGGGGCTAATAGAAACACTTGCCCTCGATCTTTGTTGGGAGACTCTTGAGAACCACTCTGTCTGTTTGTCGTCGGGGCTGGACACGAGCGGCTCTATACAACTTTCTATCAGAGGCCCACTTAGCGGGACGCTCTTGATGGTCAGAGGTTGGGACAGCTGACTGAGCCCGATGAGCCCGCGCTGCCCTAGACTTCTTCTACTTAGCACCCGAAGGTGCGCAATAGGAAGAGTCCAAGTTTGGAAGGAGGGAAGAGAAGTTGGTGCCCTTTTCAAAGGAAGAAAGGGGGCTCTATTTATAGAATGGAGTGAGCCCTTTCTTCTTCTCCTTTCCGATGTGGGACTAAAAGCAATATTTTCCATGCTTCTACAGGATTATGAGAACATCATCTGAGGTGTCTTTCTAATCTTTTTTACTATCCATCGCCAACACAACCTTCATGAACTCTTCTTTGTACATCCGAGAATCAGTACAATATGCTTTAATGCCCCTGAAATGATTTAGGTCAGCTACTTCCTTATGTACTTATCCATTGACGTCTACATATTTAAAGCATTGGTGGAGAGTGGATGGTACAATATTATGCTTATGTAGAAAGGGTCTTCCCAGCAAAGCATTATAAGAGTTATGATTATCGATCACGTAGAAAGTAACCTTTGTACGAAGATTGCCTATTGAAACTTTCAGGCGAATCTTCCCCAAAGGTTCACTTCTTCCATAATTAAATCCCAAGATTATCGTGATAGTTGTTGAAAGATTATGTACATGGATCTTTAATGCATCTAGTAGAGTCTTTGGCATGATGCTGAGTGCAGACCCAGGGTCGATCAAGATGCGATCAACCTTCATGGTATCGACATATCCCGTGAAGTAGAGGGGTCGGTCATGACGATTATCTTCCAGTAGCATATCATCTTGTGTAAAGATGATGTTGGGCATCAGCTCCATCACACTATGACAATGAAAGCAGGTTATAGGCTCCTCCTCTGGCTTCTTGAGGAGTGTTAGACAAGTATCAGCTTACATCAAAGCTTTACTCAATATTTCTTGGGTTTCCTTTGAGTGACGCAGTAACTCAAAAATTGATAGCCTTGTCGGGATATTAGACAACTGAGCCAGTATATCAATGTTATATGGCTTCTCGAGTCCCAGAGCTGGAGTCTTCTTTAATACTTTATCAAAACGGACAGACTGCTTTCCTTTGTCGGCTGTCGCCGGTTTGGGAGGAGTTGGTTCCACTGGAGGTGATGAAACAGATAAAACATTGTCACCAGGAGAAGATGATGCTGGAGGAAACTTTAGGGCTAGAGCAGGGTTCTCTTGATCTTCTGAATATTCTCTCAGGTAAAGTCTTCAAGACCTGGTACCAGTTAAGACCTCTTCTTCGGATACAGGTTCAAAGGATACCATATTGTAACGCTTTGCCTGGATCTTGCTTTTGGAAGTTTTTTTTTGGTAAGATGAAAAGTTTGTCCAGTAACCCAAACCAACACAAGATTGGTTGTGTGAAAGGCATAGAGAAAGAGGTACAAGAGATCTTTTTCCATGATTCAAGCCGGAAGTCTTTTGTAGATCATATCCCATCTTCTTCATGAGTTTGCAGGATTGTTGACTATATATATAGAAGGCTGGTTGATAATTGGTTTCTAGCTTTGGCAGCATTATCTCAGAAGAAGAAGAAGAATCTGCCGTCGAGGTGAAGGTAGAAGTTAAAGGTGGAGGACAATGTTCACCCAATAAAGTCATGTGACATGACGTGTATTTGGTTGCTTTCTTGGACTTCGTGGACGAATAATGTACCTTAAAGTCAGCCACCAAATCAGGATGGATCCACATAATCTCCCCTTTATCAGTAGCCAGAGGAATAAGACCATCAGTTCGTACAGGTAGGAGATTAAAAATCTCCAAAGTGGTTCTCGTGATGGGGATGACACCGTCCTGCACAAGTTGACCAGAAAAATTGCCATATTGTATAGAGACGACGTTAGTCGTTACAGTCTTTTCGTCTAATTGGAGAGTAATTGCACCAGAATTAACCATCTCCTGGATCTTGCCTTTTAATTACGTAGCATGTTCGAGTTGGATGTTCGATAAATCTGTGGTATACACAATATTTAGGGTGGTCAGTTTTACCTACTTCCTCTCGTCATTTTTTCTCTGGTCATTTTTTCTCTGGCAGTTGAAGTTTATTGCTCTTGATCAGGCAATCAAAGATGCTTATAACAACATCTTCATCAAAGGAGTATTCTTCTTTTGGACGTGGTGCTCTCTGTGGTGGTGCCGTTGGAGTAGGTGTTGATTGACCTATATTGACGGCTAGAGTTTCTTTGCCTTTGACATTGATAGACAAAGTCTCTTTACCCTTGCAGTTGGTCTGACGGCCAACGTTATTTGATGTAGCATGTTCAGCTTTGTTAAGATTAGACATCTGAATACCTAATTGCTTAAACTTATCAGTACTTTCCTCTGTCGCTTTAGCATTCACTATGAATGAAGGCTAATCCTAGAACTATGTCGATCCAGTCCACATGCTGATTATAGGCAACTGGTTTGACTTGCAAGTGTCTATAGTCAAAGCATCTGGAGTTTCGAGAGGCATTTTGAGTGCATCACGGCAGAATCGTTCAATAAACCATTTAATTGTTTTATTGTGTCACTGTTTAATTTTAATGAGAGCAGACATAGTTGTGTTGTTTGTTCCCTCATAGAATCATTCCAGGAATATTTGTTTGAATCCAGAGAAAGAGGTTATACAACCATCTGGCAAATTGCGGTACCAGTCGTAAGCAGCACCTGCTAAACATCCGACAAATACTCTAGTGATTAGAGCGTCATTTGGCAATAGTTGATCAGTCATTACCTTAAAGGGATTGAGGTACTGACTTGGAGATGTGCTACCATCAAATAGCATAATAGTAGGGGGTTTGTATTTGGCAGTAAATTGGACTTTCTTCCACTCTATAGGATAACGCTGCTTGATCCCAAGCTTTTGCAAGCCGTCTTTCTATTTGAAGGCTTCAAATTGAGTACGTAAAAGTTTTACAGCCTCATTGGTATCTTTCGATGATTGTGGAGCAGTAGAATAATTTGATATGTTGGGAGCGGTACTGCATGATAAGTACCACCCCCAGCACCAGATTGACTTGGAATAGCCTGCACAGGTATGAAAGTGGTGTGAGGAGACTGTACCCCCAGACCAATGTTGACGGAAGCTGATGTCGCTATAGGTTCTTGGGTTAGAATTAGATTTGCAACCGGTGGAACCGTATGATGTGTCATAATTATAGCATGCATGCCTATCATCATCTCAACCATGTACTTCAAACTAGCCTCGAAAGCATCAATTCTCTGCTCTTGATTGTTAGAACTGGAAGCATCTTGACCTTCTGTGACGACATAAGCAGTCACTTCTCTAGCTATCGAAGACGAACTAGTAGAAAAGATGGTCCATTTAGAACTTTTATTATCAACATCAAAGTCATATAAGGAACTACCCCCAGATAAGTGACAAGGATATCCTTTTGTCTGAAGGCATCTTTATTGGAATCAGGAAGATTCCTTTGACCGATTGTTTCTTAGTCGGAAGGAAGATTCCTTTGACCGATTATTTCTTGGTCAGAAGGAAGATTCCTTTGATCGATTGTTTCTTGGTCGAAAAGAAGATTCCTTTGACCGATTGTTTCTTGATCGAAAGGAAGATTCCTTTGACCAATTGTGTCTTGGTCGAAAGAAATATTCCTTTGATCGATTGTTACTTGGTCGAAAGAAAGATTCCTCTGACCGATTGTGTCTTAGCTTCTTGATCTGGTATATTGGTATACTCTTTTGTCGGATTCACGAATCCGATCTAAGTACTGTTGACTGGGATTGGGGGATGCATTGCGTCTCAGGCGCTTTCTACCCCCAATGCTTTGAGACGTCATGTTGACAGAAGCATGCAACAAATCATCTTCATCCACTATCATCGGTTGAGGAATCTGAGAGTACTTCAGACGGTCAAAGACAGACCGTTTAGCTGATTGAGAACAACATTTGATAACTACCTCTTGGTGATGGTTACAGTAATGTTCTTGGGGCTGTATTACAGATGGATGAGATGGATTTATGATCTTCTGCTTCTGTTTAAGAATTTCATGGAGATCGGTTACAACAACAGGATGAGAAGAAGTCGAAGGAACATATTCTTTAATGATGTTAAGAACATAATTCCGATTCTTGGGATGTCCCATTCCTTGAGTGTATAAGGAAGCGCTGAGTTGGTTAGCATAGGTAAAGGGGTTCTTGACTTCAGAAGTCTGCTTTTGGCACAAGTTAGCATTGGCGCAGGCTGTTTGCATTTTACAAAAGTAGGTGTTGACTGGCGCCTGTTGAGATAGGTGCGCAGGTCAGATAGGTCTGCTACTTGTATATCTGTCTGAGATACTAGCAGCTTACCCTGCTTGGATCTTGAGATGCACAAGGTTGGAAGATCCGGAGTTGCATTCTTGGGATTTGGTAGAATCCCTTTTTGTGTTGTGCAACCTATTCTTATGTGCCTGGCCTAGCGCAACTGGGTAACAGAAAGTTCAATTTGAACAGAACTCACTTTCTTAGCAGAGATTTGATTGTTTCTGTTCAGAGGAGTAGAGTTCCAGCCCAAAAGAGCTTTTATACTGACTGGTACATAGGCTCCACCAGAGATACTTTCTACCGAGTCAAGGACTGGAGAAGAATTAGAAAAGGCCAAATGACACTTTCCTTTATTCTGTGACGAGACTGCAATAGGTGTATTCCTTGCCAAGTTCAAATTTGGAGAAGGAGTAGCTAAAGAGCATTTTCTTTTGTTTTGTGACTGAAAGGCCATTGGCGTAGGTTGCGCCGGTTGTGGAAAGGCCAAAGGGCGCTTCCCTTTGTTCTGTCTAGCACTCTCGCTAGATAGGTTCTTCCATGAGTTCAGAACTGGAGAAAATGAGGTAGTAGCCAAGAGGCATTTCCTTTTGTTCAGAGCGGAAGAGGCAGTAGGTGCAGGTTGCGCAGGGGTTCTGGTTGGCAGAGAAGCAGTCTGCGCAGGTTACGCAGGAGTAATAGTTGGCAGAGAAGCAGTCTGCGCAAGTTGTACAGGAGCAATGGTTGGCAGAGAGGCAGTCTGTGCAGGTTTTCCAGGAGCAATAGTTGGCAGAGAAGCAGTCTGCGCAAGTTGAACATGAGAAATAGTTGGCAGAGAGGACTTGGGAGTCCATGCAGTACGTGTCTTGCTCTTAGCAGCAACTGCGGTACGCCTAGTACCCCCCATCACTTATCATTGCTTCGTAAGCGGTTTGGTCGACTTGAACGACCAAAGTCTTCTGCGTCCTGCCAATCAACACGGTATCACATTGAGTTGTCACTTTCTCGTCAGAGGAGAAAGTCGTCCCCAGCAGAGTCGTCATTTTGTTTGCAAAAATAAAAGTTTGATTACAAACTAAGAAAAGAGTACAATAGTACAATTGATTTCTGGGGAAGTATAACTATAGGAATCTGATCAGAAGGCGATCACTTTATCCCTTGGACGATGTGATATTGGAGACACGAGCCTCTGTAAGATGCAACAGCACTTTGTCAGTAGATTATGATCATTATTGATGCCTTAGAACTGATTTGAAACTCTATTTATAGAGTTCATAAAATAACTGTTAAGTAGTTATTCTGAGTGGCGCGAACTTCAGGTTGCGTGCCTCTTGTCCAGTTGTGCGAGCGATTACTTCAACTGCTGGGGACGCATGGCATCATTTGAGTGAGATGTGCCTGGTCGTGGGCAATGTAGTGGGCACGTTCTTTGAGATTAGTGGCATGCGCACCACATCATCTTTCATCTGAACACAAAATTTGATCAAGTGGCGCCGACTAGCTAGGTTACGAGCAGGCGCAACTCAACAACTGGCGCCTCTGACAGAGTCTTCTGTTCTGTATTAATTAATTTGCATGCCATTTGACAACTTGCGCAGGCCAGCTGTCAGCATTAATTACATGCTGACAAAATCTTCTCGAGCGCACATTGCAAGGGATTCGAATGGATATTCTTCGATATTCGTGCTGTCAGAGCTGTCAGTAATGATGAAAACCATTACAGCTTCTCGAGGAGGCTTGCCACGTGGCACCGCGTACCTTGGCTTTGGCACAACCTGAGACTGGCGCAACCTAATGATCTGGTGCCACTTGATGATGGCGCACTTTAATGAGTGGTGCCCCTTGATTTTTAACTTGTACAGTACCTATCAACGGGTAAAATCCAACCTTGCTAATACTAAAAGAGAAACCAATGAAGTTCAAATAGTGAAGTGCATATGTGATAATCCATGAGTATTCAAAGTAGAGCAATAAATTATCATGATAACCACATAATTAGATAATATAGGATTACTCAACCATTATGATCATTTATCAATAATACTAAACATGATCCAACGAATCTCATCAAGAGAAAATTCTAAATCCATATTTATAATAAAATCTTACAAATCGATGAAAAATATGGAAAAAAATTAATCTCATTTAAATTATTACATATTTAATCCAAAGAGATGTAATCTGATAATATGATAAAATTATGACTCAAAGATGAGAGAAATTTAAGAGATGCTTACCAATGACTAATATGGAAGGAAGTTAAAGCGATGAATCAGAAACCTCAATTGAAACAAGAAAAAGGATTTGTCAAACTAATTTTAGAGACCAAATATATGTATCTAAAATAGAATACAAATCTCATCAATAAAATTCATAAATCTTGTTTTTGTAAACTAGCATATCACATATAGATTGAAATTTAAGAAGATAGCTAGATGAGTGAAAGTGAACAAAAATTATGTAGCTTAACAATACATCGCAAATAAGTAAGCTACATAACTAATTAAGATTAATAAGGTAGGCCATTAACAAGATAAATGTGCTAATTAAATCTTAAGTTACTAACAGTAAAGATACATGCTTAAGCATAGAGTTTACAATAAGGGTAATACATTTTGAATGATAAAAATGATTTATATACTCTTTATTAAGCAAGAATAAAAGTATATGATAGAAAGTAAATGAATTAGACTCTCATCAAGTAAAGGACAAACGAGATGTTCATGAAAACACAACAGAACAAATCTCTTTGCCAAGTATTGAGATTAACCCGAGATAATAAAATAATAGATTGATCTAGAGAATGCAAAATTATAGCCATTATAAAAGTGTACTCTCTAGAAATGGAAAATCTTAACGCAAAAGCTCAACCCATAGTAGCTAAAGACATAAGAAACATGATGTATCAATTACAAGTATTCTTAAGTCCTGTAAAAATATCATTGGACAACAATAATTCAAAAGAACATATATCCAAGGAATGAGCAAAGAAAGATCATTAAGATCGATAAAGCTAATTAAGAGCTAAAGATAGTAAGAGACGCAATTTTTTAAAGCTTTCATAGTGCGCCATAGTAAAATATAAAGAAATAGACTAGAAAGTGTGCACTAATTAAGAAGGTAAAAAATCATGTGATCCTTAAAATAACTTCCATAAATAGTCATGAGTAAGATACTAATAAATATTTTCTCTCAACATCCTAACTTGAAGAAGTAAAACAAATAAATATCAGAAGTTAGGAATCATTAATATATATATATATATATATATATATATATATATATATATATATATATATATATATATATAAAATATATATATATATATATATATATATATATATATATATATATATATATATATCACAAATGACGTCTTCTTCCTACCCGTTCGCCCTCCCCCTCAGAGGGATCAGCCCCCCTCTAGGCCGGCCCCCCACCGCTGCCGTAGAGGTGCTGGTCCTCCGCCCCCTCATCTCCCTTCGTGTTCGCCCTCTGCGTCCATGATGCCCCCGACTTGGCCGCCCGATTGCTTGGCCCTTGTCGGCCTCCTCCCCCGTCCTCCTCCATTCTATCCCCCCAACCTCGCCTTTCAACGTCGCCTCAGCTTCTCCCATCATCTCTCCCCCACCCGCTACCCCCCAGCCCGCCGGAGCCCCTTCCTTCCCTTCACCCCCTTCCCCCCTACGTCTCTCTTCGTTGGCCGTCGGGCTTCTTGGAGTCTCGCCTGGCTTCTGTTACCAGGTTCCAGATTCCTCCCCACCCTCACCGGGCTTTTCGAAGACTCTTCCGAGTGATCAGCGCTCGGTCGGCTCAGGTGCTGGCGCTCCGCCCATTTTTTAATTTTCAAATTTTGCCGCTCCTCCCTCGAGCCGGGCGTTTGTGCCTAGTAGCAGTTGTCCCATCTCCTCTGCTGTTGTCAGTGCCCATGTGATAGTGTCTTCTCTTCTCGCTGGAGGCCCCAGTCCCAAGGTCGCGTATGCAGACTCCACCCTTTCTGAGGAGGCTTATGTGGCCTCCCTCCTCTCTAGGGAGGCTTATGCGGGCTCTCTACCTCCCGCAGACTTCCCCCGTTCAGAGCTCTCTTATGTGGCCAGCTCTTCCCCGCTTGCGGCCTATGCGGCCCATTTCCACCCATTTATCCCCCTGTGATGGTCTTTGCGGCTTCTTCCCGTCCTACCATAGCTTATGCGGCCACCTCCTCCCTTGTGGCCACCCTCTCCCATGCGGCCACCTCTAACCATACGGCCTCCTCTCATGCGGCCACCTCCTTCCATGTGGCCACCTACTCCCATGCGGCCTCCTCTCATGCGGCCACCTCCTCCCTTGCGGCCACCTCCTCCCATGCGGCCACCTCCTCCTTTGCGGCCACCTCTCTTGTATCTATTTCCTTCCATGCGGCCACCTCCCCCCATGCGGCCTCCTCTCATGCGGCCACCTCCTCCCATGCGGCCACCTCCTCCCTTGCGGTCACCTCCTTCAATGCGGCCTCCTCTCACACGGCCTCCTCTCATGCGGCCACTTCCTCCCATGCGGCCACCTCCTCCCTTGCGGCCCCCTCGGATCTCCTTGATGCTTCTCTTGCGGTCTCCTCCCACGTGGCCCCTTCGGTTCGTTCAGATCATCATGCGGCCTCTTCAGATCTTTATCCGACCTCTCATGCTTCCACCCGGCCCCCTTCTCCTCCGGTGGTGCCCCGCTCCTTCCCAGACGACCTTCTTACCAAGACGTACCAGCTTCCTCCCCCCCCGCAGCCCTTCGGGTCCTAGCCTTCCACCTCCCCTCACTCCTCCACTCTCCTTCCCTCTCCCCCTGATCCAGCCTCCTTACCCTCTCTCATTACCCCACCCCCTCAACCATCCGCCCTCCCCCTGCCCTCCATCCTCTCCACTCCCACCTCCCACCCTTTCTTATTAATAAATTGGTAACTAATTCTGTTATTAGTCTAGTATATTTTGTTTATAAATCAGTTGGATATTTTAATTTTGAAAATGTGTTTGAATATTCGGATTTGGAAAAAACATGTTGAAACAGTTTTATAATTTGAAATCTGTTTTTAAATTATTAAAGGAATGATGGATCATTTTATTTATATTTGAAAATCTGTTTCTAAACCTATTTTCTAGCCCCAAATCTTATTTACCACTAGTGTCGTTGTCCTAATCTGGGAAAATACCCCCAGATCTACTCCTATTCACCACTTTACCACTACATTAATTTATTATAAATTGTACAAACATTCCAATAATTCTGACACACTGTCAGCCCACCCAATTCCTCTCTGACACGTCACCTTCTCTCTTATCTCTCTCTGTCCTCTTTCTCCTCACTGGACAGGAGGCCGAGCCCGCCGGAGCGTCGCCGTCGTCACCGGAGTTCGATCCTCGTGCCACCGCTATAGCTCACCTCGATCCTCGCGCCACCGCCATCAGTGCGGAGCAGGGCCTCGGAGACCGCGCTGCCACCTTGTGTCGCGTGCACCGCCAGAGCTCGCCTCTACTGTAGCGCCAGGCGTTAAGCTTCGCACTGACCCCCTCGTTCAGTGTGCAACGCCATCAGCGCCACTTCGTAGCTCGTGCCACCGCTACTCCAGCACCGCCTGTTACTCGGAGACCTCGCCACCATCACGAGCAGCGAGCCGCCTCGACTGCAGAGCGCCGACCCTTCAAGAAGAGCGTCGACCAGCCGATCTACGCCACCAGCCGAGCCGAGGAGACTTCGACGAAGACTGCTTCGCCGAGACACCACCAGACTCGTCGAGCCACCACCGGAGGATGAGGCTTGCCGTCAGTGCTTGGATCTACTCGCCGGCGCCGTGGATCGACATTCCCACCGCGGCTGGTGAGATTCCTCATCGATCTCCTCGACTCTTCTTTTCTTCTTGCTTCTGTGTTAGAAATTAGGGCAGAGACTAGGGTTTCACAAGAAGACCTAGAAATTGGGGGCTAGGGTTTCGACCATGGATATTAGGGTTTCGGTGAGACTGGACGAAGGAACAAGAGAACCTAAACCTAGGGTTAGGTTGCGGCCATGGATGGAATTTGGGTTAGGGTTCGAGCTAAGGTCTCGGCCATGTAAGAAATTTTAGGGTTAGGGTTTTGATTTGGGCTCTGGAGGAAGAAGACGACCTAGATCTAGGGTTTTCGCCGGAGGAATTGTGAGATCTAGGGTTTTCCAGAAGGAGAAGGACCTAGGGTTCAGATCTAGAATTCTAGAGTTTGGACTGGGCCAGAGGGAAGAAGTTGAAGAAGAGGTTGAACTTAGGGTTCGGGTTTGTGACTATGGACTGGAGAAAGAAGGAAGCAGATGAAGAAGACGGAGACGGAAGTACCCGCTGGAGAAGACGACTGGGTGTTCTCGAACCTCCTCGCCGCCGGGGAAGATGGAGAGCTCTCCCAAAGAGTTCTGTTCGTTCCGGAGAGTTCGAGAATTGGCAGGAGAGAGAAATGAATGGATAGATATTTGGTGAAGTAGGTGGGCCGGTTTAAGGGCCGGGTTTTGGGCTGAATGATCGGGCTTAGTTTAAACAGTTAATTTTATTTGTTCAACAGTAAATATTGGTTATAGCAGGCCGGGTTGTGGGCTAAGGTTGATGGGCTGGGTTTTAATGAGGAGTTGTGGGCTGTATTGTTTGAAGAAAATTTAGTTAAATTTATTAGTTAACAGAATAGCTGGAGTGGGCCAGGAGTCGGGCTGGTTGTTTTGGTTGTGTTTTATTTCTAAGATATTGAGTTAATTTATTAGTTTAGCAGTATATAAAATTGGCTGGGCCAGTTTAGTTTGGCTGGGCCAGGAGTTGAGTTGGGTTGAACATGTTTATACTTAGATAGCAATTATTTTAAAAAGGTTATTCTAAATAATTTTAGTTAATATTATTATATTAAAGTTTTGCCAAAAATATATATATTGTTATAAAATTCTTTTATATATATTTTGGTTAAAATATTGTTAGCAAAATTTTTACAAGAAATTGTTAAGTTTCATTTTGCTATCATTTTTATTATTATATATTATATTTCCAAAAATGATTAATTGCTACCCTGTTTATTAGCATATATAAATATCATATAATATATATTTCATTAGTGTTTATGGAAATTAAAACTATAATATTTTCTAAATATTATTAGTAATTTTAGTTTAATGATTAGTTAAATATTGATAAATTAATATTTTCCTATAAAAGTATTATTGTACCTAAATTTATAAAACCTATATATTTTCTAAAATATGGTTAGCTAGTTCTTGTCTAAGAATAGTTGATTTATCTAAGTTAGTTATCTAGTTAACTAATGTTATTTCAAAACCCTAATAATTATACAAAAATATAACAGGTGATTCATTACAACCATGCTGTACTACTCTCGTGCAAACAAACCGAGGCAAGTACACTGACTCGACTTGTACCTTATTTTCTGTCTTACCTTCATGTGCCATGTTCTCATATCGGACACAAATTACACACGATTGTCTTGTACCATTGTTTATTGCTTGTGAGTCATTGTTATTGCGGGATTGGGGGAATATTAGCTTTTGTGTGACCACACCCAACATAGGTATTGTGGATAGCCTAATCGTACACTTCACGTACGATGAAGCCGAACCTTGTAGAATTGATTGACTCATTGACTCATTGATTGATTGATTGCTCCTAAGCCGGTCACACATTAGTTTTAATATTTTAAAATTGTCACAATTGTATATTGATTGTCGTGATTCATTGCCTTGTACATTGATAGCTGTGTTCATTGTCTAGCATATTGATTGTCATCCATTGCCTGCAGTTTTACATTTTATTTCTGGTACCGCAGTTTCAGTTTCATTTCATGTTCTAGTATTCTGGTATTCTAGTTTCACCTTGTACTCTGGATTGCAGATTATATTGTATATTGTCTGGTCAGGATTGCACTTTGCTCTTTTCCTGATAGGATCGTTGCAGGTGAGTGGGAGATTACATGGAGCTGGTGATTGTTTGGATATCGCAGCTTTTATTTTTAGTTTTTTTGGAGATTGTATTGTAGATATTCATTATCGTATATTATTTTGTTTGACCGGATTTGTCTCCGGCTGATTTTGTACTAGATACTTGATGGATATTGGTGATTTGGGAACGTTATAAAATGCTGTGTTGGTTTACATTATATTGTGACTTTGAGTTTTCCTTAGTATTTTACAGCTTACTTCGTCGTGTCCATCAAAGAAGGCTGGGCGTGTCCGACTCGTATCTGATTATTCGGGAGCGGGTCATGACATCCCACCATTTCCTACCCTCCGTGTCCCCCTCCCTCCCCCTGCCCTATCCTACGTCGATATTTTCTGCCCCGATCACTCTTTCAAAAAACTCCTGGATTTACCCGCCATTGAGCTGCCAGAGATCGTATTCACGCGTTCCCCAGAAGCAGCGCCTAGATTTGAAGCGCCAGGGATCATAGTGCCATTCTCCTCTTCAGAGATCTCGTCCCTAGCCGCTTCGTTTCCCTTCACATTAGTCCTCAAGTTCTCAAGCGGATGCCCGAAGCTGTCCAGAGTCTAAGAAGTGATTGCGAGATGGGGCCTCAAGTCTGAGTACCAAGTCGCCCCCATGGATCTAAGGCACATTTTCCTCCACCTCTCCTCGTCTATCGACCACACTAATGTGTGGCCCAGAGGCACAGGTAAGATTGATGGCATGTCCATGAAAATCGTTAAATGGACCCCGGACTTCAATCCTCATGAAGACTCGACGATCATCTCTGCCTGGGTTACCTTCCCAAACTTGCCCCTTATTTGTTTTGCTCCCACAGCATTGAAAAGGATAGCCAGCTCATTCAAAATATTCGTGGCGTTAGCGGCAGAAACTCGCAACCTCTCCAAGGGGAACTACGCCAAGATTTGTATAGAACTAGACATCTCGAATGACCTTCCAGACCACATCCAAATATCGTTTGACAACAAGATCCTCTTGTAATGAATCATCTACGACAACAATATCATCTATTGCAAGCATTGTCGTATTCGCGGTCATTCCTTAAAGCACTGCTATCATGCTCACCCAGAGCTCAAGTGGAGAGGCGGTCATAAGTCGGCCCCTGATTAATTGACCAACAAACCCTACCAACCGTCGCCACCCCCCTCAACCCAACTCCCACATCAGATTCGAAGACATCCCCGACCACAACAAACCCCAAGATAAGACCCTTCCAACCCAAACAGTCGGCCCATCCAACCCCCTAGCCATCTCCCTAACCAACAAATATGACAGTCTTGCCTTAACCTCCGAGGAAGAGGTCCAAGATGGCGAACCCCCATCCAAAGGCGACATCCAAGTTGAACCTGTCCGTAATGGCGAAGCGATTAATGCCCTAGAAGAGACAACCACAACCCCGTTCACGGAGGAGAACCCCCAACTCGCAATGATTGCCACCTCCCTAATCAGTCCCTCCACATCCAGTTTTGTAGACAACATCAGCACAGTCCCCTGAACCAACCTGGAACAGGTTATCCCAGAAAACAGCTTCAGAGCGAACTCCTTAACCATCCTGGGTCAAGTATCGATCGACAGAGCTCAACAAGTTCTTGACGCCAGTATCCTCTCCACCGACAGCACCCTGAGTGTCTCGATTGACACGGCAGGAGAGACCCACACTCTCACCTCAGAGGAGGCCATTTTAATCACCAGTAAGAGAACCAGAAAGCCCTCACCCAAACCCAAAACTCAACTCATAGACATAAGAAAGGAGACAGCTGGTCAGACCACCAGGTCGATCACGAAGCTCAACAAACTCCCACAAAAAAGTAACCTCAATGCTTAACATCCTATCCTGAAATGTCGGAGGTCTTGCTAATAAACCAACCTTGAGAACATTAATTAGTCTAAAGAAAACTCACAAAATTGACATCTTGGTGATCATCGAACCCAAAATCCCTACCAACAAACTTAAATCTATTAAGCTTCAGCTCGAATTTCATCTGGCGATAGCTAGCTGCCATGAGATTTGGATCCTCTTCTCCAACGATGTGAAATTGTATATGATCCACGACTCGGCCCAGTACCTCACATGCTGGGTGGATCATCCGATTGTCAGGACCCGCTCGCTTCTGTCTGCAGTTCACGGCAGTTGCGATATTCCTGAACGAAGAAACCTCTGGTAAGAACTGCTTCAGCTCAACCCTAATACCAAACCCTGGATCTACATCGGGGTCTTCAACGTAGTCACTTGCTGGGAAAAAAAATCTGGCGGCCGGCCCCCCTTCCATCGACTATGCTAGACTTTAACACCTTCATCTTTAATGCCCACCTATCCTCCCTCCAATTCAGCGGAAGCACTTTCACCTGGTACAACATGCAAGAGTGCTCCCGAAGGCAATACTTCCGCCTGGACCGTGCTCCTGTCAATTCTCCGTGGAACGATTTGGATATCATCACCAACCTCTCGCACCTCAACTCCACCGAATCAGACCACTCTTCCCTACTCATCGAGATCAACAAAAAATTGAACTAGAAGAGGAAGAACTTCAGCTTCCTCAATTTCTGGAGCGAACATCCGCACTTCAGAAACATCGTTAGCGACGTTTGGAGCAGCGTTGACTCCCTCGACCCCCTCGTTCGCATAGCTGACAAGCTCAAAGCTACCAGGAAAGCCCTCATGGCTTGGAGTAAATAAGCATACGGAGACATTTTCCAGGCGGTGAGAGAAGCGAAAGACGATGTGACCAGAGCAAAAGCCATATACGCGGCCAACAGATCCCCTGAAGCCAGATCCACTTTAAACTTCACCAGAGCCCTTCTTAAATTTTGTCTGCGGATCGAAACAAAATTTTAGAAACAGAAGGCCAGACTCACTTGGGACAGCGAGGGCGAAAAAAACTCTAAATTCTTCCACTCCTGTGTCAAGGGCCGCAGGCAGAAGCTTGCCCTATACCAGATCACAGACGATAATGGAAACATCCTAAAGAACCACCAGAGCATCCAATTGGCAGCTTCCAGCTTCTATTCTCGGTTATTCACCAAGGATACAATTACCAGACACAGAACTCCTCGCGGAGATTCCACATCTCGTCGACGATAACGACAACGCAAGACAAGAATCCCTCTCCATCGAACATGAGATCAAGGAAGCAATTTGGGACCTTAACGAGCATAGCGCCCCTGGACCGGACGGGTTTACGGTAAGCTTTTTCCACAAATGCTGGGACATTATCAAAGTTGATCTTCTCGAGGCGGCCATTGCCTTCTTTTAAGGTGCCAATTATCCTAGATCTATTTCATGTGCTAACTTGATCCTCATTTCCATGCAGGAGAATCCGGAAACATTCAAAGACTTTCGACCGATCAGCCTTTGCACTTTCACTAATAAAATCATATCTAAGATTATCGCTACTCGGATGACTGATCTCCTTCCCAGAATTATTTTTGAAGAGCAGAGTGGCTTTGTGTGGGACAGGAACATCGAGGATAACATCATGCTTGCCCATGAGTTGGTTACATGCGTGAAGCTTCCAGCTATAGGTGGGAACATAGCTATTAAGCTGGATATGGAAAAGGCCTATGATAGACTCGACTGGCAATTCATGATTTGGGTCTTCAGAGCCTTTGGCTTCTCTAAAATTTAGACCAACATTTTTTAGAGATCGATAAGCAATTCCTGGTTCTCCACGGTGATCAACAGGCAACCCAAAGGTTTTTTTAAAGCCAGCCATAGCGTCGTATAAGGAGACCCTCTATCATCCACCATCTTTATCATTACAGCGGAAGCCCTCAGCAAAAACCTGAACAAGTTGGCCACAACATCGAACTTTCACCACTTCCACACCACTAGCGGCTGTCCGATCATCACCCACCTTGCTTTTACGGACGATATTCTCATCTTCTCATCTGGAGATGTCAGATCCGTGCAAGCTATCCACAACACGCTGCAAAGGTATGCATTATATTCCGATCGACGGGTCAACCCTAACAAAAGTGTGATATAGGTCCACCACAAGTCCAAGCGGGATCATACTGCCACTTTCTCCAATAATACGTCTTTCGCCGTCGCTTACCCGCCGTTCACCTACCTCGGTTGTCCATTGGTGTACGGGAGGTCCACCGTGAGCATTTTTGAGAGTCTGATGAGCAAAATTAGAAGAAAACTCGAAGGGTGGCAAAATGCTACGCTATCCCCAGGGGGTAAGATGATTTTGATCAAACATGTCCTAACATCCATTCCCATTTATACCCTAGCAGCATGCTTCCCACCTAAAAAAGTGTTAACAACCATCGAGAACCTCTTCTCCAACTTCTTCTGGAGACACAACGATGGCAAGGACAAGCACCATTGGACCAGCTGGGACACCATGGCTAAATCTACGGAAGATGGCAGCCTTAGTTTCGATCGGCTGGCACACATCGTTGACTCATTCTCCATGAAGCTATGGTGGAAACTCCGGGTCGGTAGGAATCTTTAGACTCGCTTCATGAAGGCCAGATATTTTAAACACATTCACCCGTCCAACGTGACCTCCAACTGCCGATCCTCCGTCACATGGCGTCGTATCCTGCATGGTCGTAGCTTGTCTGAACCAGTTATTCGTCTCCAGCTGGGCTCAGACGATTCCTTTCTTTTCTTCGAGCGGTGGGCTGGAGAGGATTTTCTTCCCCGCCAACCGATCGCCCCAGTCCACAGCAAGATCAGGAAGATTTGGGACATTATGGGCGATTGGAACTGGACTAAGGTGCGGGACTGGATTGGTACAAGTGGAGAGACACAACTCCACACCACAAAGATCTCAGACATTCCAGACAGCCTGCTTGGGTCTATCACCGCCAACGGCGCATTCTCAGCGGCCTTCGCCAGATGCCTAGCCAGCGGCCCAGGCACTCCTTCTCCAAATTTAGGACTCTTCTGGCACAACTATATTCCTAAAAAATGGTCTTTTCTCATATGGAGGGCCATTAGATGAAAACTCTCCACCGACGACAACCTCAACAACATCGACTTCAGTTTGGCTTTAGCTTGCCACTGCTGCTGGGAGAGACAACAGGAAATGGAAGAGCACATCCTCCGTCACGGAGATCTTGCGACCAAGGCTTGGGACACCCTATTCCGTAGATTCAGTCAACCATTGTGTGGGAGGGGCGTCAACGATCTCCTAGTCCAATAGGGCAATGCTTCCCACGAACATCAGATCATCGCGGCTGCTATCACATGGGTCATTTGGAAGAACATGAACAAAGCTAGATACAAGGGCCATCAATTTTCGGCCGATCAGCTCATCCACAAATTCCTTCGTCAAGTATACAAAGTTAGCAAGATTTGCAACCATGGTCTCCAGGCTTTTTGGGCGTCGACGCTTTCTTGATGATACGTGGATCTCGACCGTGTTTTGTTGTGTAGTTTCTTTTCCTTCTGTCTTCCCCTCCCCTAGGAGGTGTCTCTTGTAAAGGCTTCAGTATTTTGCACCTTTTATGAATAAAGTGGAAGGGTCTTGTTATATATCACCCAATTTCATTAACCTGGAATTGGGCAACCAGACTCATACTCAACAAATCATCAACGACAACCACATTTTGTTTTATAATCATTACAAGCTGCGTGGACACCTCCCAAAGCATTGCTGTCGTCTCCATCCAGAACTCAAAAAGAAACCTACTCAGAACGATAATATGGCTATAGGGGAGAGAACACCCAGATCCCCGCTATTACCTCGTCCGAACTCACACACAAGATTCAGCTCCAGTGATGGCAAGCAAGGTCAAAGCGGATCCTCCAGTAAGGCCATGATTCCATTCAACGCCCGGTCCCTCGTCCTATCCAACCAGTTCAACGTCCTAGGATCGGAAGATGAGGACCTACCAACGTAAAGCGCCCATATCCAAGATGTTTACGCCCTCACAGAAACACCCCCAGCCGCGGAGGATGTCGAGACGATCACTGTCTCAGTTGCAACAGACCACCCCCATAACGACGAAGATTCTATCAAAGCGGCCCTTGCGATTCTTGGACCGAATTAGGCTCAGTGCGAATTACAGGTTCAAGCAGCAGGCTATCCACTTCAGCTTGATGTTACTCTATTTGACAAAAAGAGCGATTCCCTGGCCATCCCTAGCGAGGAACCCACCATGGACTCCGCTGGAGACTTGGTCGATCCCTTCGACAGCTCCTTCTTCCAGCCCAGCGAGACATCCAGTTTCGACCTTCCAAACTTGACTAAGGCAGCAACGATCTCTAGCAAAACTGCAGGAAAGAAAGGGGCTGCCGAAACAACAACTATTTGTACCCGATACGCCTCCAAGCGGAACAAATAACCGCCCCCACAATCTCATTAATGTTAAACATCCTCTCCTGGAATGTTCGCGGACTGGGAAATAAACCTACTTTAAGGAGAGTTTCTAGCCTTCGAAAAATTCACAAGATCGACATCCTCATTATCCTTGAACCCAAAATTTTCCCCAAAAGACTGAAATCTATTCAGCTTCAGCTTAACCTCCCTTCGGCCATTGTCAGTAGCCATGATATTTGGATCCTTGGCTCCGAGGATATCAACTTTGGGACAATTCAAGACTCCGGGCAAGCTCTTTCCTGTTGGCTCGAACACCCCACGCTCCCTAAGCGCGTTATCATCTCAGTTGTTCATGGCAGCTGTGACATCGTCGACCGGAAGCATCTCTGGAATGACCTCCTTGACATCCATCACCACAACATCAACACCCCCTGGCTTTGCATTGGGGACTTCAATGCGATAACCTGTAGAGAAGAGAAAATTGGTGGCAGCCCCCCATAATCTCTGGCAATGCAAGACTCCAACAGCTTCATCTTCGATGCCTATCTCTCTGCCCTCCAGTTCAACGATAATGCTTTCACCTGGTGCAATATGCAGGAAGGTGATCAGCGTCAATACTCCCGGCTGGACAGGGCCCTCATTAACATTCACTGTCTTGGAATGGGGATTACTACCAACCTATTCCACCTCAACACCACAGAATCCGACCACGCCCCTCTTCTGGTTGAAATTAAAACCAACCCTAATTCGGTCAAAAAGAACTTCCGATTTCTCAACTTCTGGACTGAGCACCCCCAATTTTTGTGATCGTTGCTGAAGCCTGGAATAGGGAGGACTCTCACGACCCACTTGCTCGGGTGAGCAACAAGCTCAAAGCAACCAGGAAAGCCCTGTCGAGTTGGAGCAAACTTGCATACGGGATATTTTCCAAGCCATGAGGGTTGCGGAGGATGATGTTTCTCTCGCCGAAGCCAAGCTCACTGAGGTGCGCTCGTCTGAAGCCAGGACCGCACTTAACCTCACCAAAGCCATTCTTAAATTTTGGATCAAGTTCAATACCGAATTCTAGAAACAGAAAGCGAGGTTGAAATGGGATAGCGAGGGGGACAAAAAATTAAAATACTTCCATGCCTGCATCAATGGACGCAGACAGAAGCTCTCGATCCACCAGATTGCTGACGATAAAGGGAATATCGTCTCGGATCAACAGAGATCCAAGAGGCGGCGGTGGAGTTCTACTCCAAGCTATTTTCTAAAGAGACGGTTACCAGAGACAACTCCTTTCTGGATCAAATTCCCCACCTCATCAATAACAGTGATAATGCTCAGCTGGAGTGCCCCCCGTCCGATCTGGAGGTGAAAGCTGCAGTGTGGGCTCTGGACGAGCACAGTGCGCCTGGTCCGAATGGCTTCTCTGGAGTCTTCTTTCGCACCTGTTGGGACATTATCAAGCAGGACGTCACCGAAGCAGCTACTACTTTTTCTAAGGTGCTACTTACCCAAAGCCATATCGAGCGCCAAGTTGATCCTCATCTCGAAGAAAGCTAACCCGGAGTCTTTTTACGACTTTCGATCCATCAGTCTGTGCACTTTCACCAACAAGATCATCTCTAGAATTATCGCTACCAGAATGGCCGACATTCTCCCCAAAATCATTTCCGAGGAGCAGAGCAGCTTTGTTCGTGGAAGACACATTCAGGACAATATTATGATGGCCCAGGTGTTAATCACATGCATGAAGTTTCTTGCGATGGGAGGTAACATAGCCATCAAACTCGATATGGAGAAAGCTTATGACAGACTGGATTGGCAATTTATGATTTGGGTGTTTAGAGCTTTCAAATTTTCGAAAACCTGGACCAACACCGTATGGAGATCCATCAGTAACTCGTGGTCTTCCACGGTTATCAATGGTCAATCTGAAGGATTCTTTAAATCCAGCCGCAGAGTTAGACAAGGCGACCCCCTTTCCTCCACAGTCTTTATCATTGCCGCCGACGCGTTAAGTAGAAACCTTAACCGCTTGGTTAGCACTCCGAATTTCCAGAAATATCACACCGCTAGTGGTTGTCCGATCATCACCCATCTGGCCTTTGCTGACGATATTCTCATCTTCTCCTCCAGAGACGTTGGAGCGGTAGAAGTGGTCCATAATACCCTGTAGAGGTACTCGAGGTGCTCTGGCCAGACGATCAATCCCTCCAAGAGTATTATCTACGCCCACCACAACATCAAAAGAGAGCAAGCGGTTAATCTATCCAACTTGACATCCTTCGCTGTGGCTCACCCTCCTTTCCACTATCTGGGATGTCCCCTGGTATACGAGAAATCCAACAGTGGCATCTTTGAAGATTTGATTTCTAGAATTAGGAAGAAGCTAGAAGGTTGGCACAATGCTACCTTATCCCCGGGCGGCAAGATGATCCTCATCCAACATGTGCTCACTTCCATCCCCATCCATACCCTTGTCGCGTGCTCTCCGCCTAAGAAGGTACTCTCCACGATCAAACAGATAATCTGTGATTTCTTCTTGGGGTATAGCAATGGCCAAGACAAGCATAACTAAACTAGCTGGGACTTAATGGCTCGCCCTTCAGCTGACGGGGCCATTGGTTTCACCAAACTCTCCAATATCGTCAAAGCTTTCTCTATAAAGCTATGGTGGAAGCTACGCACGACCAACAACTTATGGATGACATTTATGAAGGCAAGGTGCTTTAAGCACATTCACCCGTCTGTGGCCACCCATAATAGCAGATCCTCGACAGCGTGGCGTCGGATCCTCAACGGGCGAGACCTCGCAGAGCCAGTGATGAGACTTCAACTGGGGGATGGTGAATTAGATCCATTCCTGGAGCGATGGGTCGGGGACAACTTGATTCCGAACATCACGGAGACCCTGAGGCACAGCAGGATCAGAGACTTGTGGAACCCCACAAGCAATGACTGGGACTGGGACAAGGTCCGTGTTTGGTCCGGACGCGAAGTGGCAAAAAGCCTACGTAGTAGCGGGTTGACTCTTGGATGCGTTGTCGACGAGTTGCGGTGGTCGATCGAGGCTTCGGGGGTTTTCTCGGTCAGATTGGCACGGACAGTTATCAAGGGGATTGGGATGCCGCACCCCACTATCGCTCCCTACTGGCACACGTGTATCCCGAAGAAATGGTCTTTCCTTATGTGGAGAGCCATTCGCAAGAAACTGTCCACAGACGATATCCTCAATACCATTGGGATTAGTTTAGCTTCCGCATGCACTTGCTGCTCCGAACGTCAGTCTGAGACGATTGACCACAACTTCTGTCAAGGGATCCAATCTGGCCATATCTGGCGGACCCTCAATCGGCTCTACAGTATCGAGCCAAACGGCGGACGCTTCCACGATCTTACGGCCTCCTGGGCATCTGCTTCCCATGGTCACCAGATCGTCGTAGCGGCTGCAACATGGGTGATTTGGAAGAATCGCAACAAAGCAATTTACGAAGGTCACCAATTCACCGCAGACCAACTTTTGCGGGAATTGTTCCGCCAATGTCATAAACGGAGCACCTTATGCCTCCACAGTCCGAGAGATTTCTGGTCTGATCTCCTACCCTAGCCCAGTTGCTTGGGTTGTTTTGTCCGCATTTTGATTTTTGGTATACTTGTATAGGCTTTCTCATTTTGCGCCTTGTACTTGTTCCGGCTTCGTCTTTTTCGAGCCTTGTTTAATAAAATGGAGGGGTTTTAATATATATATATATATATATATATATATATATATATATATATATATATATCACAAATAGACATACATGAAAGATCAAAAACCAATTAAAAGGCATGAATCCATAAAGTCAACAAAAAAAGGCTAAGAAGATATCATTAAAAGAAGACTTTAAGGAAGAAACTAATTGATTCAAAAAGAGATGCACAAATTTGGTCAAGGAATTCATAGCTAAAGTATGGGATAAGCACAAGTTTGAAGGAAGCAAGTATAATTAAATATTCTTCAAAACAATATAAAACTAGAGGTTAACTCATATGCACACATAAAGTTATTTATACAAAAAAATATATATCAATATAAGAAATACATGATCTACATGCAAATGGAGATTTAATGAATGTAGTCATGTATCCTTAATGAATGTTTGAAAAACTATCACAAATTTAAAACACGTATAAATAGGCTTTATTAGGCAAATACATCATTGATTCGTAAGAGGTTTAATCAAAATAAAACATAAAAATCAATAATGAATATCTTATGTAAGCACAAGGTTAAAATGGAAGTATAAGAAGCTTGTGCTAAATACATATATTCACAAATACCGATTACGATAAATATGACATATTAAATACAAATCGGCAAGAAGTAACTATCTTAAAACTTTTAAAGACGGGGAGTTAAAATTAACTCAAATCAAAACCAATGTCCTATGGACTAGAGTGATATGTATGCTTTATAAATAAAGATTAGGATTAACGAGCATGCATATATAAATGTGTCACATTAATCGAAAATGAGTGATAAACTACATAGTGTGAACTAATCATTTAAGCTAAGTAACTAGTCATGCTAGATAAAAAAATTAAAAAAAATTAACTAACCATGCTAGTATTATGTCACACATTGATTTATATAATAAGCAACTAAAGGATGTCAATGTGAGCTAGTAGTAGGACATCAAGAGAAACAACCTAGATTCTAAAAATATAAACCATTTAAAGAGAATCGTTTAGTATGTTACCAAAGTGGCTCTAGTTGCCACACTTGTGTTGGTACAATTGCTTGGAAGATGACCTGTGAGCTTTGTAACCACCAACATGCTCCTCGGTACTATCCCGATATAAGTAGCTCTACCTACAATATTAGGCAAAGACTTTGGTATCCAAATAAACTTGGATCCACATTTACTCTAGCATTGGTAAAAAAACTCCTACGAATAGGACAAGTTACACTCATGTGTCCAATACGAGAGAAATAGAAGCACCTAATACTAGTGTGTGCATATGTGTCGGAATGAGCAAGATTATGAACATGTGACATACTAGAATGATGAATATCTCTAGGGTGAGCATGCATGGATGTGGTCTTAAGAATATCATGTTCTAATAGAAAATCATTATGTAAACAAGTAAGAGATTCAAATTTAGCATTTAAAGCATAATTTTCTTTTTCAAATAAAGCAATTCTACAAATAAAATCATTATTTTGTTTCTTTAAAGGGTCAATAGAAGAATCATGCAAATAATTTAGCTCACGTGTTTGCCACTTAAGGTCTTCTATTGATGAGAAATGAGATTTGATTTTTAAAATTAAAGTCACATTCAAACGCGTTACGTAATGCCCCAGTCCCAAAATACGTAGGACCAGGAATACGAATACATGCCAGCAGTACTTCACCAATGGGCCTAACTATATAATAAGGCCATTAGTAAAATACTTAAGCTGTAAATCATGATAACATCCAGAAATACAACACAGTCCACAGGTATATATATCTAATCACATCCATAGAGTCCACAAAGATATCAATTCTAATAATAAAATATCTCGAATATCGAACAGTAAAAGTAAAGATGTCTGTGTGGGTAAAACATCCCAAAACTACAGAGAAAGTAACAAAGTAACAACTAACTACAAGTCTGATGAAATGAAAGGAAATGATGTAGCAAGACTAAATATGGAAAATGACATGATCATGAGAAATCCCCTGATACTATCTTGTCCTCCTGTGTCGGTACGTCTCCGGTCTCAGCTCCCGAACCATAAACCTCCAGGTAGTCTTCAGCTTCGTCTTAACCTGGAAAATAGCCAGGTACTCAGGGGACTAGAAAGGTGCATAATATTCATGCCAAGGTACAAAAATAAAAATATGAACTAAGGCAATCTACTGTATCCGACTATGTGCTATGCAAGTGAGATACTTTTCTAGAATACCAGACCCCTTCCACTAAGGCTCACTAGCACCTCAGTAGTATATTGTCCCCAGTACCTGTGTCTTGTGTCACTACCACATTTCAAGTGTGAGGGTATTTTTGTCATTTTTGGGGTAATTTAAATTTATTAGAATTTATTTGAATTTTTGGGAATTTTTAGGAATTATTTTGGAATTGATTGGTGCTAGTTTTAGACATTGACTCATGTTGACTTAGGAGGCTGTCCTATAGGCTAACCTAGGTTAGGACTACTTGGTTAGGTTAAGAAACCCTAGTATGACCTAAGTTAGTGAATTCAAGTTCATTAGAATTATTTTGAGGGAATTTGGAGTTAGTTTGGTCTAAGAATGACTTGTGAAATCACAAGTCATGATCATGACTTAAAACCATAGAGGCTCAACCTAACCTAGTGAAACCTTAGTCCAACCTCACTTGGCCGGCCACCTTAGTCTAACCTAGAGATTCCCCCACTATAAATACACTCCTAAAATCTAGGGTTGCCTCTTTCTTAGAAAAAGCTCTAAGTTCAAGGAGGTTAGTTTCTATTGTATTGTAATTCCTAGAACTCCTTTCCTCTTTCTTTTTCTTTCTAATTTATTCCATTAGGTCCTAATATACCTATTCTTACTGTTGCTAAGGTCTCATCTCAGTTTGAGGTTGTTTTGATTGGATTGGGATATCAAGAGAGGAGCTCACAAAGAGGGGTTTTTCTTGAAGGTTCAAGGATAGGTAACTTTCTCGTTTCTCCATGAAATTTTGTTTTGTCTTCATCATTAGGAAGCCCTAGGGGTCCCCTAAGTGTCTGCATTGGTGTCGTGTCGGGTTTCATGGGTTTCGTGTCCATTTGGACACGTATCAATAGCAGAGTCTAGGTGTTTGTCGAAATGCCCAAAAGGGGATTTCGATCTGGTTTTTGGAAAACCTTTGAATAGAAAATTAGGTTTTTGTATTGTTTATTGGTTTCTGATGGACTGAGTTGATGATTGTATTGTGTCGGGTCGTTTTAGACACGCGACACACACGTTTTCGCACGCACAGCAGTCCCCTGCTACTCGGGGGTAAATCCTCCTTGGATACGACACTTGGACACGAGATTTTTGACACACACGTTGGGGCAGTGTCTGACACGACACTCCCCAAGTGGCACGACCTCTCGTGTCGTGTCGTGGGAACACGAGACACTGTACTGTCTGTGTATGCTGTTTTAGGTTTATATGTTATGGACACGTTGTGTCACGTTATGGTGGACACGAATTGGTCTGTATGACACGTGCACATACCTAGGATGCATTACCAACCCTTGATTTTGAATTTTAGTTTGTTTTTATTGTATTTTTCTATTTTTCCTAAAAATCCTGATACATCGTATTTCTAGTATTTTCCAGTTTCAATAATTGAATTTTGGCAGCTAATTAAACCTATTTTACTGATGTTAATTATTGGTTTTATACCCTAAAATAGATCTCCTACATGTAAACTAACTGTGTGTATGATTTTGGGATTGTTTGATTGATATTTGAAGTCGAAATAGGGTTTTGGAGTAGGGACTGAAAACTGAGAGTAGTTTTCTTTTTAATTGATTTTGAGTTCAAATGTTGTTGATGCTAATCCCTTAAAACTGAGAATGCAAGAGTGTTTGAAAACTGAGTTTAAATGGGTAATGATTCCAGTTTGACTTGTGTATTGTTGGGTTCCCTTTTCACTGTTGTAGGTTCCAGATTTCATCATGTTATAGTTCAATAACTGCCTTTTACTGCTCACTGTTTTATCAATTCCAGATTTTTATTATAACATAGACACCCTATTTTACTCATCCACACACACAAGTCCACACACACATGTTCACTACACACAGCCTTTGGCACTCTCTCTTCACTGTTTTTATTCCTGCACACAACTGAACACTCCCCCTCACCTAAGCACTGCACATGGTCGCACACTTTTGTTTTCCCTAACACACATGCCTATTCTAAGTTCCTGTTACATGTTGCACATACACACACACATTGATTTCAGATTTTTTTTCTTCACACCCTATCACTCTAACACTCACACACACTGTCCTCTCCCTCTCTATATATAAATTTCCTAGTCTTCATATAGTTAAGTTTATGTATATAATAGGTATACATATATAATATATGTAATATTTGCCTATATATATATATGTAGGTTGAGCTATATGTATATATATATATATATATATATATATATATATATATATATATATATATATATATATATATATATATATATATATATATATATATATATATATATATATAAAATATATATATATATAAAATATAAAAAAAAAAAATATATATATATATATATATATATATATATAAAATATATATATATATATTAGGGTTGTATATCTTTTGGGTATCTAGTATGGATACCTACTTGGATGTATAGGTTATACAAGTATGTGTATATGTCTCACATATATACACTTGTGTATTCCCTATATATATGTAATATATGTATACCTGTATTATGTGTAGGCCTAGATGTAAACTAGGAAGTGTGATGTTGGTTTGACTTGTGTAGTATAGGCTAATGTGGACTAGTATAGACTAGGTTGACCTAGTCTAGACTTGGTTGACCTAGTTTGACTTCTAGGGTTGACCAGAGTTGACCAAGAGTTGACTTTGGCCTAGATTGACCTAGAATCATGTAGAATGCATAGTAGGACTTTATTTTACCATTTTAGGCTTGTTGTGACTTGTGCTGTTCTGATTAGGAGCCAGACACCACTCCTCGGACGGTACCTTTTATATTGGACACTCAGATACAGGCGAGTACATTCTCTGATCATTTCATATCCTGCTAAGAACTATTTCCTGCAATATATTACTTTACTTGTACTGTCACGTTGGTCACACGGATTGGTACTATATGGATCCCTTTTTGAGATGTTATCCTTAGGGAGCATCGGGTACTCTATGTTCTGTGCGTTTCACTTACATGGCATATCACTATGCTTTATTGGTTCTTCGATCACTTGTGACATATACTCTTATGATCACAGAGTCTTCTTGGAATCCTTATCCCATTTATGGGTCTACTATGTATCACCCTTCGGGGGCTTATCACCTTTCAGAGGCTTACCACCCTTCGGGGGCTTATCACCCTTCGGGGGCCTTACATAGTATCATAACATAACCTGGTTGGATCCTTGTGTACTGATTGGGGGTACGGGAGAGTAGAAATAGACATGTGAATACTATCCAAGTAGTGTAGTATCAGAATCGCTTCCATAGTGTAGCATCAGAATCTCATATGCCATTTACATGTCTATATTATACTCTGACTCACTAGTCACATGTTAGATCTCTATTTATAGTAGATATTTCTATTACAGCTTTCTCTATCTGTTTACATACTGCACTTCTTTCAGTACCTGTATCTTACTTTACTGCATGATTATATCTTCTAACCTGCTATGAACTGTTGAGATGTACTGTACTCGCTCCTGTCCTGACTGGATCTGTTGAAAATATTACAGAGGACGAGGAGGAGGCTTGCCTGGATACTTACTACGGGGCAGCCTTAGATGACACCTGCGAGCTGGACTCTCAGGAGGACCCAGCTCTAGCTGAGGATATCACCCCGATTGCCTAGACTAGATTAGTTAGGCTTATCTATCTTTTATGTCGTCTTGAGGCATGTTTTAGCTAGACTTTATTTGGAGTTCAGAGTTGTATATATTCTTTTATTCTGTATCTGAGACCATGTACTTCTGGATATTGCTGGGATTATCTTAGACTACTTTTCATCTATTTATTTTCTTGAGTTCTATTTCATATCGTGCTATCTCTTCCTTAGTTGTGATTGAGTTTTACTGCTATGTCATCCCCATTCGGGGAGTATAAACTGTTTAGAGATATATTGCTAGATGATTGTTGACCTAGGACAGCGTTCTACCGCCGACACTGCGGCGTAGGCTGGACGTACCCACGTCTCGTGCCCTTACTCTAGAGTGCGGGTCGTGACACCTTTTTAGTGGTGGCCCATGCAGGTCTAGACTAGAAGTGTAGTGGTATTCGAATTAGAGTATCACTACAGCCTGCAGTAGGATATAGCACATTAATTTTAAGGTACGCAATCACTTTAGAAAAATTTCTTTTATTGCCATCTAAATCCTTTTGTCAGCTGATCCTTTGAATTATAATTGTCTTTGTAATTTTGCTTCTTTCTCAGAAATTGATACTCTTGTTTGTCTATCTTCAGGATGGTAGAGACTAGACAGCAGCGTGCTATTCATAAGGATGCTATAGAGGGGACTGCTACCTCTTAGCTAGTACGGCGAGGCCAGGGGACTGCAGCTCCTGCCACCTCAGCTCGTATTGAGACCTCGGCAGCCGCAGCAGGGGATATGTATCCAACGGCTCGGAGACAGGACCCGGTCATTCCAGAGGATCCCTTCCAGCAACCGCCCCCAGGATACGTGGACGCAGCTCAGATGTTCGTATAATTCCAGCAGTTCATGGACAGGCAGCAGGCTCGACAGGACAGAGGCATGGAGTTGGCCGTCACGACAGCCGCAGCTCGACCAGTGGTGCAGCAGTCGAGGACACCGGGGATCGAACAGTTTCAGAAGATGAGCCCCAGAGACTTTCTGGGGACAGAGGGGATCCTATATGCCGATGAGTGAATCGAGCATATAGAGGAGATCTTTCGCTTGGCCAGGATACCAGTAGATCTTCAGATCGAAGCCGCAGCTAGCCGGATGTGAGACCTTGCTCGCACCTGGTATCAGTCAGACCCCAGGGTGGGGGTAGCTGGGCAGACTTGGGAGCAGTTCAAGGGCTTCTTCAAGAATAAGTTCTTCCCAGATTCAGCACTCAGAGCCTTGGAGTCGCAGTTCGAGAGCCTAGTCCAGGGGAGTCTATCAGTGGAGGAGTACGCCGAGGAGTTCGGCCGCCTCGGCAGGTTTGTGGAGGGCTTGAGCGAGACGGCAAAGGCCCAGAGGTTCCGTAAGGGCCTAGTCAAGGAGGTCAAGTCCTTGACCAAGGGCAACCGGGATGCCACGTTCGAGGAGATCTTGACAGGAGCTTTGCTAGCAGAGGATGATCTTGAGCTTAGGCTCAAGAGGGAGAGAGACCCAGTTGGAGGCAGTAGCAGCAGTGGAGGCCAGGCCAAGAGGCCCCACTTTCAGCATCAGCAGCTGAAGCAGTTTCAGCCACAGCCGATTCAGCAGAGGCCAGTCCATCAGCAGCAGCAGCCGACGCAGCACCAACAGGGTTAGAGACAGGGTTGTACTTGTGCCTACTATAAGAAGCCTGGACACACCTTCAATGAGTACCGAAAGAGGCTGGGCCGATGCCTAGTGTGTAGTTCAGCAGACCACCAGATGAGGGAGTGCCGTATGGAACGAGCAGCTCCGGGAGGTGGAGCCAGGGTTCCAGCAGGCCAGCAGAGGGGACCAGCCCGGCAGACACAGCACCAGAGGTTCGGCCAGCACCAGCAGTAGGCCAGGGGAGGCCAGCAGGGGCGAGGATTCGCCATGGCAGCAGAGGATGCGGAGGTCATCGGAGAGCTAATTGCAGGTTCGATTCTTCTCGACTCCAGTCCAGATTTTGTATTATTCGATTCCGGTGCTTCGTGTAGCTTCATATCAGTATCTTTTATGATTAGACACAGTATCGTAGCTGAATCGTTGCCTAGGACTTACAAGATCACGACCGGTGGTGGCATTATCCTCGTGAGTGATGTTTGTAAGGGTCGAAGAGTAGTTTTGGGAGGCCGTGAGTTGGAGGTGAGCCTGCTCGTAATGCCATTGCCGAACTACGATATCGTACTAGGCATAGATTGGTTGAGCAGGCACCACACCAGTATTGATTGCAGAGGGGGTAGAGTTCTCTTCAGAGCACCGGGGGAGCCAGAGTTCGAGTACTCCAGACGTCAAACAGAGCAGAGCAGCGGAGTCTTCTGTGGAGTCTCGGTAGAGGAGCAGACGATTCCACACCCCTTGATAGCAGAGTATGTAGATGTTTTCCCAGAGGAGTTGCCGGGATTGCCACCAGACAGAGACATAGAGTTCTCGATAGACTTGGTTCCAGGAGCGGAGCCTATCTCTCAGCATGTCTATCGGGTGAACAACAGTGAGCTGGTGGAGCTGAAGAAGCAGGTGGATGAGCTACAGGACAAGGGCTTCATCCACTCGAGTTCGTCGCCATGGGGTGCACCAGTGTTGTTCATGCCGAAGAAGGATGGGTCAGTACGCATGTGTATTGACTATAGGGTACTCAACAACCTTACGATCAAGAACAAATACCCACTGCCGCGGATCGACGATCTATTTAACCAGTTGAGCGGAGCTCGGATATTTTCCAAGATTGATCTGAGGTCGGGATATCACCAGGTGAAGGTAAAGAAGGAGGATATTTCCAAGACCGCTTTCAGGACGCTGTACAGGCAGTTCGAGTTTTTGGTTATGCCGTTTGGGCTAACCAATGCACCAGCAGTGTTTATGAACCTTATGAACAAGGTGTTCCACCAGTATCTGGATCAGTTTGTGATGGTGTTTATTGACGATATCTTGATATATTCCAAGACTGAGGAGGGGCACGAGGAGCATTTGAGGATAGTGCTAGAGATTTTCAGGAAGAAGCAGCTTTACGGAAAGCTCTCCAAGTGTGAGTTCTTCTTGGATCGGGTGGACTTCTTTGGGCATATGGTGACTGGAGATGGTATCTCAGTTAACCACAAGAAGATTGTACAGTTGAGGCATGGACAGCACCAACTTCAGTTGCAGAGATCAGAAGTTTCCTGGGGCTGGCAGGATACTATCGGAGATTCGTACAGGATTTCTTCCGGGTTGCAGAGCCGTTGACTCGGTTGACCCGGAAGGATGCTGAGTATGTTTGGTCAGAGGAGTGTCAGACAGCTTTTGATGAGTTGAAGAAGCGGCTTCTGAAAGCTCCGATTATGACATTGCCTTCAGGATCAGGTGGTTTCACTATTTATAGTGATGCTTCAGGGAAGGGGCTGGGTTGCATCTTATAGCAGCATAGGAAGGTGATTGCCTATGCTTTCAGGCAATTACGTCCCCATGAGAAGAACTACCCTATCCACGACCAGGAGCTGGCAGCAGTGATATTTGCTCTGAAGCTGTGGAAGCATTATCTGTATGGTGAGAGGGTAAAAATCTTCACAGATCATAAGAGCTTAAAGTATGTGTTCACTCAGAAGGAGTTGAACATGAGACAGCGCAGATGGCTAGAGTTGATGAAGGATTTTGACATCCTACTTCAGTATCACCCGAAGAAGGCCAACGTGGTTGCCGATGCCTTGAGTAGGTATCCGACAGCCATGTGTTTGACCATGGATCGGCATTTGCTTGCCGACTTGGAGAGCTTTGGGATTGAGGTGATCGTGCCCAAAGTACAGATGAAGTTATGGGGGATGCAGATTCAGTCAGACTTGGTGAAGAGGATCAAGTCGGCACAGTTTGAGGACGTTGCTCTGCGGTGTCTCCAAGAGCAGGTTCGAGCAGGATTGCTAGAGGGCTAGTTTTCTCTTGCAGAGGATGGTGCCTTGAGGCACGGTTCCAGGTTATGTGTGCCCAACGGAGACCTCAGAGAGCAGGTTATATAGGAGGCCCACAGATCTCAGTACTCTATACACCCGGATGCCAACAAGATGTACTGAGATCTGCGGGAGCATGTTTGGTGGTCAGGAATGAAGCGAAAGGTAGCTCGTTTCGTGGCTAGGTGTTTGGTCTGTCAGCAGGTCAAGGCAAAGAGACAGAGGCCCGGTGGATTGTTGCAGCCGCTGCCCATTTCCGAGTGGAAATGGGAGCATATCACTATGGACTTCGTATCAGGATTGTCGCGCACACCAGGAGAAAAAGATGCGATTTGGGTCATCGTTGACAGGTTGACCAAATCGGCCCACTTCTTGCCATTCAAGGTAGGTACGTCTACAGAGAGGCTGACGGAGTTGTATATGCGGCAGATAGTCAGGATTCACGGGGTTCCAGTCAGTATCGTCTCAGATCGGGATAGCCATTTTACTTTCCATTTCTGGAGAAGTCTGTAGACCAGCTTGGGCACTCAGCTCAAATTTAGTACTGCATACCACCCCCAGACGGACGGACAGTCAGAGCGGACTATTCAGACCTTTGAGGATATGCTGCGGATGTACGTCTTGGACTTTGGAGGTTCTTGGGAGGATCATCTTCATTTGGTGGAGTTTGTCTACAACAATAGTTTCCAGGCCAGCATTGAGATGTCACCTTTCGAGGCTCTGTACGGGCATAGGTGTCGTACACCCTTATCCTGGGATGATGTTGGTGAGCGAGCTTTACTGGGGCCAGAGATGGTTGTTGATGCGATCGAGAAGGTGAAGCTCATCAGGGACAGACTTCGCGTGGCGCAGGACAGACATCGGCACTGGGCCGATAGCCACCGGAGGCCCTTGGAGTTTGAGATACAGATTAGAGTAGGATTAGATTTAGGTTGTTTGTTTGTGATTTTGATCATATTTGTTTATTATTTTTAATTGAGACCTTGCTTGTGTTTAGGTCGGAGACCAGGTTTTCTTGAGGATATCTCCGACTCGTTGTACGATACATTTCGGTGGAGGCGAGAAGCTTAGCCCGCGCTTCATCGTCCCTTTCGTTATCAGCGGGAGAGTCGGTGACGTTGCTTACAGGCTAGACTTGCCGCCTGTACTAGTGGGTGTCCACAACATATTCTATGTATCACAGTTGAGACGGTACGTGGCTGGCCCTAGCCATGTGCTCGATCATTCAGAGATAGAGGTTGGGCCATCTCTCAGCTATCCAGAGCAGCCAGTGGAGATTCTGGATCGACGGAAGAAGGTTCTGAGGAACCAGGTGATACCCTTGGTGCACGTCGCATGGAGGCATCATTCTCCATGAGAGTCTACATGGAAGCGGGAGGATGAGATGCGCGAGCGCTACCCTTATCTTTTTGGACCATGAGGTATGCTTTCTATCCTTCTCATCAGTTTTATTTCGTCTTTCAATTTCGAGGACGAAATTCTTTTAAGGAGGGTAGATTTGTCACTACCACATTTCTAGTATGAGGGTATTTTTGTCTTTTTGGGGATATTTTAAATTTATTAGAATTTATTTGAATTTTTGGGAATTTTTAGGAATTATTTTGGAATTGATTGGTACTAGTTTTAGACATTGACTCATGTTGACTTAGGAGGCTGTCCTATAGGCTAACCTAGGTCAGGACTACTTGGTTAGGTTAAGAAACCCTAGTATGACCTAAGTTAGTGAATTCAAGTTCATTAGAATTATTTTGAGGGAATTTGGAGTTAGTTTGGTCTAAGAATGACTTGTGAAATCACAAGTCATGATCATGACTTAAAACCTTAGAGGCTCAACCTAACCTAGTAAAACCTTAGTCCAACCTCACTTGGCCGGCCACCTTAGTCTAACCTAGGGATTCCTCCACTATAAATACACTCCTAAAATCTAGGGTTGCCTCTTTCTTAGGAAAATCTCTAAGTTCAAGGAGGTTAGTTTCTATTGTATTTTAATTCCTAGAACTCCTTTCCTCTTCCTTTTTCTTTCTAATTTATTCCATTAGGTCCTAATATACCTATTCTTACTGTTGCTAAGGTCTCATCTCAGTTTGAGGTTGTTTTGATTGGATTGGGATATCAAGAGAGGAGCTCACAAAGAGGGGTTTTTCTTGAAGGTTCAAGGATAGGTAACTTTCTCGTTTCTCCATGAAATTTCGTTTTGTCTTCATCATTAGGAAGGGGTCCCCTAAGTGTCTGTATTGGTGTCGTATCGGGTTTCATGGGTTTCGTGTCCATTTGGACACGTATCAGTAGCAGAGTCTAGGTTTTGTCAAAATGCCCAAAAGGGGATTTCGATCTAGTTTTTGGAAAACCTTTGATTTGAAAATTAGGTTTTTATATTGTTTATTGGTTTCTGGTGGACTGAGTTGATGATTGTTTTGTGTCAGGTCATTTTGGACATGCGACACACACGTTTCCGCACGCACAGCAGTCCCCTGCTACTCGGGGGCAAATCCTTCGTGGATACGACACTTGGACACGAGATTTTCGACACACACGTTGGGACAGTGTCTGACACGACACTCCCCAAGTGGCACGACCTCTCGTGTCGTGTCGTGGGAACACGAGACACTGTACTGTCTGTGTATGCTATTTTAGGTTTATATGTTATGGACACATTGTGTCACGTTATGATGGACACAAATTGGTCTGTATGACACGTGCACATACATAGGATGCATTACCAACCCTTGATTTTGAATTTTAGTTTGTTTTTAGTATATTTTTCTATTTTCCCTAAAAATCCTGATGCATGGTATTTCCAGTATTTTCCAGTTTCAATAATTAAATTTTGGCAGCTAATTAAACCTATTTTTACTGATATTAATTATTGGTTTTATACCCTAAAATAGATCTCCTACATGTAAACTAACTGTGTGTATGATTTTGGGATTGTTTGATTGATATTTGAAGTCGAAATAGGGTTTTGGAGTAGGGACTGAAAACTGAGAGTAGTTTTCTTTTTAATTGATTTTGAGTTCAAATGTTACTGATGCTAATCCCTTAAAACTGGGAATGCAAGAGTGTTTGAAAACTGAGTTTAAATGGGTAATGATTCCAGTTTGACTTGTGTATTGTTGGGTTCCCTTTTCACAGTTGTAGGTTCCAGATTTCATCATGTTATAGTTCAATAACTGCCTTTTACTGCTCATTATTTTATCAATCCCAGATTTTTATTATAACATAGACACCCTATTTCACTCATCCACACACAAGTCCACACACACATGTTCACTACACACAGCCTTTGGCTCTCTCTCACTCTTCACTGTTTTTATTCCTGCACACAACTGAACACTGTCCCTCACCTAAGCACTACACATGGTCACACACTTTTGTTTTCCCTAACACACATGCCTATTCTAAGTTTATGTTACATGTTGCACATACACACACACATTGATTTCAGATTTTTCCTTCACACCCTATCACTCTAACACTCACACACACTGTCCTCTCTCTTTATATATATAAATTCCCTAGTCTTCATATAGTTAAGTTTATGTATATAATAGGTATACATATATAATATATGTAATGTTTGCCTATATATATATGTAGGTTGAGCTATATGTGTATATATATATATCTATATATATTAGGGTTGTGTATCTTTTGGGTATCTAGTATGGATACCTACTTGGATGTATAGGTTATACAAGTATGTGTATATGTCTCATGTATATACACTTGTGTATTCCCTATATATATGTAATATATGTATACCTGTGTTATGTGTAGGCCTAGATGTAAACTAGGAAGTGTGATGTTGGTTTGACTTGTGTAGTATAGGCTAATGTGGATTAGTATAGACTAGGTTGACCTAGTCTAGACTTGGTTGACCTAGTTTTACTTCTAGGGTTGACCAGAGTTGACCAAGAGTTGACTTTGGCCTAGATTGACCTAGAATCATGTAGAATGCATAGTAGGACTTCATTTTACCATTTTAGGCTTGTTGTGACTTGTGCTGTTCTGATTAGGAGCCCGACACCACTCCTCGGAAGGTACCTTTCATATTGGACACTCAGATACAGGCGAGTACATTCTCTGATCATTTCATATCCTGCTTAGTACTATTTCTTGCAGTAGATTACTTTACTTGTACTATCACGTTGGTCACACGGATTGGTACTATATGGATCCCTACTTGAGATGTTATCCTTAGGGAGCATCGGGTACTCTATGTTCTGTGCGTTTCACTTACATGGTGTATCACTATGCTTCATTGGTTCTTCGATCACTTGTGACATATACTATTATGATCACAGAGTCTTCCTGGAATCCTTATCCCATTTATGGGTCTACTATGTATCACCCTTCGGGGGCTTATCACCTTTCGGAGGCTTACCACCCTTCGGGGGCTTATCACCCTTCGGGGGCCTTACATAGTATCATAACATAACCTGGTTGGATCCTTGTGTACTGATTGGGGGTACGGGGGAGTAGAAATAGACATGTGAATACTATCCAAGTAGTGTAGTATCAGAATCTCTTCCATAGTATAGCATCAGAATCTCCTATGCCATTTACATGTATATATTGTACTCTGACTCACTAGTCACATGTTAGCTCTCTATTTATAGTAGATATTTCTATTGCAGCTTTCTCTCTCTGTTTACATACTGCACTTCTTTCAGTACCTGTATCTTACTTTACTGCATGATTATATCTTCTAACCTGCTATGAACTGTTGAGATGTACTGTACTCGCTCCTGTCCTGACTGGACCTGTTGAAAATATTACAGAGGACGAGGAGGAGGCTTGCCTGGATACTTACTACGGGGCAGCCTTAGATGACACCTGCGAGCTGGACTCTCAGGAGGACCCAGCTCTAGCTGAGGATATCATCCCGATTGCCTAGACTATATTAGTTAGGCTTATCTATCTTTTATGTCGTCTTGAGGCATGTTTTAGCTAGACTTTATTTGGAGTTCAGAGTTGTATATATTCTTTCATTCTGTATCTGAGACCATGTACTTCTGGATATTGCTGGGATTATCTTAGACTACTTTTCATCTATTTATTTTCTTGAGTTCTATTTCATATCGTGCTATCTCTTCCTTAGTTGTGATTGAGTTTTACTGCTATGTCACCCCTATTCAGGAAGTATAAACTGTTTAGAGATATATTGCTAGATGATTGTTGACCTAGGACAGCGTTCTACCGCCGACACTGCGGCGTAGGCTGGACGTACCCACGTCTCGTGCCTTTACTCTAAGGTGCGGGTCGTGACATCGTGGCACCAAGGACAATCAATTTTCGATAGTGATAATCCCTTACTCTGCTATAGAGATAAGGGTCACTAAACAACGGGCCACACGACAATAGTTCTGATATTGTAGTCAAGTTTTCCCCAATTCCCATGTCTAGAATCTAGCAATGTCAAGTCTGTACAGTCATCTCGAAAATAAAAGCAATACTAATAAAGAAATCTAGAATGCTAATACGAGGTCAATACCCCGAATAGTCATGTAAACCTTGCATCATGAGTGTGTCGGTGTCCTGTGGTCAATCGTGTCAATGGACATATCAGTTTGTACATAATGCCTAATGTCAATACACGATGTCACTATCATGACATCGGCACCCGTCTTTAAATGGACACTAAGTATCGACGTCCTACGTCATGCAATTCTAATAAAAAAAATAACAAGACAGAAAGGAAAGATCTGTAACGATGGCAAGACACGCTTGCCTGTAACTGTTGTCTATGGGTAGTCCTAACCAACTCCGGTGTCCCTGTCGATCCTTCCAAGCTCACCTATAATAAGAAATTATATTTAATATTCTATATCAACATACCATACATAAATTATTTGAGTATCGACGTCTTCTAGTTGCCATAACGTTGCTACTACACTGCATCTATTGTATAAGTACATAAGATATCAAATCCTCTCGTAAATACTTTACAATTATAACAAAATAATATATTTAACTTCTAAAATTTATCTATAAAATATTTATATATTGTTATAATGCTATTTTCAATAGGAAAGCCGTTTCACAAGAGGTCTTATGTCAATGCCACATATGACTTCCGTAAATCGACCCATTAATTTAGTTCCAAAACAATGATAAAATTAAATTAATTTTTTTTTGTAAAAATTATAGAAATTAGTTAAAATATTATTTATAATGTTAAACCTTGCACAACATAATGTTTAATATGGATTTATGGAGTTTTGACACTTTTGGACAGAAGTAAACAAAAATTTTCGGAGTTTGGTGATACGACAAATGTCATAAATTTTTAAAAATAGTAAACAGATGAGAAACCTAACTTTTAGATATGCGTCAAAAAGGTATCGACGTTGAATAAAAATATTAAAAGATTAGAAACTGAAATTAGATAGGCAAAAAGTGGCCTGCAACAGAATTTGTCTGTTCTGGATACCCTGTCCTAGAATCGACGCCACGGGCAAACCTCTTGGAAGTAGGAGATCCGACAACTAGAGGTTGGAGTAGAAACACAAAGGTAACTCTCAATTTTTTTTTGAGGAGAAACAGGTGGGAAAAAGTGGATGAAACATCATCTACAAGTCGACTAACCTGATGTAACGTTTCAGACTTCGGTTCGGGGGAGGTTCGGCCAAAGTTGCACATCGTGTACCTCTCTAATGGCTACAAAGTTGCTCCTACAGTTACTAGGGGGAAGAGGATGATGATAGGGTCGTGAGAGTGGGGGTGATGGTGCGAAAATTGAGGAAAAATTAGGGTTTTGAGAAGGAAAAGGGGGGTTGGCTAGGGTTTCGGGTTTGGAGTGGTGGCCGCTAGGTTTGGGGGGATTTGTGGAGTAATGGACGGTTATGAGAGAGGAGAACAATTAGAGTTTGATAGGTATATATATATTTAGTGCATGAGCTTTGGTTTGACCTAATTTGGATAGGATTTGGTTCTCCAAATCATAATATGATTAATAGGTTTTCTATTTTGGTTAGATGTTTGACCAAGCCAAATATATAAGGGAATATTACATATGGCTGCAATTAAACCTCTAAAATTCTCTTAAATATATGTATACTTGGTTCTGGTACTCCTAGTTAGGCTTTAACTAGTAGGGTTGACTAGGTTAGGGCCCGAGTAGCATTACTAGTCAAATTTAACCTGATAATCAATTTAATGAGTCTCATGTGCCATTTGCAAATAAGTAGCACATGGGAACTCGATTGGATTGTACATCCTAGGCATATATATTGTAGACTCAACATGGGTCAAAACCATATATTGGGTCATACGGTTTCGATCTATGTCAAGTCCCAAAAGTAAATTGGAAGTTAGCTTAAAATTACGTCAATGGTTCAAACTGGCCTAAGTTGGCCCGAAGTTGCACGAAGTCAAAAGAATGTTGAAAAACAAATTTTGATGAGACATTATATATCAAACTAAAGGTGGACGAGTCTAGAATTCAAATATGGAACTGGATTTGAGAAAATAATACTTGTTGTGCTTCAAAAATCAAAGCTACGATAAACTACTAACATAGTCATTATTGACTTTAATAAATTAAAATATCCATATAAAATAATTAAAAGTAATTAAAAATAAGGTCCAAAAATTAGGGGTTTACAACCTACCCATCTTAGAAAATTTTGTCTTCAAAATTAAAAATAACATAATTATATAGAAAAATCTTATCATATGAATAATTAGGCTAAGACTTATCGGTATCTACGAATAAGTAGGGATAACGCTCACGCATAGAATCTTCACGCTCCCAAGTTAATTCTTCCGAAGAATGGTGCCTCCATGCAACACATAAACCAGTCTAATTGTTTGTCCTCTGAGCGTCTTCTCACTCGTATCCAAGATACCTACCGGCTGCTCCTCGTATGATAAACTGGGTCCCACTTTGGTCGACCATATGACTGGGATCAGTCACATACCTCCTGAGCTATGAGACATGGAATACATCATGCACTCCCTCTAGTAATAGGGGTAATACAAGACGATATGCCACCTCTCCTACACGCTCAATGATATCAAACGGTCCAATATACCTTGGACTCAACTTCCTCCTACTCCCGAATCTAATAGTGCCCCGAGTCGGTAAAATCCTCAGAAATATATGCTCTCACTCCTTGAATTCTAGTGGTCGACGATGCGTATTGGCCCAATGCTTCTGTCGGTCTTTGAAGATGACTTTGAATCTGCTTCACTTTTTCGACTGTCTGCGTCACAAGCTCTGGTCTAAGTATCTGTCGCTCTCACCTCTGTCCTTTCGTGAAGTCTTCAAAATCTTGCATCTGTGGGTAACACTGCCTTGATTCTATCCACAAGTGACGACTATACTTCAAGATTGGCAAGTGCTCATTATTGTCCCAGCATAATGACTTCTATTCCATGCTCCTGAAGATCCTCCAATAACTATGGCTGAGCTGTCAAGAAATATATAGTAGGCTTCCTAATTAAAGAAGCTGCTACTACGTTCGCCTTGCCAGGATGGTACTACAAATCTATGTCATAGTCTGTCATGAGCTCCAACCACCGCCTCTGTCTCATATTTAATTCCTTTTGCGTAAAGACATACTTCAAGATCTTATGATATGTAAATATCTCCACACTCTCTCCGTACAAATAGTAACTCCATATCTTCAGTACAAAGATCATAACTGCTAACTCCAAATTATAAGTAGGATAGTTCTTCTCTTTTACCCTCAACTGTCTCGATGCATAGGCTATGATCTTTCTATGTTGCATCAAAACACATCCAAGTCCACTACCCGACGCATCACTATAAACCATGAATCCTTCCGATCTAGAAGGAAGTGTCAAAATAGGTGCTTAGGTCAATCTCTTCTTCAATTCGTCAAAAACCTTCAGACTGTCTTCTTTCCACTGGACTCATGATTCTTACGTGTCAACCATGTCATTAATTTCGCAACTGTAAGAAATTCTTTACGAACCTTCGGCAATACCCGACAAGTTCGAAAAAACTCCTAACTTCTGCAACCAATGTTGGTGTCAGCCAAGACTCTACAGTAGCTATCTTTTCCTGATCAACTAAAAGTCCTTCTCCCGAGATAATGTATCCAGGGAAAATAACTCTATCAAGGCAAAATTCACACTTACTAAGTTTAGCATACAATCTCTCATTCCTTAATACTCCCAACACAACTCTAAGATGCTTTTCGAAAATAAGCTAGGGAAAAAAGGATTAAAGTGTTTTCTGCAGAAGAATTCTAATACCACTAGTCATACCATTCTATCATAGGTATAGTATTATAACCTATTCAATGATACTCGTCAGTTCACTCCTAGTAATTTCTCCTAATAGGCTCTACGCATCCGATATCCAGACACTCATACTTGACTCGTAATCTTACTAGGATCCATCTCTACGAAACTTATCTGTTTCTAGCTACCCAACATCACAATCACACCAATAATCTAGCTTAATTATATTCGATAATATAACTATAAGGTTTGTCCATTTTAGTCATCAAACAACGGTAGGGTCAAGCAAAGCATGAGGGTTTGTCGAACTATTTCAAAGAACGACGTGAGGCCAAACATGATACATAGGACGTAGTCTAGGTAAGACTCGAGAACCATATATCTCTGTGATTATGTCACATGAAGTTACTGCTACGCCAGTGTGCATCAGGCTGCAAATAACCTTTTTGTTTCATAATACGACGGATGGTTGCAGTGCACATCTATCATGCCAAATAATACAGGTTATTGAGCTTATCATGGCCAAATCCATAAAAGATTTTTGAATTTTATGGAAATACAAGAGGAGAGATCAACATGCATAGGATATAGGCTAAGTAGAACTCGAGAAACATATATAGCTATGATGCCATTATCTGAAGTCCTGTCTCGCCAGTATTTCTCTGGCTGCAAAAACTTTGATTCTGTAATACAAGGTTAAATATAATTTCTTAAACTTTTCCTTAGACCAATCCATAAGACACTTTCCAATAACTTAGCATAAAAAGAACGAGAATAATTACTCAAGAAGTCAACATGGAAGGGTTTAGTCAAATCTTGAGTAAGGAAGAACACAAAAGCAATCATGTAGAACAAGAAGATAACATGAAAACATTCATGCTGAAGAAGTTTGAGAGAAGTCTATAATCATGTTTATGGATGTATCCTCAAGTCCTATTCCTTAATTGGTTGCAAGCTCGTAGTAGTACGACTATCCTAGGTATCACTACAACTTTGCAAAATTCACGAAGACTCCACCTTCACTTATGGCTTCTAGTGTTTGTGCCCTTCCTGATGTGATAGTAAGGGAAAGATACGTCCACTACAAAGATTCGTCTTTTTATCACGAATAAATAAGGATTATGGTGAACATAATCAAACTGGATGCAAATCAAGCAGTCAAGTGAGAGTTCAAAACAAAGTCAAGGAAGGTAACAAGTATGTAGATGTGATCCTATGGGTCTTTTCTATTCTAATTGCAGGCTCACGTCGGTACAATAACGTAACCAAAGTGATTAACGGACCTGCATGGGCCACCACAAAAATATGTAATGCTCCAGTCCCAAAATACGTAGGACCAAGAATACGAATACATGCCAGCAGCACTTCACCAAAACTACATAATAAGCCCATTAGCGAAATACTTAAGCTGTAAATCATGTTAACATCCGAAAACACAATATAGTCCACAGGTATATATATCTAATCACATCCACAGAGTCCACAAGGATATCAAGTATAATAATAAAATATCTTAAATATCGAACAGCAAAGTAAAGATGTCTGTGCAGGTAAAACATCCCAAAACCACAGAGAAAGTAACAAAGTAACAACCAACTACAAATCTGATGAAAGGAAAGAAAATAATGTAGCAAGACTAAATATGGAAAATGACATTATCATGAGAAATCCTCTGGCACTATCTAGTCCTCATGTGTCGGTACGTCTCCGGTCTCAGCTCCCGAACCATAAACCTCCGGGTAGTCTTCAATTTCGTCAAAGCCTGGAAAATAGCCAGGTCCTCAGGGGACTAGCAAGGTGCATAATATACTTGCTAAGGTAACAAAATACAAATATGAACTAAGACAATCTACTGTATCCATCTATGTTCTGTGCAAGTGAGATACTTTTCTAGAATACCAGACCCCTTCCACTAAGGCTCACAAGCACCTCAGCAGGATATTATCCCCAGTACCTTTGTCATGGCACCAAGAACAATCAATTCTCGACAGTGATAATCCCTTACTCTGCTACAGAGATAAATGTCCCTAAACAATGGGCCATACGACAATAATTATGATATTGTAGTCAAGTTCTCCCCAATCCCCATATCTAGAATCTAGCAATGTCAAGTCTGTACAGTCATCTCAAAAATAAAAGCAATACTGATAAAGAAATCTAGAATGCTAACACGAGTTCAATACCCCGAATAGTCATATAAACCTCGCATCATGGGTGTGTCGGTGTCCTGTGGTCAATCGTATCAATGGACACATTAGTATGTACATAATGTCTAATGTCAATATTCGATGTCACTATCATGACATCGGCACCCGTCTCAGAATGGACACTAAGTATCAACATCCTACGTCATGCAATGCTAATAAGAAAACAACAAGACAGAAAAAAAATCTGTAATGATGGCAAGACACGCTTGCATGTAAGTGCTGTCTGCGGGTAGGCCTGACCAACTCTGGAGTCCCTGTCGATCCTTCAAAGCTCACCTATAATAATATATTATATTAAATATTCTATATCAACATACCATACCTAAATTATATGAGTATCAAAGTCTCCTAGTTGCTATAACGTTATTACTACACTGCATCTATTATATAAGTACATAAGGTATCAAATCCTCTCGTAAATACTTTACAATTATAAAAAAATAATATATTTAAATTCTGAAATGATCGTTTTCGGGAGGCCGAGCCCCTAGAAGAACGCTCGGAATGCCTCTGTAATGTCCCGCCCTATGATCTGCCAAACAGCAACAAAGAAACTCCCCGTAAATCCATCTGGACCTTCTTCGCTCGTCTCGTCCATGCTGTGCATGGATATTCAAATTTCCACCACCATAGGGTCCGCCATAAGCTTCATGTTGTCCTCCGCATCGACACAATGTGCCACAACCTCCTGGAAGTCGACCTTCTTGGTCACTTACGACTTGGCAAATAGTTTGGAATAGTAGATGATCGCACACTGACTTATATCACCTTAATCATATAATATATCGCCTTCCTCCCCCTGAATCGAATTATTAGCAAGCTTCTTCCTGCGGCTAGAGACACACGCATGAAAGAATTTGGAGTTCTTATCCCCTTTAGGTCCCATTTGATATGGGTTTTATGTTTCCAAAAGTTTGATTCAGTGGCAATTTTCTTTTTGAGATTCGCGTGCGCTCTGTTAACAGCAACTCTGTTCTCCATACTGTCTCTTCTGACAAAGGCAACCTTCTTTTCCTTGAATTCATCCTATGTCTTCTTGACCTCCTCAAAGATGCTACTGAATGTAGCTCTGTTCTACTCCAACAATGTTCGTCTAACCTTTTTTAGTTTGATAACCAGATTAATGAGAGGATTGACATATGCCACTCCTAGCCAGGCTTGCTGTACCATGCCAAAAAACTCAGCGTGCTCCGACCAGAAAGAATGGTAGTGGAATCTTCTGGGTCCCGATGATGCCACTTTACGTAGACGCAAGAAGGCAGTAGTCGGATTCGACACTGTTCAGTTGGGATACCTGGGAAGGAGAAAGCAACTGCATCCATTGATCGTTGGCGAGTATACGATCCAATTTGGACCACTGCTTCTGTGCTCCCTCCCTTTTGTTAGTCCAAGTTAGTCCGTTGCCTTCCATCTGAATGTGCGCAAGGTTGGACGTAAGAATGAACTCGGAGAAGTCATTCGAAGTTGGATCAGGAGCCCCCTTATTCTTCCCAATCATCACGATGTCGTTGAAGTTACCCTCCATTGCCTATGGGCCTTGCGTGCATTCTTCTAGATCCAGCAGCTTCTCCCAAAGCAATCATCGTCCAGCAAGAGTGTTGCTGCTGTGAATAATAGTGAGTGCCGTCTCTTGAGGAAAGGTCGGCTGTGAAATCGACATCGTGAGTGCCTAGTCGAAAGAGTCCCTCATTTTGAATGCCAAGTCCTTTCTGGCCATGATCCATATGCTTCTTATTATTATGGCAAGCTTGGTGAAAATCCATTTTGATTTGGACACGCCTGGTCTAATTGTTGGCGACTTTGGGCTCGATTATACCAACCAAAGAGATATTATGAATCTTATAGAGAATTTTTATTTTGTCCGTAGTGTGCTTGTTCCCTATCCCGTGCGCATTCCAGATTAATATATTCATCATTAATATGGGTAAGGAGTGGGGGTGGGGCACCGGTAATGGCCGCCTTCTTGATCGAAGCTCTGGTGTTTCCTCTTCCTTCTTGATTGTCCCTTTTCATGAGCTGGAACTCTCTGCCTTTGCCTCTACCGCCTCTCCGTGTCGTAGAGGCATATTTGTCTTTCTCTGCATTGAGTTGGCTTCTTCCTCTAAGCTTTCCTTCCTTCTCATTATTCATCGGTTTGTGTTTTTACTGCTTAAAGCTAAACTCAGGCCTGTTGATAATGTCTTGCTTATCTTCTTTGTTATGATGTACTACTCCTTTCTCCGATTTGGCTCTTCCATCTTTAATTCTGTCTATCTCTTCAATGACCTCTTCGTCGCTCGTGATAAGCTCTATTCCTCTTCCTGAGCAGTCTTTCTCCTGAGGGGAATCTCTCTTCTGTGTCCTCCGGTTATCGGGGTAAGTTGTACTAATTCTATTTCTGATCTGGGGGTTACTTTGTGTCTGAGGCTATCTGAATTATCGTCAGAGTTATTCTCCTACAGAAGGATAGGGGACGTGGGTCTTGGGGGAGTGAGTTCCTTGTTACTGAATGAGTCCTCCTCTATTAGAGAAGGGTCACTTTAGTCAATGATGCTGGTGGTATTGGACGAATGTATTGAGATGCAGGGGACAGTGGCATGACAAGCAAGCATGATGGGAACTATTGAATGCTGTTACGACGGCTAGCATAACATGACAAGAACGAATGACCTGGACACCGTGGATAACTGTGATTATACAAATGAACCAGTACCATCTTGCATCATATCTAGGGCATGAATTCCTGAGTACCACGGTCAGGGGTACCTGTTTAACATGACTAAGGCTAATAACTAGAATAATCCAGTAGTCATAAAGAGATTTTCCAGCTACAGGCAATTCCGTTATCTGGGCACCCCATGATGGAATCTGTAGCCTGCCGTCGAGTAGGGCATATTTCCAGCACACTGTCATATGTTGCACCCTTCAAGCTACCTAAGGGTACATGTGTTCTCTGGACAATGTACCCACATGAATTTAACCCCTAATTGCGTATTGGATAACCTGGATAGTCTGCAGGACTTGTGGCTGTTGGAATATCTTAATGCATCTTGTTAGTAATTAGGCATATGATAACCCTAGTTAGTTATATTATCAAGCCGTACTGATTGCTTGGCCGTGAATGTTGGATGCAGATTCTAACCAGTCTTGTCTTGTTCCAGTTCATAGCTACTTCGGATCAGGATTGCTCATGCTCACCTTATTATAACGGATCGAAATAGTATTCTTTATTTGTCAATTATTGTCCTAATTTAGATTTTCCTCTCTTATTATTATCCTTTATTATATGTTCTGATATGCTGGTTTTAGTTCTTAAGTGAAGCCTCCTTTGTGGCACTTGCTCTTTCTGGGATCTGACCCAGCTGGTTTTGTATGGCTAGATACCGGAGCAGCACTAGAGCATCTTCCTATCTTCCAGCCAGATGGTGACCACCAGGTATAACCCTGGCAACGAGTGGGCTTATTTTGCTCTCCCACTCCATTGTAAAAATATTCTTTTAAGGCATTTAGCCGACGAGCACGTGTTAGCTCAATTGTACTTTACTTACTGTCTGCCTACGGGCTGTAGCATGATTGACAAATCCTAGGGTTGATCATGTATGAGTGAAACTCTTGCTAGTCTTGACATTTTGTATGACTAGCTTCATGATCATCCAAATATGTAATGTATGGGACGTCTTACTATTGTATATTTGGTGCTCTGACATCTTGTAACTGCTATTACTTTCTTGAGATTGAGACAATAGGCTTGTTCATGACCATAAGAGACTGATAGCTTGTAATTAAACCCTCATGTATCTAGACAGCCCGTGACCGTATAGCGAGGTGGGTTGCACTTCAATATACGTAGATGGCTGTGTCTGCCCCTGCTCTCCAGTATTCTGGTTCTGGGGTGTGACAATTATCTTCGATTGACACATCGCCATAGTCACAATCTAGAAGGGCGTCTATCATTTCTTGATCTTCTTGAGAACGAGTAGGAGTTTGAGTGGCCGAAAGATCGGCAACCCCAGCTTGAGATTCTATAGGAGGCAACTCCTCTTCGGGGGAAGTAACCTCTGGGACATTTAGAGTCGGGGATAATAGTGTTACTCCTGCTGCAGCTATTGCAGTTACGGAAATAGTCGTCCGTACAACTCAATATCCTGGGATTTCCTCGGTAGTAACTGAGACTAGAATATCAATTGTTGTAGTCTCTGTGGATGAAAAAGAATAATATCAGTACATATTATTCATATCTTAAATTATGCTTAAAAGTATAGAAATTACCTTTTTGAGATGGTAGATCCTTCTGCGAGGGAAATGATATATCAAATTCCTTTAAGAGGGAGGAAGCGTCAATTGTTTGACGTTCTGCTAGAGCCACCAGCAATTTTGTTCTGGCTTTCTATAGCAGAGGTGCTACAGGTTCTTCTTCGACCTCATCAAGGTCGTCTTGCATTCTGGGCACTTCTTCTCGGGCGACTCCACTCTGTTTTGGAATCGAAGAATGAGTTATGTCTCCTTCCCTAGGAGAGGCCCCAGTATGCACCTGCTTCGACTGGGTCCTGGTAGTAGGCTGTTCACTAATGACCAAAGTGGTCTTCATCTTTTTCTTTCCTAGAGCCTTAGGGGAAGAAGGAAGATCATCATGATGTGAAGGATCAGATGAATCTCCAGTCTTCCTTTTCTTAAGCCCCTTGGAAGAAGACTTTTACTTTTGTACTTTTAATGATACGTCCAACGGATCATTTACTTCATCTAGGAAGCCTACAAGAGAAGCCTCCAGAGGTTCATCGGCAGGGTCTCGATCTTCTGCATCTCTGAACAATTGTGGAGTACGGACTCCAGCCTTTGATCGCTTATCACTGGCAAAGCTGTGGGCCAGATGAACATTTTTGGCAAAAGTTTTTGTCGACGTATAGAAATTCGCGTATGTCTATAACATACGCGGATCCTGAGCAAGATTATAGGGCATGGAGAATATAGCCTTGATGTCTCTGGCATAATAATATCTCCAAGCCCTAGCACCATCAATCAAGAAACCCTTGGCCTGAAGGCAAGTAGTGGCATTCCCCACATGCAGCTGGTCATAGCTAAATTGTCGAGAGAATCGACTTGACAAATATGCTTCCAGAAAATACTCTTCCTCAAATCGATATACTAGGTGAGACGGTCGAATTATCTTCAACCATGCAAAAATAGTCGGAGACAGACAGAGCGATGCCGCTTCTAAATCCATGAGTTGTGGGAGAAGATTCTCATATCCTGGAGGAGGAGGAGGAACACATTGAAATCTCCATCCACATCCTCGGTTCAAAGCTCTTCTGCATTCTGAAAGTGCGTTTATATTCCATCGAGCATTAGAATAACGCCTGATAAAGTTGCCTCCAACTTCACCCATATCAGGGTCCATCAAGCTGGGATGGTGTAGCAATAACCACCCAAATAATATGTATAAGGCATTTAAGTGCAGAGAAAATCCAACCGAGCAGCCATATCGTGCAGCATAGTGTCAACAAAAGAAGGCAGTCTTGCGTTCAGGCGACAAGTCATCGCTGAAAGAATGTCCATCTTGCAGCCAAATACTAGACGCACAACAGCAAATAATATGCCTCGATGAAATCTATCGACTTCACTGGCCCCGTGAACTACAAATCGTCGCAGCCACAAAGAAAGAAAACCCGCCAACTGGGCTTCTTTTGACATAGGTCTGTAACCTTGCCTGAGATAACTTTCAATAGTAGCACCAGCCTTAATTGGGTGCCAGTCCACATCCAAGATGTTATCGGTATGCTTGGACTTTTCCATCAGTTTTTTTATATCGCTACTCCTGAGCGGTTTGAAGAAGCAAGGATCGCAAGCCTGACTCTCAACTATCTTGTCTTCAAAGATATAGCCTAAAAACAAATACGGCAACCACTTGGTTGTATAAGCGCTTTTGTAATAAAGGAAGAATATCTTATAATGGCACAGAAGCTCCTCAAACACAGCCACCATCTAAGGGTTCTCTGTAGATAGAATATCCAGTTCCTCATTAGTGGACACATATTCTTTATATGGGTTGTTAGCCATTGGAAGATGTGAAAAATATTTCATCTCATGAAGTACAAAACCAATTTCCCCGTGAGGGGTCATGAAGGTACCGATTTTGTCATTTTATCTTTCAATCAGAGCCAAGAACATATGTGCATTTGGGCAAAAGTTGTGAACAGTAGTCCAGATGGCCTCATAAAGTTCTAGTTCGAAGAGTTTGTCCTTGAACTGATCCAGAATCCAAATCACTAAGCTGCTCCATTAGGCATGTCAAACACATGGCCTGAACTGGGTATCTTCCTTCAGCTTTAGCAAATGTGTTCACAAAGATGGGCACCCTGACAGAAAAAAACATCAATAAATCTTCCGGAGGTATACAACTCTGCTTCAAACCCCTTAGATGGGGGTTGTACCTGTCTGAAGTACTATAAAATAGGTCCTTGCTCTGCAGACCTTATTTGTAACATATTTTCCCGACTCTAGCTTGGTAAATCGGAGTCATGTCCCATACCATCCGTCGAGGGCGACTGGAGAATTCATATCGGGACAAGGACAAGTGTCTTGACATCTCAGTGAGATACATAATTATGTCCTTATATTGATAAATCCTTTCTTCTTTCTTGGTCTTTGGTTGAGATGTCTTCTTGAATGCATCTCCAAATAAGAAGGCCGGCTTCTTATGAACCACATTGTCTACACTCTCCAAAGTTTCACCGTTCATCAGACATAACAAATGTTACTTTCTTGAGCCGTGAGTATGGCCCTTCTGGATTCAGGTGCATCATATTGTAGATATTATACATGAGATAAGTCTTTTTATATTCTAGTACATTGAAAGCTGAAGCATATTTCTCAGCATCAGGGTCTTCTCTAAGATCACTATAAAAAGAAGAAGAAGAAACAAAAGTTAATCTCAAAAAGAGTTTTATTCTATGAAACAGAATACACAAAATCATAGGTTGTGCGACATCCGTGTTGCGTGACATCCGTGTTACATGACGTCCAGGTTACGCAACATCCGTATTGTGTGACATCCGTGTTGCGTGACATCCATGTTGTGTGACATCCGTGTTACGCGACATCCATGTTGCGTGACATTTGGTTACACAGTATCTGCGTTGCGCGACATCTATATTGCACGTGATTTCAAGTTGCACCACTTTGATATGCGCATTCACACAAAATCAGAAAGCACAAATTTGAAACTCGTGCAACACAGTTTGTAAGAACGAACAGTGCGTGGATAGCAACCAAACTCTAAACAGAGAAGGCGCAAGTTGTGAAGAATGCCTACACTCTAAAAAGAGATGGCGCACGTTGTGAAATACGTGAATCGACCAAAACCCTAAAAAGAGTTATTCGATCCAGTCGATGTTCAGTCCATTCTCGAAGAATCACCTTCGAGTGCCGGGTCGGGTCTCTCAGTTCTTGATGACGGTGGTGCGAGTTGAGGCACTCTCATTGGCGGTGCACGAGATGAAGGCCCAGCAATGGCCTTTCCCTTTACGGGACCGACTTCTTTGGGGCCATTGACGATCGTCGAAAGAGCTTCGAGAGTAGGGAAGAAGAAGAGGAAAGATTTTAAGAGAATTAACTTTCGATAAAAAGTTAAAAATTCTCTTTGAATGACTATTTATAGCCTAAAAGGACTTTTCGAAACTGTTGTGCAACTGGCTTTTAAAATTCGGAATCTGTTGAACATTTGACTGGCGCAACCCGTATTAAGTTCTTCTAATTCAAAGTATTTCAAAATTTTAAAATCTTTCAACCTTTGAAAACTTTGAAGAGGGTCTTATAGAAGTTAAAAATCAAGGAGCGCCACTCGTTAAGGTGTGCCATCATCAAGTGGTGCTAGATCATTAGGTTACGCCAGTGTCAGGTTGCGCCAAAGCCAAGGTGCGTAGCACCACGTGGCAAGCCTCCTTGAGAAGCTGTAATGACTTTCATCATTACTGACAGCTCAGACAGTACGAAAATCGAAGAATATCCATTCAAATCCGGTACAATATGGCGTTCGAGAAGATTTTGTCAGCATGCAATTAATACTGACAGCAGGCCCACACAAGTTGTCAAGTGGCGCGTGAATTAATCAATACAGTAAAGAAGACTCAGTCATAGGTGCCAGTTGTTGAGTTGCGCCAGCGCGCAACCTGGCTAGTTGGCGCCACTTGAACAAATTTTATGTCCAGAAGCAGGATGATGTGGCGCGCATGCCACTAATCTCAAAGAACGTACCCACTACACTATCCACGACTATGCGCATCTCACTCAAATGATGCCACACGTTCCCAGCAGTTGAAGTACCCGCTCGCACAACTGGACAAGAGGCGCGCAACCTAAAGTGCGTGCCACTCAGAATAACTACTTAACAGTAATTTCAAGAACTCTATAAATAGAGTTTCAAATCAGTTCTAAGGCATCACTAATGATCATAATCTCCTAATAAATTGTTGTTACATTCTCCAGAGGCTTGTGTATTCGATATCACATCATCCAAGGGATAAAGTGATCGTCTTCTGATCAGATTCATATAGTTGTACTTTCCTAGAAATCAATTGTACTCTTTTCTTAGTTTGTAATCCAATTTTTGTTTTTGCAAATAATATATATATATATATATATATATATATATATATATATATATAATCATTCAATATCACCATAATCTACATATAGAACCAAGAAAGTTGGGTCATAGACTTCAATAATATATTTGTCCAACTCAGTTTACAAATAATAAAAAATGAATAGAATATGTGAATTGTAAATATAAATAATTACCTTTCTACATGATTGGAATAATTTTTTACTTCTTGAATTCGGCATAGTAATACCACTTCAGAAGAAATGTCATTTTGTGAATCATTTTTAGATATTTTCATTATTCTCTCTAAAACTATTAGTATCCAAGAAATTGGAAAAAGAGATTTATAAACATCAAGTTTATAATAACAAAGAGGACTTTGTATTAATTGCCTTCATTTTTAGCATGTTTGAGCATTTCTTAACAAATCACAATCTCTAATGCTTCTGAATTGGAGAGATAAGATTACAAATATCATGTTAAAAATAAGTAAGTACAAAATAAATTTGTATTACCATCACCGTGGAAATGTTGCTCTTTAAAAAAATATCTCTAATGATTCTACCTTCAAGATAACAAATGTTAGTAGTGAAGATCTTATTAGAATATAACAATGAGGTGCCAAAACCATATTCATATCAAATACTCCAACAAATCAAGGATAGTAGAGAAGATACTACAAGTATTGACTAATCTTAACAAAAAAATTTACCAGTAAGAGATGGCACGTTGGCAAAATCCAGCCATGTTCAAACAACAAGATATTCACTTAATCAACAATATATTAATCAATTGAATATCTAAAACGAAATCTTTTCTTAACATGTAGATATTCGCAAAGACATTATTCTTTCGGTTTGTACTAAATACATAATATAAAGTCTTATTAATTAAATATAATATAAAAGGCAGAATATAAATTTTTTTATGACTGATATACAGTCATATTTTTGGGCTACAACTGTACATAATCTGTATATAAACAGTGAATATCGGAAGCTGGATTTGTCTTTGTCAGACACAATAATGATTCGAATTTAGTTTTCCAGTACATTAACAAGCTTATGTGTTGATCTATGATGTACAGAAGCTTCTTATAGATTTCAAAGCAATTATTTTCTAAATGCATATAGACATGGATATTTTGAAAATAAAATCATCTTGAACGAAAGATGCAATCGGATAACAAAGATTTCAAGTGTTGGCAACGTCCAAGGGAAAAAGAAAAAGAACCTTATATTTCTAACATTTGACTGTCAACAAAGTAAACAAAAACAAATGGATGATCCAATCTAACAGCTAATATTATACCGTATACAAAAACAACATGATTACAACAAGGAATCATAGAACTAATAGATATTTCAACTCAAGGAAACATGTAAAGATACCACAGTTCATATTATGCACTTTAATTTTTTAAAAATATTAACCAAAATAAAGTATTCTAGAGTACTTGATCTATGCTTCAAAAAAGAGCTTACCTTCAGCCTTCATTACTTACACATGGAACCAAACAAACTTATTCAAGTAGAATGAGTTCATGGAACATCGGTCCATCAATGTTTCAAAATTGTGGGGCATGGATTTTACACAAGTAGGTATTAGAAACATTCTAAATGACCCACCATGCACTCAGTTGTTACTATTATCCTTAATATTGCCAAATGGAAAAAATGTATAGGAGACAAATTTAAAAAGGGGGGAACATAGATTATCCTTTTGTCTTTCAGATTTCTTTAAACTCTTGGGGTAGTATAAAGCCTATATGCTTATTGCTCGGGTTCAGTCCTTACGGTTTTCTTTCTTTGTGGAAATAACTGTTTAAAGCCAAAGATATGAAATATTGCCTTATTATTTGCTCCTAACATTCACCTCTTACTGTCAATATTCTTCACCATTATAATTTTGGTATTATGGAGCTAGGAATTGTAATGACAGCAACACAACCTTTAATTATAGGCATTTATATCGACTTAGTTACAACTAAACTAATTATTTCAACTCAATTGGTAATGGTGCCAGAGATCATATGATAGACTTCCACTAAAGAATACAAATATATATATATATATGACCAGTATCAATAAGACAATAGCTCATGTTTCTCATTACACTACAGAAAAAAATTTGGCATCAACCTGAAGAGAATTCTAACATTGGAAGTAGACAAACTAAATAGTGAAAAACGATATGAATGTGGTTAGTGACATGAGGCTCTTATGTTAAGGTCAATGGGCTATAAATATGAGCGACCAAATAAAATTTGGTTTGAATCACCAATAGGAGGCAGCTATGATAAAAGCTTTCTTTGCTTCCAAGCACTGCTTGGTACTGGCCAAATAGACATTAGTGCCTTTGTTGGCACAAGTCAAGCAAGACATGGACTTTGGCCTTAGCTATAATACTCTAACCAAACATGTAGATTATTAAAGTCGGCTTGGATATTGCTTAGTCCATGCCAGGTTGAGTCAAGGTCAAAAGCCAACGCTAAATTGCAGATTACATATTGACTATAAACACTCAATATACCCATAATATTTCTTAATCCATCTATAGCTAATAATATCTTTTCTATTCCTGTTAAAACTGAAAGAAACAACAAAAAAACACCCAACAAAGTATGATAACTAGTGTAAAATTAGGATCAACATGGAAGGCCAGTAATAAATATGTAAATGCCAAATATCAGTCTCTGAAAACCAACAAGATTTTATAAATTTATTATTATTACTACCAGACAATCAAATTAAGAATGAAAATTATACAAGATAAGCTCCTGATAGTACTTGATATGATAGATAACCAGATACAATATGTACAGTTAAAATACAAAATCAATATAGATGGAACCAGATCAATATAGCACCTGATATATACATCCGTTCTAAAATAGATGGATAATTATTCAGTAAAAATATATAAAAACTGGATAAATGAAGCTGATTGAATTAGCTATTTATTCAAATGCATCCGTGTGGGATATATATCTCATGATGGGCGTATTAGTAGCATTATTCAATAATATTAAATAGTTTTAAGTATCAAGATGCAAGAGCAAGAGATTGAGTTTGATCACATAGACGTCATGAGTTTCTGACTACAATTCATTCATAGTCGTTCCTTTGCATTCCTTAGTAAAGACCAAGGAAAACACTTACACAGAAATCAGGTAGTGTAATAGAATACACAATAATAACAAGAAATTAAAACAATAACCTTTTCTTATACCCTTGATGCCATATTGTTAGTTGATGTCTTAAAGTAAGAAGCATGTGGATGTAACATATGTAACAATGTTTTAGAATTGAAGAACGAATGCATGATGGATCTAATAAAATGATGAAAAGTTGTATAACATGTGTACGTCACAATTCTGGCAATAATTCACCAAACATAATCTCGTTCTGCTAACTAAGGATATTGTAATTTTTGGAAAAGAAACGCGGGAAACCTTTTCCCAAACTAGAGAGTACATGCGAGAGAACCGAGCAATACAACGCATGAACCAAAACACCAAAATAAACCACGCAGACACAGAGAATTTTTGACGTGGAAAACTCTTGCGAAAAAAACTACGGGATGATCAGAGTCCAACCCTGAGAAGCCTTCACTAATAAAATAAAGGAGTACACCCTCTACAAACTTCTTCCGATCCAAATCGGATCCCCACAACACTTAGAAGCAAGAATAATAATTACAAGGCTACGAAGAACAAAGAAGACGTGTAGAGATTATTCGAACACGATCCTCCTTCGAAAATGGCCTTCGATCCTCCTTCTTCTCTCCCAAAGTTGCAATAGCACTCTTGTCTCTTTTCTCTCTCTTGTGAGTGTTACGTATGATATTAGGGTTATGAAACACCATATGAAAACACCCTAATCCTGCAACAAAACCTGGACCGTAGGATACGATCCAACGGTGATCAATCACCCTAAAAATACTTTAGCCCCGACGACACAGAGTTCGGCCAGATCTCTGTGTTTGGCTACTAGTACAGTTCTGGAACTAGGGGACAGAGTTCAGCCAGATCTCTGTCCTGAACTCTGCCCCTTCCTTCTAGCAGCTCCTCTGGTCAGCTCTCGAGTATCTCCGTCATCTCCGACTGGCCTCGTCACCTCTCCGAGGTTCTCTTACACACAGACGGTGCTCGTCGCACTCCGAGGTCTTCTCCACATAGGTTGGGAACTCCACCTACTCCAACAAATCTTCTCCTTCACAACTAGGTAGAGAAACTCGTCATCCCGACGATCCGCCTGCAGTACTCAAACTTCTTCCTCGGTAGAACCTTCGTGAGCATGTACGCTCCATTATCATCAGTATGAACCTTCTCAAGCGTCGCATCCTTCTTCTCAACCACATCCCGTATACAATGATACCGAGTCTCGATGTGCTTGGACCGACTATGAAATATCTAATTCTTTACAAGGTGAATAGTACTCTGACTGTCACAAAGCAAAGTATACTACTCTTGCTTCAGCCCTATTTCCTGCAACAGTTTTTTCGTCTACAACTCCTTGCAAGCCTCCGTCGCCGCAATGTACTCTACCTCTTTTGTCAACAAGGCAACACACTTCTGCAACCGTGACTGCCATGATACCACTTCTCCAGCAAACATCATCACATAGCCTGAAGTCGATCGTCTCCTGTCTACATCTCTAGCCATATCAGCGTCGGTATACTCACCCAGCTTCGGCTCATCACCACTAAAAGAAAGTCTACAATCGACAGTACCCTGAAGGTATCGTAGAATCCACTTGATCGCACTCTAATGTACCCTTCCAGGATTTAAAAGATACTTGCTAACTGTGCTAACTACATGAGCAATGTCTGGCCTCGTACACACCATAGCATACATAAGATTGCCCACAGCTAAGGTATATGGAACCCGATCTATATTTTTCTTTTCATCCTCGGTAGATGGACACTGCTCCTTAGTGAACTTAAAGTGAGCCGCAAGGGGCAACTCACTTTCTTCGACCTGTCCATCCCGAAATGCTGAAGTACCCGATGAATGTACTTCATTTGAGACAAGTGAAGCAGCTTGGACTCTCTCTCGGCTGATCTTTATCCCAAGAATAGTTTTCTCTACGCCAAAATCCTTCATAGAGAAGGTCGCGCCCAGTTGGCGCTTCAACTCCGCTATCCTAGTGGCATTCCGACCCAGTAATAGCATATCATCAACATAGAGCAATAAAATAATAAAATCATCCTCGACAAAGTACCTCACAAATACATAATGGTCCGACGTCGTCCATGCATAACCATGCTCTCCTATAAATGACTCGAACTTCTTGTACCACTTCCTCGGAGCCTGCTTCAGACCATACAAGCTCTTCATTAACAGACAGACTAAATGTGACTTGTCCTTCTCACAGAATCCCTCTAGCTGCTCCATGTATAACTCCTCTTCAAGATCACCGTAGGAATGTCGTCTTCACCTCCATATGCTCGACCTCCAAGTCGAGACTGGCTGCCAATGCTAGCACCACCCGAATAGACGACTGCTTAACGACTGGCAAAAAGACCTTATCATAATCCATGCCTTTCCGCTGACCGTAGCCTTTAACTAACAGCCTCGCTTTATATCGAGGGCGAGTAGCATCATCCGTCTGCTTCACTTTAAACACCCATCGATTCTTCAAAGCCTTCTTGCCCTTTGGCAACCGCACCTGCTCGTAAGTAGAATTGGCATATAAGGAACTCATCTCCTCCTACATAGCCTGTATCCACTCTTGCATGTGTTCATCTTCTATAGCCTCTGCAAAGCTTTCAGGCTCTCCCCGTCAGTCAGAAGCACATACTCACCCGGTAAGTATCTCGTAGATGGTCGAACTCTCTGTTGCTCCTTCTTAATGGAGCCACTGGTGTTATTTGTATACCAATAGCCTCCTCTCCTTCAGGAACTGCCTCCCCGGTATGCTCATCCTCCTGAGGGACACCCTAACCACCATCAGTAGGTTGATGATCAAGGTTGGGAGCAACTCCATATACTAGCTTCCCCATAACTAGATCCTTTGCGATGTCCTCTAGAAATTGCTCGAAGCAAAATGACTCTAACTCAGGCAATTCCTCATCCTCAAAAGGCGTCTCAGAATCTTGAGTGTTGTTCATGGTATGATCCTCGATGAATAACACATCCCTTCTTCTATAGAGCTTTCTTCCTACGGGTCATAGAGTCTATAGCCAAACTCATCCCGACCGTAGCCAACAAAGACGTATCGCCTCGTTTTCGGCTCAAGCTTCGACCTCTCGTCCTTCGGTACATGCACGAAGGCCTTACAGCCAAACACTCGCAGGTGATTGTATGATGGCTCTTTGTTGTACCATACTTTGTTAGGTACATCACCCTACAAAGGAGCACTAAGAGATAAATTAATAACATAAGCAGCTGTGAGAAGAGCCTCACCACAATAACTGCCTGGCAAGTTTGCTTATGACAGCAAACACCGTACCCTCTCCATCAGTGTCCTGTTCATGCGCTTCGCTGCACCATTGAGCTAAGGTGTCTTGGGAGGAGTCTTCTGGTGTCATATCCCTTGTTCTCTGCAATAAGCATCAAAGGGACCAATGTATTCACCGCCGTTGTCGGACCGAACACACAATAACTTTTTGCTCGTCTCTCTTTCAGTAGAGGCCTAAAACTCTTTGAAAGTAGACAGCACCTGGTCCCAGGTCTTTAAGGCATAGACCCAAACCTTTCTGGAACAGTCATCAATAAAAGTTACAAAGTAAGAAGCACCACCAATAGATTTTACCTTCCTAGGACTGCAGACATCTGAGTGAATCAACTCGAGCAACGCCGGCTTCCTTGAACTTGGGTGACTTTGGAAAGACACCCTATTTTGCTTTCCAGCTAAGCAGTACGTGCACTTCTCCAACTTTGTAGACTTGAGTGTCATGATCCGCACCCGCTTTTCGGATGCAAGCACGTGAGTAAGCCAGCTACGCATCAAGCGAACTCTAACTCGACTCGAATACGTAAACGCTGTCACGGCTATGGTAAACTGTCAAATCATGGCAAAAGTAAATCTATATCTCAAATCCATAATAAGTGTACGAAACATGAATGAACACTATGGGTCATGGTCTGCAGCCCACTAGTATAAATATCTGACAAGACTCCAAAGAATATAACCAGAGTCTATAAACTAAATCAATAAATAGGATATATCATGACAATGAAAGAAAAGCACGAGCTGGATGAACTGTATAATAAACATGGTATCAATACCTGAATCTCGCAAGCAATATCGTAATCGTCCGAAACCCACAAGTGTCATAATCATCCACCATCCATAACTGCTAAATAACTTTTTGAAATCGCTAAACCTGAAGAGATCATCAAGTCCTCAGGGGACATAGCAAGATACATATAAACATACCTATCTAGCAGTTTAATCATGTATAAACTATAGACATGATATAAGCAAGGAACGAGACATACACATGACAAGAGACTATGACCAAAACTGCTAACAAGTAACTATTGACAAGTGGCTACTGACAGGTGACTATGAACTGGAACACAAGAACAACTACACGTAACTAAACTGCTGGATGAACAAGTAAACACGAGATCAATGGAATACCAAACCCTCGCCCCAAGTGGACTCACAGGTTTGAACTAATCACTAACCCTCGTCCCGAATGTGGACTCTCTGGTTAATTCAAGGCAAGGTACCCCCATCCCAGTGTGGACTCTCTGGTGCAAATAAACAACATCCTCGTCCCGAGTGTGGACTCACGAATGTAAACAGATCAAGACAAACACCCTCATCCCGAGTGTGGACTCTCTGGTGCCAATGAACACGACAAATACCCTCGTCCCGAGTGTGGACTCTCTAGTGCAACTGGTCAACCCTCGTCACGAGTGTGGACTCTTTGGTTGAGGAAATGATAACAAGGATTTAGCAGTTCAACTACACGTACTCGTTCTATGACACGACTCAAGCAAGGTACTGGTGAGACAAGGTACAACTCAGTCAAGACACACATAAGGACCACTCTAGCATGAACTATGATATGAACAAATCTAATATAAATACATTATCAAGTCACGAAAGGTGATATACAAGCAAGCAAGCCAATCAACTGATGAACATGGTATAAAGAACATATAAATTAAATCGGCTAAAGAACTAAAATAATAACATGATAAAAAAAAGATCTATAAACATACAATAAACTGTAGGGGGAGGCAAGATATCTTGCCTGGTGGTAGCACGAAGGACCAACAATAAACCGTCAACTAGTAAGCCATAAAGTCCAAATCTCACAATTATATCCAAAAGCTAAAATAGACATTAAGAATGTTCTCAGAATAGTCAAATTAGCTAGGATTGTCTGTTCTTAAGTCTAATTCTAGATACAGGGGCAAAATGGTAATTTTGGGTCAAAACGGTGACCGCCATTGGTCCCACTTTACACCAAAAAGTGTGCCAGAGTCAATGGTCTCTAAAGTTATCAAACTACATGTTTATAGATTTATTTTGATGATAGGAACCCAACGGCATGTCCAATTTTGGACTCCGTGGACCGTGCACAAAAACTCCCGATGAATCGGATCGTGGGGCCCACAAAACGGTGATCCGATCAACTGTCTCAGAATCGGGCCAAACTTGGCATAAAGGACCAGAAAAACGATATGGTCCAGTTGGCGCAAGTTTTGTCTCGATCTGACGAACGTGCACAAAGTGATTAGAAAATTTGCATAGAGGACGCAACGATGAATTTCGACGGATACGCATCAAATTCGTCGCGCACACGCAACCAATTTGAATTTTGTCAAAGCCCACACATCCACGAAGCCGTTACGCACCTTTAGATGCTTTCGGTTCGCAACCACGTCGCCCGGATTGGCGGGACGCACGTCGTATCGAAGGTTTTTCATAAATTTAAACATTTTGGAAACAGGTTTTTATCAGTTTTGGACGTCCTATTTCTCGATGCACAGTCGTCGAAATTTGATTCTAAAAAAAAGGATTCAAAGCCCTATAGGTTGTCGTTAACTGGTTTCTATCAATTTTGGAAAACTCCTAATGTCCTGATCATAACCTATCTTCCAAAATTGGGTTTTCGACTACGAGACTGTTCTGTTTTGAACAGCTTTTCGCCAATGTTGGCATCGATCCCTCGGGAAATCTAGAGCAACTAAATTTGAAATATATGAAGGGGTTAAGAGTCATATAGATAGACTTCGGACCTGACAAGACAGATATTAAAACGAATAGTCGGGTGCTAAGAAATCTCGGCTAAAAGTGGGGTGTTTGACACCACTACTGCTGCTGTTTGCTGTTTCTGCCGCGGCTGCGACGCTCGACTGCCGGCAGTGCCTGGCCGCGCCTGGCCTTCGGCGCACGTACGTGGGGAAGGGGTCGCCTGGGGTCGGCGCTGGTGAGGTCGAGGTGATTGGGATGTTAGGGTTTCGGATATTTTCTCTGTTCTTTTTATCGAGTTGTATATATATATATATATATATATATATATATATATATATATATATATATATATATATTTATATATATATATTATATATATATATAATATATATACTATCGGGTTGGGCTTGGGGGTTGCTGAACTTGTGGGGTTCCCTTTCCTTTTGCAATACATAGCTTGGGTGCGGGAAAGGCTGTGGGGTTTAGCTGGCTTTGATTTACTTAGTTTTTTTCTTTTTGTATACCTATATATATATATATATATATATATATATATATATATATATATATATATATATATATATATATATATATATATATATATATATATATATATATATTTATATATATATTTATATATATATATATATATATATATATATATATTATATATAATATATATATATATATATACATATATATTATGTATAACTCTCTCCATTTATATATAAATATATATATATATATATATATATATATATATACATTAAATATGTGTATGATAGCTATATGTACACCATATAATATATATACATACAATCAAGATATATTATCACTATATATATATATATATATATCTATCATACACATATTAATGTATATATATATATATATATATATATATATATATATATATATACGATCAATATCTGCAATCAAGATATATAATTATTAATTTTAAATACTAAAATCTACAATTAACATTATCTAGGAATTTATATAAAATGCATCGTGTACAATTTATGAACATATTTATACACAATTGTATATTGCCTATGTAAATCCCAAAGACCAAATTCTACGAGAATATTATCATATTTACAAGAATAGTAACCTAATAGCAAGAATATTTATGATACAAATTATACATATATAACAATCATTTCTAAGATTGCTTTCTAAATCACTCAAGTAAAATGCCAATACAACACACATCGATATGGTCATCTTTGAACATACTACCCGACTACATGGGCTTGGACTTGGTTCGGGTTCGGTCCGGACTAGTTCGGTACAACCGGGTCTTCTACAAGTCAATAAATCTAAATAATAAATAATTAAAACGTCTTTAGAGGTTAGGTCGTAACTTGGCCTGATTTTCCTAGTTAGAACACACCTATAGCTTGGCATTCCCCTACCATGGTTAAACACTAGTCAAAGCATGCTACTGCACTATCTGTGCCATGATTCCAAGCCATCTTATACTTCAAAACTCCACCATGGCTAAAGTCATCTACAGTAATAATTAACTAAGTAATTATTTATAAAAACAAATATAAAAATCACCATTTAAATCAAATAAATAATAAAAAATATTTCAAAAAATTTTTCAGGAAGAGGATTTATAAATCTACCCACCTTAGAATAATTTCGTCCTCAAAATTCTAATTCATGACTATCCCTTAAAATTTAAAGTCTACTATTACCTTAATCTCCTCAAATTTAATCGCTCAAAATATTTTATAACTTTCTTTAGTCATTTCACAAGTCCGAATACTTGAGGATTCTATCCACCTTTGTCACACTACTCCTCAAAATACGGTCACTAAAATCTTATAATCTTCTAACTAGTTGCTAACAATTCTACCAACAGATATCTAAGGCGTATAGCATCTATAATCTCTCATATCTATAAATAACCAAATATTCAAAGGTCAAGCAATATTATACTATAATTTAAGAATTTTGGATAAACTTTAGACATTATAATCGTTCATCAATTTGAAATAGGAAGGGACAAAAATTAATGGTTCAGGAAAGCAAGGAAGAATAATCGAGAACAAATATAAAATTTCAAGGACGGTAGATAAATTTCTAAGAGAATTTCTAAGGCAGAGTGGATTGAGATTTCTAAAGGTTTAGTCATAGTCGCAGGCTCGTATCAGTACAGTTACGTAACCGATACGATATGCTCTAACCTGCATGGGCCACCAAAAAAACTTGTCACGATCTGTACCCGCTTTTCGGATGCAAGCACGTGAGCAAGCCAGCTACGCATCAAGCGGACTCCAGTCCGACTCGAATACGTAAACACTGTCACAGCTATAGTAAACTGCCAAATCATGGCAAAAGTAAATCTATATATCAAATCCACAATAAGTGTACGAAACATGAATGAACACTATGGGTCATAGTCTGCAGTCCACTATCATAATTGTCCGACAAGACTCCAAAGAATATAACAAGAGTCTATAAACTGAATCAATAAATAGGATATATCATGACAATAAAAGAAAAGCACGAGCTGGATGAACTGGATAATAAACATGGTATCAATACCAAAATCTCGTAAGCAATATCGTAATCATCTAAAACCCACAAGTGTCATAATCATCCACCATCTAGAACTGCTAAATAACTTTTTGAAATCGCTAAACCTGAAGAGATTATTAGGTCCTCAGGGCACATAGCAAGATACATATAAACATGCCTATCTAGCAGTTTAATCATGTATAAACTATAAACAGGATATAAGCAAGGAACGAGACATACACATGGCAAGAGACTATGACCAAAACTGCTAACAAGTGACTATTGACAAGTGGCTACTGACAGGTGACTATGAACTGGAACACAAGAAACAACTACACGTAACTGAACTGCTGGATGAACAAGTAAACACGAGATCAATGGAATACCAAACCCTCGCCCCGAGTGGACTCACAGGTTTGAACTAATCACTAACCCTCATCCCGAATGTGGATTCTCTGGTTAGTTCAAGGCAAGGTACCCCCGTCCCCAGTGTGGACTCTCTGGTGCAAATAAACAACTTCCTCGTCCCGAGTGTGGGCTCACGAATGTAAACAGATCAAGACAAACACCCTCATCCCGAGTATGGACTCTCTGGTGCCAATGAACACGACAAATACCCTCATCCCGAGTGTGGACCCTTTAGTGCAACTGATCAACCCTCGTCCCGAGTGTGGACTCTTTGGTTGAGGAAATGATAACAAGGATTTAGCAGTTCAACTACACGTACTCGTTCTATAATACTACTCAAGCAAGGTACTAGTGAGACAAGGTACAACTCAGTCAAGACACACGTAAGGACCACTCTATCATGAACTATGATGTGAACAAATCTAATATAACTACATTATCAAGTCACGAAAGGTGATACACATGCAAGCCAATCAACTGATGAACATGGTATAAAGAACATATAAATCAAATCGGCTAAAGAACTAAAATAATAATATGATAAAAAAGATCTATAAACATGCAATAAATTGTAGAGGAAGGCAAGGTATCTTGCATGGTGGTAGCACGAAGGACCAACAATAAACCGTCAACTGGTAAGCCATAAAGTCCAAATCTCACAACTGTCTCCAAAAGCTAAAATAGATATTACCAATATTCTCAGGATAGTCAAATTAGCTAGGATTTCCTATCCTTAAGTTCAATTCCGGACACAGGGGCAAAATAGTATTTTTTTTGTCAAAACGATGACCGCTGTTGGACCCGCTTTGCACCAAAAAGTGTGCCAGAGTCAATGGTCTCTAAAGTCGTCAAACTACATGTTTACGGATTCATTTTGATGATACGAACCCAATAGCATGTCCAATTTTATATTTTGTGGGTCGTGCACAAAATTGCCCGTTGAATCGGATCGTAGGGCCCACAAAACGGTGATCCGATCAACTGTCTCAGAATCAGGCCAAACTTGGTATACGGGACCAAAGAAACGATATGGTCCTGTTGGCGCAAGTTTCGTCTCAATCTGACGAACGTGCACAAAGTGATTGAAAAATTTGCACAGAGGCCGATATGGTAAATTTTGACGGATACGCATCAAATTCGTCGCACACACGCAACCAATTTAAATTCCGTCAAAGTCCACACGTCTACGAAGTTGTTACGCACCTTTCGATGCTTTCGGTTCATGACCATGTCGTATGGATTGGCGGGACGCACGTCGTATCGAAGGTTTTTTATAAATTTGAATGTTTTGAAAACGTATTTTTATCAGTTTTGGACGTCCGATTTCTTAACGCACAGTCGTCGAAATCCAATTCTACAAAAAAGGATTCGAAGCCCTATAGGTTGTCTTAAGTGTTTTCTATTAATTTTGGAAAACTCCTAATGTCATGATTATAACCTATCTTCCAAAACAGGGTTTTCAACTACGAGACTGTTCTATTTTGAACAGCTTTTCGCCAATGTTGGCATCGATCCCTTGGGAAATCTAGGGCTACTAAATTAGAAATATATGAAGCATTTAAGATTCATGTAGATAGACTTCGTACCTGACAAGACAGATCTTAAAACGAATAGCCGAGTGCTAAGCAATCTCGGCACGAAGTGGGGTGTTTGACACCACTGCTACTGTCGATTGTTGTTTCTGTCGCGGCTGCGACGCTCGACTGCTGGCAGTGCCTGGCCACGCCCGGCCGCTGATGCACGCGCGTAGGGAGGGGGTCGCCTTGGGTCGGCGCTGGTGAGGTCGAGGTGGTTAGGATGTTAGGGTTTAGGATATTTTCTCTTTTCTTTCTATCAAGTTGTATATATATATATATATATATACCTATACACTTTCGGGTTGGGCTTGGGGGTTGCTGAACTTGTGGGGTTCCTTTCCCTTTTACAATATAGAGCTTGGGTGCGGAAAAGGCTGTGGGGTTTAGCTGGCTTTGCTTTACTTAGTTTTCTTTTTGTATACCTATATATTTTTTTTTTGTATACCTATATATTTGTATACCTATATATATATATATATATATATATATATATATATATATATATAAAATATATATGGAAGCGGATCAAAAGCCCCCCTTAGAAAACCCCCTAAAAATCCCCTCACTCTCAGCCGTCCATTTAATGTCAATATTAATGTTAATATTAAAGTTAATATTAATATTAAATACTAAAATTAACATTAAACTTAACATTAAAATTAATATTAACATTAATATTAACATTAACAATAATATAAAAATAAAAATAAATATTAATATTAACATTAACATTAATATTAACATTAATATTAACATTAACATTAATATTAACATTAATATTAACATTAAATGGACGACTGAGAGTGAGCGGGTTTTTAGGGGGTTTTCTAAGGGGGGCTTTTGAAAAAATATATTTTTTTTTTTTTGAAAATATATATATATATATATATATATATATATATATATAAATATATATATATATATATATATATATATATATATATATATATATATATATATATATATATATATATTAACATTAAATGGACGACTGAGAGTGAGCGAATTTTTAGGGGGTTTTCTAAAGGGGGCTTTTGAATATATATATATATATATATATATATATATATATATATATATATATATATATATATATATATATATATATATATATATATATATATATATATATATATATATATTATGTATAACTCTCTCCATTTATATATATATATATATATATATATATATATATATATATATATATATATATATATATATATATAATTATATAGAATATATATATATATATATATATAAGATATATATATATAATTTATATAGATATGTATATATATATATTATATATTATAATCAAAAAAAATTATATATATATATGATATTATTATAATATATATCATATAGATATAGGTATATATATATATATTAGATATAATATATATATAAAGGGAAGAGAGTTATACATTAGATATTAATATATATTATATATATATTAATATATATATAATATATATATATGTATATAATAATTTATATATATATATTATTATATATTTTAATATAATATTAGTATATATATATATATATATAATATATATATATATATATTATATAACAAATATTAAAATTATGTAATTATATTAGTATAGATATAGATATATATATATAATTAAGATTAATATAATATATATGATATATATATAGATTATATATATATATAATATCATACAATAGTATAATATATTATAAAAAAAATAAAAAAAATAAAAATAAAAAATATATATACATACAATATGTATATGATGGCTATATGTACACCATATAATATGTATACATACAATCAAGATATATTATCACTATATATATATATATATATATATATATATATATATATATATATATATATATATATATATATATATATATATATATATATATATACGATCAATATCTACAATCAAGATATATAATTATTAATTTTAAATACTAAAATCTATAATTAACATTATCTAAGAATTTATATAAAATTCTTCGTGTACAATTTATGAACATATTTATACCCAATTGTATATTGCCTATGTAAATCCCAAAGTCAAAATTCTACGAGAATATTATCATATTTACAAGAATAGTAACCTAATAGCAAGAATATTTATGATATAAATTATACATATATAACAATCATTTCTAAGATTGCTTTCTAAATCACTAAAGTAAAATGCCAATACAACATACATCTATATGGTCGTCTATGAACATACTACCCGACTACGTGGGCTTGGACTTGGTTCGGGTCTGGTCCGGACTAGTTCGGTACAACCGGGTCATCTACAAGTCAATAAATCTTAATAATAAATAATTAAAACGACTTTAGAGGTTAGGTCGCAACTTGGCCTGGTTTTCCTAGTTAGGACACACCTACGGCTTGGCATTTCCCTACCATAGCTAAACACTAGTCAAAGCAGGCTACAACACTATTTGTGCCATGATTCCTAGCCATCTTGTACTTCAAAACTCTATCATGGCTAAAGTCATCTACCGTAATAATTAACTAAGTAATTATTTATAAAAACAAATATAAAAATTATCATTTAAATCAAATAAATAATAAAAAAATATTTCAAAAAAAATTCCAGGAAGAGGAGTTATATTGAGCCCTGGAATCACCTTCTTGTTCACCAAGTAGCTTATCCCCTTCTCGCTGATATGGCCGAGCCGCCTGTGCCACAACTCGGTAGAGGCATCACTGACGGCGTTCACCTCATGTGCCACCTCTGCGCTCCCCTCCATATAGTAGAGACCGGACTTCTTGCTTCCTCTAGCAATTACCATCAAACCTCTGGAAAGCTTCCACTAACTATTCCTGAAGAGAGTGAAGAATCCTTCGTAATCCAACCTTCCAACCGACACCAGGTTAAAACGGATATCAGGGACATGACGAACATCTTTGAGAATAAGAACTACACCCGTCATCGTTCTCAAATGTATATCTCCTATGGCAATCGCCTTCGACACATCTCCATTGCCCATCTTCAGTACACCACAGTCGCCTGTCGTATAAGTGACAAATAGTGCCCTGTTTTGAGATAGTGCGCCAAAGCTCCTGAGTCCACCAGCCAAGAATTATCATCACAGGCGAGGTATGTGATAACCTCATCACTATGACAATCACATCGCCTCCATGTATCGAGGCCGCCGCTGTAGTGTTCTCATCTAGCTTCCCCTTGTCGTCCTTCTTCTCTCTCTTCCAAACGAAACAGTTTCACTTGATGTGGTCCTTTTTGCCACAATGGTAACATTCTGAGTCCTCGTACCGATCCTTGGACCTCCCTCTGCTCTTGTCTCTGCCACCACCTGGACCCCTGCTTTTGTCCTTTCTGTGGCTCTCTGAAACTAGTACCTCTGAGTGGTGGAATATGGATGAAGTGCCCTGATAACATCTCTGTATCTCTTCATTCAGTACCCCGCTCTTGGAAAACTCCAGACTGACCATGCCCTCTAGAGCAGAAGCAATCATAGATACTCGTACGGTCTCCCACGAGTCTGGCAATGTACACAGCAGCCATAGTCCTTGAACCTCGTCGTCGAACTTGACTCCCATCGAGGATACCTGGTCAACCACGCCCTGAAAATCACTCAAGTAATTTGTAATAGACGTCCCATCTTTGTACCGTAGACCCATCATCGTCCGGATCAGGAACAACTTGTTTACCCCGGTCTTCTTCGCGTACAAAGATTCTAGCTTATCCCATAATGTCTTCGCGCGCTCAATATTAGTAACGTTGTTGTACACGTTCTCGCCAACGAACTGCCTGATATATTCGCACACCTGTAGGTACTCGAATTTCTAGTCCTCCTCGGATTTATCAACTGGTCGCTCGGAAGCTACGGGTAGATGCAGCTTCTTGACAAACAATAAATCGTTCATCTTACTTCGCCAATAATGATAGTTGGTACCGTTCAGGTTCACCATGCGCACCGGCTTCGCGTCCATCTCTCCTCTCCAGTTTTCCTGTCAACTCCTGACACCCTTCTGAATTCTAGAACCTGGCTCTGATACCACTTTATTGGTAAAAAAATGCAAAAACCTTTCCCCAAACTAGAGAGTACCTACAAGAGAACCGAGCAATACAACGCACGAACCAAAATACCAAGACAGACCATGCAGACACAGAAAATTTTTGACGTGGAAAACCCTTGTAAAAAAAACCACAGGACGATCGAAGTCCAACCCTGAAAAGCCTTCACTAATAAAATAAAGGAGTACACCCTCTACAAACTTCTCTCGATCCAAATCGGATCCCCACAACACTTAGAAGCAAGAATAATGATTACAAGGCTACGAAGAACAAAGACGACGAGTAGAGATTACCCGAACATGATCCTCCTTCGAAAATGGCCTTCAATCCTCCTTCTTCTCTCCTAAAGTTGCAATGGCACTCTTGCCTCTTTCCTCTCTCTTATGTGTTACGTATGAGATAAGGGTTAGAAAATACCATATGAAAACACCCTAATCCCGTAACAAAACCTGGACCGTAGGATACGATCCAACGGTGATCAATAATCCTGAAAAATACTTTATCCCCGACGACACAGAGTTCAGCCAAAACTCTGTGTTTGGCAACCAGCACAGTTATGGAACCAGGGGACAGAGTTCGGCCAAAAATCTGTCCTGGGGCAGAGTTCGGCCCGAACTCTGCCCCCTCCTTCCAGTAGCTCCTCTGGTCAGCTCCCGAGTATCTCCGTCATCTTCGACTGGCCTCGTCACCTCCCCGAGCTTCTCTGACACACAGATGGCACTCGTCGCACTCTGGGGTCTTCTCCACATAGGTTGAGAATCCTACCCACTCTAACAGTAATGTTCTCTATGAAAAGTTGAAATAAAGGATAACAAATATTTCAATCACTACTAAAATTGCTCAATTAGCGACGTAAATTTAGCGACGTTCGAATAACATTGCTAAATTATGCACATTAGCGACGTTTAATTGAAACGTCGCTAATAGTCGTTACTAGCAACAAAAATAGCGATATGACAACGACGTATATTAATTACATGAGCTACTCGTCGCGAACCATCGCTATGTTGTCGCTAATAGCGACTAATTTAGTGACGTTTGGATGAACGTCGCTAAATTCTAATTAAATCTCCCCAACGATTCATTTTCCCATTTTACTCTCTCACTCTCTCTCATCCCCCCTTCGGCACTCTCACTCTCTCCGACGACTCTCACTCTCTCCGGCAACTCTCCTCCCTCTCCGGTACGTGACTCTCCCCCTCCCCCTTTCTTTCTCTCTCTCTATTTTGGTTATTGGTGTATGGAGGGTGCGGGTGGCTCGGGGGAGGGACAGGAGGATCTTGGTGGATAGGGGTGAGTGGGGGGCAGTTGGGGGGAGGGCGGCTGGGGGAGGGAAGAAGGGGGGTGGGGGCAGCTCGAGGAGGGGAGCAGTGGGGGTGTGGACGGCTACGGGAGGGGTGCAGGGGGGTGGAGGCGGCTGTGGGAGGGGAGCAGGAGGGTGGGGGCGGCTGGGGGAAGGGAGCAGTAGGGGTGGGGGCGGCTGGGGGAGGGAGCAGGAGGGAAGATGAGGGTTAGGGTTCGGGTTAGGGGTAGGGTGAGAAGGGGGGTGGCTGTGGGGAGGGAAGAGTTAGGGTTAGGGTTCGAGTTAGGGTAAGGGGTGGTGTAGGGGGGAGGGGGCTTGGGGAGGGGCACCGATAGTGCCGAAAAATCTGATAATTTAGTAATAATTATTTATTTTCTCGCACCAAAAAATGTGATACTCCGATTCGAAAGCACTGATAGTGTCGATATTTGCAACAAGTAGTTTTGTTGGTTGGTTAATTGGTAACATGATGATCGGGACATATAGTCCCTGCATCCATTCGACTGGCGAGACAGAAACTATGTAGCCGTAGATAAAGTTGACTGTCCTTCGACCCTAATCCCTCGGCAATGATGATACGACAACCTATCACTATATCTTTTAGTAGTAGATGATGTCTTAGTATTACATTATGTGGGTTCATCTTGATTCTGTTATATCCTTCAGATACTAGATTCGATAAGAACATATACTACACCATATGTACAGAACATAGATGATTCACACTAATGTATGCTAGAATGAATTTTGAGTTGTGTTCTGAGCCATCCGTTCTCACACTTGGCAAAAAATTAAATATTCTATATTTTATCTGCTTTCGGAAATGTACTGAAACGAGATAATGGTTCCTTTAGTTAGCTTGCTTACGTTACAATTATGTTATTTTTGAATATCGATCTTACCAGATGGCACCTATGACCCGAGCAACGGTACGTCGTTTGAGGGAAACACTGAATGCTGAGGTGGCTCCTCCTATTGTTAAGAAGGAAGTGGCACCGGTAGCTAGTGAGATCGGCAGTTCTATTCATCCAGCACCTGCAATGGACTGCGTCTCTCCTGTCGCCGTCGATCCTACTTATTCGAAGTGGTTGTGCGATCGTATCACTGAGCGTTTGCGTGAGCTGCATGGTTGTCATTAGCTATTAGTACTGTGTGTCAATCTTTGTTCTTGTACTTTCGGCGAACCTAGGGATTGGATTATGCATTTTGTATTTTAGATTCTGTATTTGGCTCTAGCTCCAGCTCTATTTGTATTAATCTACGGTACTACATGGTGATTAGGACATAGTCCCTGCAGCCATTCGACTGGCGAGGCAGAAACTATGTAGCCATAGATAAAGTTGACTGTCCTTCGACCCTCATCCCTCGGCAATGATGATACGACAACCTATCACTATATCTTTTAGTAGTAGATGATGTCTTAGTATTACATTATGTGGGTTCATCTTGATTCTTTTATATCATTTAGATACTAGATACGATAAGAACATATACTACACCATATGTACATAACATAGATGATTCACACTAATGTATGCTAGAATGAATTTTGGGTTGTGTTCTGAACCATCCGTTCTCACACTTAAAATACATATAAATTAGTACCGTGTGTCAATCTTTGTTTTTGTATTTTCGGCGAACCCATGGATTGGATTCTGAATTTTGTATTTTGGATTCTATATTTTGGCTCCAGCTCCAGCTCCATTTGCATTAATCTACGGTACGACATGGTGATCAGGACATAGTCCCTGCAGCCATTCGACTGGCGAGGCAAAAACTATGTAGCTGTAGATAAAGTTGATTGTCCTTCGACCCTCATCCATCGGCAATGATGATATGACAACATATCACTATATCTTATATAGTAGTAGATGATGTCTTAGTATTACATTATGTGGGTTCATCTTGATTATGTTACATTCTTCAGATACTAGATACGATAAGAATATATACTACACCATATGTACAGAACATAGATGATTCACACTAATGTATGCTAGAATGAATTTTGGGTTGTGTTCTGAGCCATCCATTCTCACACTTGGCAAAAAATTAAATTTTTTGTATTTTATCTGCTTTAAAAATGTACTCAAACGAGATGGCATCCGTTCTCACAGATGGCACCTAAGACCCGAGGATCTCGCTTGAGGGAGACACAGATGGCTGTGAAAGAGGAGGTGGCACCAGAGGGTTCATCTTGATTCTGTTATATCCTTCAGATACTAGATTCGATAAGAGTGAGAGCGCCAGAGAGAGTGAGATCCCCGGAGGGGGAGGAGAGAGAGTGAGAGAGTAAAATGAGGTGAAATGAATTGGTAGGGGGAATATAATTAGAATTTAGCGACGTTTATACTAATGTCGCTAAATTAGTCGCTATTAGCGACGTCATAGCGACGTTTTATGACGACTAGCTCATGTAACTATATATGTAGTCGTAGATGAAGTTGACTGTCCTCCGACCCTCATCCCTCGGCAATGATGATACGATAACCTATCACTATATCTTTTAGTAGTAGATATTGTCTTAGTATTACATTATGTGGATTCATCTTGATTCTGTTATATCCTTCAGATACTAGATTTGCTAAGAACATATACTACACCATATGTATAGAACGTTGATGATTCATACTAATGTATGCTAGAATGAATTTTGGATTGTGTTCTGAGCCATCCGTTCTCACACTTAAAACACATATGAATTAGTATTGTGTGTCAATCTTTGTTTTTGTATTTTCGGCGAACCCAGGGATCGGATTCTGTATTTTGTATTTTGGATTCTATATTTTGGCTCCAGCTCCAGCTCCATTTGCATTAATCTACGGTACGACATGGTGATCAGGACATAGTCCCTGCAGCCATTCGACTGGCGAGGCAAAAACTATGTAGCCGTAGATAAAGTTGATTGTCCTTCGACCCTCATCCATCGACAATGATGATATGACAACCTATCACTATATCTTATATAGTAGTAGATGATGTCTTAGTATTACATTATGTGGGTTCATCTTGATTATGTTACATTCTTCAGATACTAGATACGATAAGAACATATACTACACCATATGTACAGAACATAGATGATTCACACTAATGTATGCTAGAATGAATTTTGGGTTGTGTTCTGAGCCATCCGTTCTGACACTTGGCAAAAAATTAAATTTTTTGTATTTTATCTGCTTTCAAAAATGTACTCAAACGAGATGGCACCCGTTCTCACAGATGGCACCTAAGACCCGAGGATCTCGCTTGAGGGAGGCACAGATGGCTGTGAAAGAGGAGGTGGCACCAGAGGGCAGTTCCACCGAGAGAGCTGCTCCAGAAGTAATTCCTAAAGCCGAGAGAGCTGTGAAAGAGGAGGTGGCACCAGAGGACAGTTCCACCGGGAGTTTCAGTCATCCATCTCCTCTGGATATTGATCTGGCTGCCGCGGATCCTACTTATGCGCGCTGGCTGATGGAGTTCTATCTGCCCATCATAGACGACAGTAGATACATATATTGACTGGATTTGTTTTGATGGATATATCTCATCTGGATATTGTGATGGATATTTGTTTTGATGGATATATCTTCTTTGGGTATTGTGATGGATATTTGTTTTTTGGTGTGTGACGTATATTGGTTTGTGTGATGTGTGATGCATACTGTGATGTATATTTTTTTTTGTGATGTGTGATGCATATTGTGATGTTCCGAGAGGCTTGAGGAGACGACCAATTATTTTTTGTCTATTCTGGATTGTATTGTGCGTGCCAGTGTTGAGTGTTCCACCGAAGGGGTCGACGAACCCAGGGATTAGATTCTGTATTTTGGATTGGATTGGATTCTATATTTTGGATTGTACATTTGCATTTTGGATTCTTTTTTTTAAAATTTTTTTCAATTTAGCGACGTTTGTAGCTACGTTTATATTCGTCGCTAACTGTTAGCAACGAATATAAACATCGCTACAAACGTCGCTAAATTGTTGACATGGCAAACAATCTGATGCCACCACATCGTCGCAAAAACGTCGCTAATGTGTCGCTAATCGGCGACCACGAGAAAACGTCGCAAATAACGTCGATGTTTAGCGACGTCATGAGCGTCGCTAACTAACGTCGCCGTAGCGACGTTTTACGACGTTTTTTTCGATTAGCGACACGCTTTTTTCTATCGTTTCCTAAACGTCGCTGAAAACGTCGCTAATTTAGTTTAGCGACGTTTTGGCAGCGATTAGCAACGTTTTTGAACGTCGCTAATATGACAAATTTTTGTAGTGAATGTTTTCTACACCGTGTGCTCCTCTATGCACAAACAATAAGAAATGAGAAACATAATTGTTATCTAGAGAATTAACAGAAATGTTCAACCTTATAATCTCTTAGATTGTTAGATATATTTACCTTGATTCATGTAAACAAAATAACAAAAGGTTACAATTACCGGTCTACGGGGAAGTCATGCACAAAGCATGTGTCCTAAGTGATTATTCGAGGTCTATGTGAAGACTTCTTCTCGAATCCTTCTAGAGGTAAAACCCCCTTTCTATAGGCTTTTCGTTGTTGCACACAACTCCGGAAGAATGACCCGATCTTAGCTCTTGCCAATAGTAAGAGGTTGGAATCGAAATGAAAATGAAGAATCATATGATTGTAATTTTTTGGGAGAAGGAGGAATCATATAGTTGTTGTTTTTTTTTCCTTCTTTTTTTCGAGTGTCTTCTCAATATGGATACATATATAGGTAGTCCCTCTTCGTACATACATATTCAATAGATGTTAATAGGATTTTATGGCTAGCTATAGTTATTTGGTCATTAAGCACCCCCATAAAATACCAATGAAATATTGAAACGGTCAAAATTTAAACCAAATAAAACAAAAGGGTTGAAAGTATTGAATAGTAAATTAAAGGACATTGAGGAGGGGAAGAAGTAAGTTGATTTTTTTTCTTCCAAATTATACAAGAGTAATGCTAGATCCAGCTGCCAGCGCGGTCCACTATTGCTTCTAATGAACAGGTGGAGACACGAAGTAAATATTCAACCGCCTATTCAATCAGAGTCCAGTCGGATTATTTCCGTGGATCCGATCCACTGCAGACTGAATTCGGATTGTGTGGGACCGCCAAAAGGAAATCTTGATAACTAATTATCTGATAGGCCTGCGGCTAAAAACCTAAATTATATTTATTGTTCCACTTGTAGGTAGGACGAGGAATAAATAGTAGGAAATCAACAACTAACAACTAGAACTGAAAGATACATTACTTCCACTTGCACACCAACACAAAAACCTAGCTAACTACAACTTTGAGGTATATTTACATGCAATCCAGAAAGCAATTCTCAAATACTTACATAGAATTTACCACTTAAAGAAGAAGAAATATAACTTAGAACCAAAATATAAGAATTCAAAGCTTATAGTTAATTTATACCAGAGAGAGCTAGGGGAGGAAGTTGGAAAGATGTACTAATGAATAGGAAGACAAATTTCACTCCATCGAAGACTGATCTACGACGTCGACAGTAGAAGTGCAAGCGAGCAAGCGGTGGAAAATCGAACGAAACACGGAACAGGACGCCTCCTTCAGCTTTCTCACAGTGACGCAGCTCTTCTTTTTCTTCTTCTTATTAGTTCTACTAGTCTTACTCCTACCACCTCTCATACTCTTCACACTTCCACTGTCGACACTTGCACAAGTACTGCTCTCCCTCCTGTGATTGATAATGATAAAAGGAAGATCGGCGGCTCTCTCCCTAACCTTCCCGAAGCACCTCCTCGTCCTCTCCGGCACGCTCTCCTTCTTCGAGAAGGTGTAGCTTCTTAGGTACATCTGCCTGCATGAGTAGCTATCCACCACCTTCGGGCTTGGCCCGCCGAACTTCCTGTGTCCTCCTACGATCCTGTCGCCAGCCCCTCCACTCGTCACCGACTTGACGAACTCTGCGTCGGACTCGGCCCACTTGTGCAGGTTGACGTACGTCGCCCGCACAGGCATGCGCGAGTCGACGCAGCCCGCAGCAGACTTGCACCCGGCGGCCATATTGATCCTCTCCTGGCCGGCCTATAGATAAAGAGCTTGCCCTTTGGCTAGTTAAGGGTTCGTGAATATATATCATGAACAAACATATATAGTAAAGGCTGGAGATTAAATATAGAAAGGCTTCGAGTAGTAGCAAACAAGCAAAGCTAATTACAAAAGGCTCTTGTTTGTTAGGTGCTGGGAACAATGATGTATAATTATGATTTGTTATGAGTGAGGATGAGCTTCCCAAATGGAATAATCAAATCATGTATGTTTAGGTGTTGTGGAAAAGGCAAGGCGTGGAAGGATTAGGCTCTTTCGAGCCCCTACACAGCTCATCAACCCCAGAAGTCATTATGCAAGCCAAAGAGTACTCTTAGACGAGGGAAATAATAGTATGGAATTAGTTGAACTTCCCATAGGAATTAAACCTGTGTAATGCGTCATTATTTGATGGATAGGTCACTCCAAAGGAATAATATCAAAGATTCTTCAAGATCCTTAATTTTTTGTTCCTTTTATTATATATATATATATATATATATATATATATATATATATATATATATATATATATATTTTTTTTTTTTTTTTTGAAGCAATGGGTACTTGTGGCGAACTCGCCTCCACTGAGACTCGAACTCCCGACCGCTTGGGCCGCATGCATCTCTCTTAACCACTAGGCTAGAGGTCATTTGCATATATATATATATATATATATATATATATATATATATATATATATATATATATATATAGAGAGAGAGAGAGAGAGAGAGAGAGAGGATAAGGGAGGTGAGGTGCCACCCTATGGAGGGTGTCTACTTGTCACCCCCCACATGCTATCATCATGCACCCATGTGCATGATGATAGCATGGGAGGTGACAAGTAGACACCCTCCCGTGAGGTGGCACCCTATATATATATATATATGTGGATGTTGATGGCTAAATGGCCCAGAGTAATAGCACATTTGACACTTACATGCATGTGTCATTATTGAAAGGGAAACTACCATAATAATCACCAATTATACTGAGCACTGAAGTTGTGGGGGTTACGAGATCAAAGGGGAGAGGTTGTTCAACTGGCAGCATGGTCAACTGAGGCACCAAGCAAGCCGTCGGCTACGTAATTTGGCAGCGTGGCAGCTCAATAATTCGCCATCTTGCTATAGACATTCATCTGGCCGACTTCGAATCCTTCAATAATTTACATTATTCCAACAGATGCTTGTAGGTGGAGAGGAACATTTCGGGGTCGACAGCTGGATTTTCTTCAGCGTCATGAGTTCGAATTACTTGAATAGCGCTTTGATATATGTATATTTCTGTCAACTGTCCAAAGAGAATTGTGAGTCGTGGTATATGTCTACAATAAATGAGAGGAAGGTATCGCTCTTTTAGCCTAGGCAACTTGAATCTTGTTTTACTAGATCGAATAATAGACATATATAACCAAAGTCCCTGCCAGGGCCAGTCCTGAGATTTGGAGGACCCTTGTTCAAAAAACTGAACATTAAGTCTATTTTACATAAACATAAAAAAGAATGTCCGATGTCTGACACAAGTTTAATTTGATTTTTTTTTTAAATAAGTAAATATGTAAGTAAAAAAATTAATTAATGATATAATATCGCTTAACGTTCATGTATGATAAAAATTATATTATTGACCGACTATAATGTCTAAATATTAGAAAAATATTATTCAAATTGAAAAACCTCCTTGAGCTCATCTTCAAAAAAATGTTTGTTAGTAAAGATGAGGCGAAACATGTTGATCAAAATATTCTATATGAATACTAACATGAACTTTTTATGCAAAAATATTTTGGTTCAATTTTTTTTTTCAAAGTCTTTTGTTTTACTTGCTATGATTATGTTCAAAAGTATATCAAGTTATTTCTTCGAAGTTTCAACCTTGTATTTCTTTTCCACGAAGGCTAGAGAAATATGGCATGTAAAAGGTACTTTTAACAAAACAAATTCAAATAATATATATTAAAAAAATAAAACTATATTTTTTTTTTCTCAAAAGAACATGTGTTTGAGTTGCTAATTAAAATTTGTTCAAACAATATATTTAGTTATTTCTTGTGACCTAGTATTTTTTTACAAGCTAGAGTTTTCTAGATATAAATGCTATTTTCACAAAATAAATTCAAATATTACTCTATAAGTATTATCCGTATTACTATAGAAAAGCAACATTTGAGTCCACATTTCACAAAGTAAAAATAATACATGAAAAACACAAAGATAAATTTATTATAATAAAAATAAAAATGCATGGAATTCATCCTTGTACCTTTCACATTCAAAACAAACTTTCTACCATTAGAGCTACATACATGCTTTGTTATAGGTTTTCATTATGAAAAAATTTATAACAAAGAATTTTTAAAATTAAGGACCCTCTATGGAGACTCTTGTTCTGTCGTTCCAGAAAAAATCATGCTCAGGGCGGAACCTGGTCCCTACTCACTTGATTGACAAGTTACAAGATGATCCAGCTACAAATTACTCAGTCAAAACATTAAGGAAAAATGCATATACTGATTATTAATATGGCCTAAATCAATCGCGAGGTTCAACTAAAACTGAAGTCTGTAATTCTATTTTACAGCCTAGAAGTAAAAGTCAAAATTGCTATATGGCTTTTGTCTATGGCACCATACACATTCCAGAAGGATAACATGTACAGGCCGGCCAGGGCCCCCTGACAAAAGGGGGACGTCAATATGGAACTATCTACAACAGAATTAATATGTATCATGTGTTTTAAAAAAAAAAAATCATTGTGGTATAGTGGTTATAATGCTAGACTTACACTTTGGAGTTCTTTGGTTCAAATCTTGACTACAACAAAATTTTGTTTTATTTATATATATTTTTTACATTATGTATGGGGGTCCATTTTGGAAGTTTCGCCTCGGACCCCATTAGCTCAGGGCCGGCCCTGGTAGAGTCCTCAAACCAAGAAAATGTGCTTATGTTATCGCCCCTCCTCACTTGGTCTTGTTTTTGTCCCTAATCGGTGGTAAATTATATGTTGGGAATGAAAACAGAACAAAACAAAATAGTGGTTTTCAAACCCACACACATTCCAAAATTCACGCACAAAAAATTACAACACAAACTACTTTTATGTAAAAAAATATTGCAGAAAAAATAATGGGAGGATCGAAGTCCAACAAAAGAAAAACTTTCTAAGAAATAAAGAAAATACACAAACTCCTTTACAAACTTCTTACACCAATCCAACATCCAACACGGATCACCACAACTCTTCAAAACAAATGGATAACGATTACAATGAGAAGGAAGGACTACCGAAGACGAGAAGACGAGAAAAAAAAGCCAATATAGAACTCCATGAAACAATATCTTTCCAAATCAACCCCCAAAACTCGAAATCGTTGCACCACCTTGGGAAACTCTCTCCTTTCTATTTGCATGCTGAAATTAGTTAAGAATCTCCTATTTAAGTCACCATAATCTTGAGACAATTCTAACCATCTATCATGACCTAATAAAGTATATGAATTAGACCATTATAGCTCCCGTGACTGGTATTCTGTTAGTATACAGGTATATAGCAGTATACCGACAAAATAGGTTCTAGATAAAGAGCAGCAACTAGCAGCTGTATACAGTATATCAGTGATGTACCCGCTAGCACTTATATTGTTCATGGCAGAGCCTGTAATGGACTGGAATCGAGCCACCTTTGTTGTGATCGACTCCTCTAGCTTTTCTGACACATGAATTATCGTAATCCGAAATATTTTTCCCATGGAATAGAAATCCCATCCAACACCAATCCAAAATAAAGGACACAATACAACTTAAAGTCAACCGAGATCATTCAAGGATCATGTATATAAGTATACATTCCAAAGGCCACTTGTGACCAGGATTATGTTGTCACTTGCCATAATGTTACAGACTTACAACTCATTGAGTTTGACAGGAATGCCCGAAGAAGAACTGTCCACCTCAACTGGAAAATAATGAAAGAGGCACAACATCATGATTACGCACAATTATATATATCTATTCTACTATATAATAGAAAAACTTGAATGGTGAAAATTTTGAATTCCGAAAATACCCTTGTATGTATATACTAATTAAAAATTGTTCATTAATTTTAATAAAGACAACTTAATAATTACGAAGACTACCCTTTGGTCTTTCTAAAGAATTTTCCTAAGTTAACTAAAAGAATATTAAAATACGTACAAGGCACGTGCACATATATATATATATATATATATATATATTTATATATATATATATATATATATATATATATATATATATATATTTATTTATTTATTTTGTGTGTGTGTGGAAACTTCACCAGCAAATTGCCAGGCTGCTCGCGAGATAGCGTTTCAACTGGGTCAAGAATTTTACAAATAAGAGAAACTGAAGAAATATCTCATGCATTGTGAATAATTCATGAATGATCATTCAACTTCGGCAGATTCAAGCTTACAGATCACAGAAAGTGACTGATGAAACATCCAGACACAGAATAATTCATGGATGATCATGGAGGTTTGTACTCCGCATATTCGATTTGCCAATCCGTATTAATTTGGAAAAATCATCAACCTTCCAAGCATTATTCGAGTGCTACTGACAGCACTGAGAATCCGGAGGCCAAGCGTTTCAAAGCCGATAACCAAATGTATCAATCAGGCAATGACCCATAGTAAGTGTCAACAAAGCATGGAACTCGGGAATTAATTAACGTCCCCCTGCTAATAATGGAAATATGGTTCACAGTGGAAAGAGAAGCAAATACTCGCATCCTTATGTGGTCTGGACCAGGTTGTGTCAATCATGACACTTGAATCATATATAGACCTTTTACAACCTTGCTCCACACTGCAAGTTTCAAAACGTTGTAGACAGCATAATGCCAAGTTGAAGATGGTCATTATATCAAGGCATGCATGCTGCTCGTAGTAATAAAAGTAGTGCGCTTCTTGTATATGATCAGCATAGCCTACAGAGACTCGTACACATGCTAATGATGGCAAATGGCGAGTTCACACCAAGCTCTTATAATGCACATTAGTATATTATACTATTGCGATAAATACCATTAGCAGAAGAATATATTAGTTTTCATCTATATGATAACTTTCAGATAGGGGCACAACAGGGAAGAAGTCCAGAAGACAAAGTTACGAAGAAGAATGATGTAACTATGAATGGCAGAAGGAAAGTCCAGCAGAGAAAGGAACAAAGAGGAGTTCTATATCCGCACATAGCGTGAACAACAAAATGTTGAAATTTTTGAAATTGCTCTTTAGGAATGGTCCCACATCTATGTGGCAACCCTAAATGTGTCTTCAATATAATTATTTTATTTTATTAACTTGTATACATGGGAAGTCATAGACTATGTAGTTGGTATGGTTGAATTTTTTTCTTATACTCATACGTCTTCCTCTTTGGGAGCTAGAAAGATAGTCTCATATTGAAAAACACTCCAAATTAGTATCTCAATATAATATCATGCTTGGTGTTGAGTGAAAGATGCACATGGGTGCTGGACCAAGCAATGGTTACCGTGTGAGATATTTTTCTAGTAGGATTAAGTTTAAACTCCACAAGAAAGTATATATGCTTTTTGTCACTCTCTTGAAAGAATTTCTTAGGAGCTAAGCGAATCGGGCTCGGGATCAAGGACATAAAATAGCACTTTGATGTGGCACTTCGCACTTAGCATCATCAGCATGGCGCTGACCGGTCTATGTGCGAGCTATGTGCGCATGCACTGCAGGGTCTATGCGCACAAGAGCAGAAGACTGTGCTGCTGTGCGTATATGCGCAAACAGCGTTGGTCGCATACCTCGCTGATTGCGGGATTGGACGGTTATGGAAAGATTGAGTCAATTATTTAGATCTGATTTTTGTGGAATTTGAATTCAATTGAATCTTATCTTTCCACAATTGTACTGCAGCCAGGATTAGGTTTACAATTTTCTTCCTACTATATAAATACTGTCTTCGTGTCTACTTTGAGAACGAACTTCAAAATAGAGAGAAAAGAGAGGGTCATGCTGTCGTTGTCATTGGATCCAGGAGTTCGTTCGAGATAGAAGAGATGACAGCGAGCGTTCCAGAAGTTATCTTGTGAACTTGTTGGTTCCTGCTAGCGGATAGTGTAATGACGAATCTTGTTTTGAGCAAATGGTGATCCTCATTACCCCCATCGAGCCAAAGTTCTTGTTCTTCTCTTCTCCTTCCTTCTTCTACTTTCTACATGTTTTGTTTCAATTACAACTACGTTTCTAAGGAAGAACGTATTCTGATTCTTATGAGCCTATAATTTGTAACCATAAATTTAATAAAGAGTTTGATTGGAATCAAATTCAGAGAGCAAACTCATTTTCTGAGTCTCGACTAAAATCTCATGATAAAACAGACAGAGGGTAGACTAAAAGTTTACTACAACAAAAATAACTGTTTATGATGGCTAAAAAGCGTCATGAATGATATTTTACAACGATTTTTTGTAAGTCGGCAGGCCTTATAAAAATCGGTATCATAAATGTTTTCTAAAAGCATTATAAATGTTCTCTTCATATATAACATTGTTTCCTAAAACGCTATAAATGAGACGAGCATATATAACACCTATTTTCAAAATGTTATAAATAAGTTTTTTTTTATTTAAACACTTATTTTTGAAATGTTATATATATATATAATATATATATATATATATATATATATATATATATATATATATATATGGTAAAGTGCAAAAAATCCCTCGTTAAATATACACCTTTTGCGTAGAAAAATCTTTTAGAATTTTTTGGCAGTTTGTCCCTCCTTAGATTACAAATCCGCTCGATTAGGCTCCTCCAGTATTTTTTAAACCTAAAATGCCCTTGCCCCCCTCTACCACCCCCCCCCCCCCCCCCCGGCTGCGGCGGCGCCGACGAGACCTCCCCTCCCCCGACCCCCAACACTCATCCTCCCTCGCCGGCGATCCCCCAGCCCCCGCGACCCCCCTGCTCCTCCTCGCCGGCAAGCGCCCCCCGACCCCCCCTCTCCTCCTCCCTCGCCGGCGATCCCCCAGCCCCCCCCCCCCTCTCCTCCTCGCCGGCGAGCGCCCCCCCCCCCCCCCCCCCCCGAGCCCCCTCCCCCCCCCCCCCCCCCGTCGCTCCTCCTCGCCGGCGAGCACCCCCCCCCCCCCACCCCCCTGTCCGACCCCCAACCCCCCTCCTCCTTCCTCGCCGACGATCCCCCCCCGGCTCCTCCTCGCCAGTGAGCGCCCCCTCCCCGCCCCCCCCACCTGTCCGACTCCCCACCCCCTCCTCCTCCCTTGCCGGCGATCACCCCCCCCCCCCCCCCCCCCCCCCCCGAGCCCCCCTTCTCCTCACCGGCGAGCGCCCCCCTTCCTCCTCCTCGCCCGCGATCGCAGCCCCAACAGCCGAGGAAGGGGGGGGGGGAGGGGAGGGGAGGGATAAAATTGTCATTTGGGGGCTAAATGAGCATATTTTATACTTTTTGGATTGTTAAGAGCATGTGGTTGTTTAGTGCAGAAAGCAAAAATCTAACGAGAGGTTTTTTGCACTTTACCCATATATAACGCTTTTTTTAAATTGTTACATATGTAATGCGTAGAAACACATATATATCACTTGTCAAAACCGTTATAAAAGGCAATAGTCAATATTGTTCAATTCCAAAACATTCATTTTGAACCAAATACACATCAATTATTTCAATATAAATTTAATAAATACTTACAACATTCTTTTCCAAAAGTACATATATAATATCATCATCTTAAGTACATTTTTTAAAAATAGATATCTAAATACATATATTTACATCCCTAGTAAGTGACAACCTCAAAACTGTTAGTAGCTTCCTTTGGCTTCAACTTTCAACATGTGCACCACTAAAACTGTCACATCAATTTCAAAATTGTCAACAACTCCCTCAAAAACTGTCAAGCAAGATCTAAAAAAGAAAACATCAAACCACCATGAGATTATATGACTATTTATAGCAAAAAAATATATAGAAAATTATAAGCTATACAACCTGGACACATTTATATCTATATACAGCTAATTACCTGACATTTGGCAATAAGTGACTATAATTTCTAACATCAAAAGGTATCATTATGTTTTGTACATGAAAATGAGTTTCAGAAGATGGAATCACAGATTGCTCTTCAGACAAGCCTCTTGCATACCTTCAGAATGCTTAGACTTAAGTGTCAGAACTTCCTTAAGTTCCGACACTGATGAGGCAAGACATTTTCGAGCAGATGGTGCATCAATAGGAAATTCTAGATCATGAGAAGAGCATGATATACCTTCATGCATGGTTGTAGATACTTGTATACTCGACACCCCAAGAACTAAGGGATCTCTGGGCCATTCAAGACGAGGGCGCACAAGCTTCCTTGCTGCCTTATGAACCTCAACACTTTATTTAGGTAGAAGCCCTTTCTCTTATTCCTCAATTGTGTTAATAAATTTTAACTTGCTGGATAGTAAGCTGCCGTCCTTCATCAGATAACAAATAACAAAAGCAGTACATTAGTTATTTGATCAAAAATGATTATCAACCACCTGCAGAAGTAGCAGAAGATGAATCAACAAGTGGTGAATCTACAGCAAGCGTTTGAGTACCATCACCATCATTTAGAACAGAGTTCGCAAATTCTTCACAATTACTAATGGACTAAAAGTATACAATAGTATGTTCATCTAAGATTTTTCCAGGGTGAAGTTGGGAAGCAACCATTCCAGAACGATGTGTAAATGAAAAATAACATAGTCAGTCTCAACGCTATCCAAGTTGTTCCAAAACCAAACATGGTCAGTCACATCACTACTGCACGCGAGAGCAACTCAAGGGCGAATCAGCAACAAAAAGACACAAGGTCAAAGGCAGCATACACTGATATAGTATTATCATCAACATAATCACCATCCACACTGTTCCCAACATGTTGAGACACTAGCCCGATAAACAACCCAGTCTTAAATTCTTACCGCGCCACAAGAAAGGTAAGGAATTGCAAAAACCATGGCAAAATGATGAAAATACCATCACTCTTTTTTTCTTAAAAGTGATGACTGCCTTGACATCGTGTGACTCATCACTAGATCAGGTTTTTGCTTGAGGAAAATGATAAAGCAAGTTGAAAAGAGAAGTCTTAAAGAAGATTACATCTATAAAGTTTGCAAGTTTCAAACCACGATATATGCAACCTGATGATAATTTAAAGAAGAAGATAAGAAAGTTATAGAAAACCTCACCTCTTTGAGCTGCCGAACCTCAGTGCTTTCTTTGTTTATGAGCAACACCAAGCTCAATTATGGACGCTCTCTGGGTAAATTTCAGAGTACTAAGTACTTCTCCATAAGAATCAGCTTCCGGACTCACATGTTCAAACATTAGCATCTTTGCATTCCAACCCACAAAAAGAAATTTTAGGCAATTGACAGAGAATAACAAGCACCATTCTTTCCTATAGGAAAATGAGAATCTTTTGACCCAAAGCTGAGATCACATCTCCAAGACAGGCGAGGGACTTGTTAATATGCTTCAGTTTGTCCCCTGTAACTTATGATTTGTCCACTCTCTCACTTCCTGCGAGGTCAACCAAATGCAACCAACTAAGAAGCATGCTTCTGAAAACATCCTTACCATGTACATGTATCGTCAAGACACTGCTTCCAAAATGTTAGAAATGCATCATGATCGCAAACTAATTGTTAGAAGTTAGTTAAAGTAAACTACTTGAGACAAATAATTTAAAGCAACCTCTGTGAAGCACGATTTTGCTCACCAAGTTTTATCAGATCAAGAAAATTTGCAGCTGGAAGAGTCAAGCCTCCATTTCCTGAACAGGTCCTAATCTCTAGGGTGATTTTATAGTTAAGAATAACCAAGCGTGTATAGGGGAGAAAAACATAACACTTGCAGAAGCAATGATTAAAGTGTTAGTCCCGGGGCTTGATCAAAGATGGAAAAACAGATGCAATCGAGATCTGAGATGTCCCACAAAACTTTGCAGAGAGCAAACTCAAGATCTACGATGGAATAAAAAATCAAATAGCCAAATTACAATCTGAAGGAGGGAAAAAAAGAAGAGAAGATCTCTCGTTCTTCCTTGCAAACGTGTTGCAATTGGGACAGAACGAGTTACAATAAAACTAGAGAGAGATGAGAAGAAGAACAATGCTGGGGTGTCAGAACACCGTTGCTCAAAGCAAGATTCGCCCCACACGATCTGCTTCCAGGAACCAGCAAGTTGAAGAACTTGTGGAACGCTCGAAGTCACCTCTGTTCAGACTCCTCGGATGGACTTGCAATGGCGGCAGCAACTCTCTCTCTCTTTCTCCTTTTTTAACTTGTAATTTTCGTAGTACCCACAAAGGAGGCCAGAAGAGAGTATATATAGAGAGAGAATGGAAACCCTAGCCGCCTCTTCAGTTATGGAAAGATTGAATCAAATCACAAAAAGATAGCAACGAATTAATTCTAATCCCACAAAGATAGGAACTAAATTAATTCAAATCCCACAAAGATAGTAACGAAATTAATTCAAATCCCACAAAGATAGGATCTGAATTAATCACATTGATTCACCCTTTCCATAACCGATTTGAAATCTGCACGGTCAGCGTAGCCCTCCATGCGGCAGCAGCAGCAGCAGCCTGGCCGCATGGACCGCTTGGGCCGCATGGACCGCATGTGCCGCATGAGCCGCATGGACCGCATGAGCCGCATGAGCCGCATGGACCGCATGGACCGCATGGACCGCATGAGCCGCATGGACCGCATGAGCCGCATGGCCGCATGAACCGCATGGCCGCATGAGCCGCATGACTGCTGACGTGCTAAGTGCAAAGTGCGCCAACAAAACGCCACATTACACCTCATGAGCCCATGAGCCCGAGCCCGAGTCCGAGTCCGAGTCGCTAAGCCCCTTTGGGACTTAGCTCCAAGTGGAATTAATCCAAGAGAATGACAAAAGCATTAATATTTAATCCTTGGAGCCTTATTCTTACCTCCTAGTAAAATCACCCACATGGTTCCCTCCTTAGGGTCACCATCCCATGTGCATCTCTCAACAACACACCCAAGTATATATGTTGAGATAACTCATGGTGCTTTTCCAATGTGGGACTAAATTTTACAAGGCATGTTGAGCGCAAGCTCTCTCCATGTAAATAAAGCACCAACAATCCCCCACATATCACAACATATATATATGTGTCCAGGGTTGAGCGTTCCCCACAGTAACTGTCCATTTTGCATTAGGATAGATGTCGCTGACGACTTGAATCTTCCCGCATGGGTTAAATAACAATGTGATACAAGAATGGACTACGCCTTGAATTCTGCACCACAATTGTAATTCTTCCCACTCACAAAGTGTAGTTACGTGTGCTTCTGGCTGCACATTAAAGGCCCTGTGCCAGCCTGGTTTCAGTGTATAATTTTGGGCGTCTACAAGTTTACCCTCAAGAGACGGCCTGATATCTCTTTTCATACACTATAGGTGAGTTCTTTATTAAAGAGATATGGCATGAAGCCTTGCGCTTCCTTGCGGTGCTACGCCGCTATGACATGGCCTGAAGCCGAGGCATTACCCCTACCTGGGAACCTCATCGTAGTGTCATACTACTGTAGCATGAGGTCACAAGCCTCTTTGTAGTGCCAAACTACCCAGCATGAAGCCTAAGGCTTCCTTGCGGTGTTACGCCGCAATGACATGGCTTGCAATACCGAGGCTTTACCCCTACCTGGGTACCTCATCGTGGTGTCGTGCCACTGTAACATGGGGCCATCCTTCCCTTTGTAGTGCTGTCTACAACTCTTTAATTACGTCATACAACATTAGGCTACCTGCCTATTTGCGGTGCTACGCCGCTATGACTTGGCTTGCAAAGCCGAGGCATTACCCCTACCTGGGAACCTCATGGTGGAGTCATCCCACTGTAGCATGGAGTTTCACTCCTTGTAGTGCTGCTCTACCGTGCTTCCTGTAAAGCACACCAGACATTCACTCTGCCTGAGAACTCATTAAGGCGTTTAAGCCAACCTTCCACAGGATTTGTTTTTCTGCAGAAAAATACATAGTAGACAACAGTGGTTATGGGTCCGTATCCCTTCCATGTTCCAGAGAACAAGTACCCACTGTTACCTGATAGTTTCCCAGTCAGTGATCCTCCTTTGAACCAAAAGTTAGATGCCTAGTAGATTTCTCTTTGAACTAATAGCATAAAACTTTATGGTAGGATTACAAAGACACACTATCAGAATGCCTTCAAGCCCATTTTACAAGCTGTGTCATCGACCAACTGGCGCTTGAGGCCCTTTGTGAACGGATCTGCCAGGTTCTCCTGACTCCGAACATCAACCACTGCAATTACACCTCTTTTGATAAGATCGTGTACTGCCCTGTGCTTCAACCGCACAGTCCTCTTCTTCCCGTTGAAGAGGTCATTTGATGCCACCGCCGCAGTCGCCTGGTTGTCACAGTATATCGGTATCGTCGGTATCTGAGCCCCAACCACTGGAAGATCATACATGAGCTCCCGAAGCCATTCTGCTTCATCTGCTGCAGTTTCAAGTACATAGAATTCAGATTCCATAGAGGAACGAGAGAGTATAGTCTGCTTCTTCGACTTCCACGATATAGCAGCTCCACCCAAGAAAAAGACATATCCACCTGTGGATCTCTCGCTTTCCACCTCTGAACACCAGCTAGCATCACTGAAGCCTTCCACTACTGTCGGATACCCGTTGTAGTGCAGTACATATGTCTGAGTCTTCTTGAGATATCTCATTACTCGCTTCACAGCTTTCCAGTGCTCAACCCCTGGGTTGCTTGTGAACCGACTCAGCATTTCCACGGCGAAAGCTATGTCAGGCCTTGTGGCAGTAGTTGCGTACATCAAACTTCCGATAACGCTAGAATACTCCAGCTGCCTGACGCTTTCCCTCGAGTTTGGCTTCAGCTTCTGATCACACCTGTATGGCGTATCGATCCCTGGAAGATCCTTATACCCATAGCGTGTGAGCATCTTCTCAATATAGTGAGATTGTGACAGCGCTACTCCAGTGTCTGTCTGGATGATCTTTATGCCCAAGATGACATCTGCATCCCCCAAGTCCTTCATACTGAACTTGGTTGAGAGGAACTTCTTTGTCTCTGTGACACAGCCTATATCCGTACCTAGGATTAGCATGTCGTCCACGTACAGACAAACGATGACTCCTCTTCCATCAGCGAACTTTGTGTAAACACATTTGTCCGTCTCGCTGACTCTGTAACCGTTTGACCTAATAACTTTGTCAAACTTCTCATGCCACATCTTGGGAGCTTGCTTCAAACCATATAATGATTTCACCAACTTGCAGACTTTGTCTTCAAGACCTTTGACGACAAATCCATCTGGCTGTTGCATATAAATCTCTTCGGTCAGCTCCCCATTCAGGAACGCTGTCTTTACATCCATCTGATGTATCACCAACTTATGTATAGCTGCTAGAGCGATTAACATCCTGATGGTGGTCATCCGAGCTACTGGAGCGTACGTGTCGAAGTAGTCTATCCCCTGTTTCTGAGAAAATCCTTTGGCAACCAGCCTGGCCATGAACTTGTCAATAGTTCCATCTGCCTTCATCTTCTTCTTGAAGATCCATTTACATCCAATAGGCTTTTCTCCTTCAGGTAGATCTACCAACACCCATGTGTTATTGGAGGTGATAGAGTCAAACTCGTCATTCACTGCTTCCTTCCAGAAGATAGCATCTCTGGTCTTTATCGCCTCATCATAGGTAAGCGGATCTGCTTCCACATGATAGGTGACAAAGTCATCTCCGAAATCTTTCGGTCTCCTCGCTCGCTTAGCTGACTGCTCGGCGAGTTTTGGTGCAAGAGTTATTTCATCAACAACAGCTTCTTCTTAGACTACTGGCTCGTATGAGATTTCAGTCTCATTAGTACCTACATCATTTTCCGGAATGTCCGAAAGAACAATGTTTTTGTCTTTTGCGAACTTGTCTTCAAAGTATTCAGCATCGCGAGATTCGATAATATGATTTGATTCAATATCAAGAAATCTCCGAGCATCACTCTTCTCGGCATACCCTAAGAAGATAGCCTTCGTAGTCCTTGTCCCCAGCTTCTGAATCTTCAGATCTGGAAGCTTCACATACGCCAGACACCCCCACACTCGAATGACATTTAAGTTGGGTCTGACTTTGAACCAGAGTTCATGAGGAGTTACGTCCGAAGTTGCATATGGCACTCTATTCAGAATGAAAGTGGCCGTTAATGCAGCTTCTCCCCAGTAGCATTTTGGAAGACCTGCAGTGAGCAGCATGGAATTCATCATTTCTGTTAATGTCCGGTTCTTCCTCTCTGCTACTCCGTTGGATTGAGGAGAATATGGAGCAGTAGTCTCGCATATGATTCCATGTTCTTTACAGAACGATGCGAATTCATGAGACCTGTACTCTCTACCTCGATCACTTCTCAGCCTCTTGAGTTGTTGTCCAGTCTGCCGTTCAGCCTCGGCCCTGAACTCTCTGAACTTCTCGAAAGCTTCGTCTTTGGACTTGAGCAAGTAGACGAACGCGTATTTTGAGAAGTCGTCGATGAAGGTTATGAAATACTTCATCCCGACCTTCGTGGAGAAATGTTTGAAGTCACAGATATCGGAGTGCACCAACTCCAGAAGATCTGTGCCTCGATTGACCCGATGAAAGGGTTTCCTTGTGATCTTCGTCTGAGCACACACTTCACACTTCTCCACCTTACCCCCACATTTGGAGATAAGTCCTAGACAAGACATTTTGTTGATTCTTTTACTATGAACATGTCCTAGTCTCTTATGCCACAACTCAAGAGAATAATCAGAAAATGCAACTGCATTAATGTCATCAAACTGGTTGACAAGCTGAAGTTTAAACATTCCTTCGGTTTGATAAGCCTTCCCGAAGTATGTTCCTTTCTTGGACATAACCATCTGACCAGCGTTGATGTCCATCCTCAAGCCTGCGTTGCAGAGCAGGCTCCCAGAGATTAGGTTCTTGGCAATCGCAGGAACATGCTTCACTCCTTGAAGCGTCAGAGTGTTCCCAGAAGTGAGTTTCAGCTCCACAGTCCCAATCCCCAGTACTTCAGCTTGGGCCTGGTTCGCCATGACAACTTTCTCAGATGTCGGCTGGTACGTGACGAACCATTCCTTGTCAGAACAGACATGGCAAGTCGCACCAGTGTCTATCCACCAGTCAGAGTCAACCCCCACAGTTGTGACCTGTCCGATCATAGCAACAATGTTAGAAACCAATGAAACCTTATTAGGCTCACCTTTCTCTAATTGTTTAGGCTTAGATCTGTATTCACTCTTGTAGTGGCCTTTCTTGCCACAATTGTAACAAGTCACGTGGGACTTAGTCTTCTGTTGCTTGAATGAAGGACCCTTCACTTTCAGATTAGTGAAGTCCTTCTTCTTGGGATGAGAAGCCGCCTGCTTCCCCTTGGAATCTCTCGTCTGCACAAGATTGGCTTTAGCCAACTGTTTGGACAGAGTGTCCACCTTCTGTTGAGAACGCATCTCGTCCTCAACATGGATCTCTTGAAGTAGATCTCCCAAGCTAATGTCTAGCTTCTTTCTGTGCATCCTTGCATAGAAGGTACTCCATCCAGCAGGAAGTTTTGAGACGATCCCTCCGACGACAAACTTGTCGGAAAGGGGCATCTCTTCGTCTTCCAGTTTCTGACGCAGCTTCAGAAATTCCTTCACCTGTGGCAGCATGGACTTTTCGTCCTCAAAGAGCAATTTGTGATATTTTTCAACCACAAATATTTTGCTCCTGTTCTTATCTTCTTCATACAGATTTTCCACAGACTCCCATATGTCTCTGGCAAGTTCCTTCTTTGAGTAGGATTCTGCCAGAGAGTCCTCCATAGCATTCAGGATGAGAAGCCTGCAGATGCTATTTTTCCTTCTCCATTTGGCCTGGAGTTTGGTAGCCGCGTTGATGGCGGCAGTAGATCCAGTGTCTGGAACAGAGGGTTCTTCCTCCAACAGAACATGATCAACGTCTTTCAGTTGAAGAGTTAGGTACACATTTCTCTTCCAGACTTGATAGTGCTCTCCATCGAACTTTTCCAACTGCAGAAGTCCGATTGGAGGAGCGAAGCATTAATGTTTTCCATCTATACGGATCTTGCTTTGAGATTGTTAGTCCCGGGGCTTGATCAAAGATGGAAAAACAGATGCAATCGAGATCTGAGATGTCCCACAAAACTTTGCAGAGAGCAAACTCAAGATCTACGATGGAATAAAAAATCAAATAGCCAAATTACAATCTGAAGGAGGGAAAAAAAGAAGAGAAGATCTCTCGTTCTTCCTTGCAAACGTGTTGCAATTGGGACAGAACGAGTTACAATAAAACTAGAGAGAGATGAGAAGAAGAACAATGCTGGGGTGTCAGAACACCGTTGCTCAAAGCAAGATTCGCCCCACACGATCTGCTTCCAGGAACCAGCAAGTTGAAGAACTTGTGGAACGCTCGAAGTCACCTCTGTTCAGACTCCTCGGATAGACTTGCAATGGCGGCAGCAACTCTCTCTCTCTCTTTCTTCTTTTTTAACTTGTAATTTTCGTAGTACCCGCAAAGGAGGCCAGAAGAGAGTATATATAGAGAGAGGGTGGAAACCCTAGCCACCACTTCAGTTATGGAAAGATTGAATCAAATCACAAAAAGATAGCAACGAATTAATTCTAATCCCACAAAGATAGGAACTAAATTAATTCAAATCCCACAAAGATAGTAACGAAATTAATTCAAATCCCACAAAGATAGGATCTGAATTAATCGCATTGATTCACCCTTTCCATAACCGATTTGAAATCTGCACGGTCAGCGTAGCCCTCCATGCGGCAGCAGCAGCAGCAGCCTGGCCGCATGTACCGCTTGGGCCGCATGGACCGCATGTGCCGCATGGGCCGCATGGACCGCATGTGCCGCATGAGCCATGGACCGCATGTGCCGCATGAGCCGCATGAGCCGCATGAGCCGCATGAGCCGCATGGACCGCATGGACCGCATGAGCCGCATGAGCCGCATGGCCGTATGAACCGCATGGCCGCATGACTGCTGACGTGCTATTCATGGCCGCATGAGCCGCATGACTGCTGACGTGTTAAGTGCAAAGTGCGCCAACAAAACGCCACATTACACCTCATGAGCCCGAGCCCGAGTCCGAGTCGCTAAGCCCCTTTGGGGTTAGCTCCAAGTGGAATTAATCCAAGAGAATGACAAAAGCATTAATGCTTAATCCTTGGAGCCTTATTCTTACCTCCTAGTAAAATCACCCACATGGTTCCCTCCTTAGGGTCACCACCCCATGTGTATCTCTCAACAACACACCCAAGTATATATGTTGAGATAACTCATGGTGCTTTTCCAATGTGGGACTAAAATTTTACAAGGCATGTTGAGAGCAAGCTCTCTCCATGTAAATAAAGCACCAACATAAAGTTTCAACATATGGTTATAGTTTAGAAGCTTCACGTTTATTGGAAAAATAAGTTAATTAAAAGAGAAGGTGATATCAAGTGGAAAAATTTTAGTATGGTTTCAGTCACAGCTTTGGCATCATTAAGGACCCATAAGTTATGGTTTGTTGGAGTGTTGGATTGATAGGGAAAAGCTCACACTGAGCTCGGTGCGACATTAATTGATCCACAAGCACCAATGCTACCATTGATTCAACCAAAGGAATAGCTTCATCAACAAAACAGACCATAAGAAATGATTTTCAAAGTAGAAATGACATCAAATGACTTCTCGGAACCAAATATTAAACAAACCTCTAGGCACCACGCAAGGGTCATGGCAACCCCGTGCTATACTCGATTTCTTGTCCATCTCGAGTTACTGTATTTTGTCTCTTCTGAAAAAAAATCAATGATATTTCATATTCAAAGGTACTTCTAAAATCTTTTGAAATATATGAGCTCTAATATAGCCACTTTGGATTTTACCCTTTCTTCAATTACATATTGATTATCATGTTTTACTTTACTCTTCATGTTGGAATATCCTATTGGTATTTTTGGTATGTTGGAATATGTGTTGGAATATCCTATTAGTATATTTGGTATGTTGGAATATGCCATAGGATATTCCTATAGAGAGTTAATGTAATGAGGAGGTTGTAAGGCTATAAATAGCCAAGAGATTATCAATAAAATATAACGACTATTTCAACATGGTACCAGAGCCACCTATCCACAAACCCTAACCCTAGCCGCCACCTAACCCTATTTCAACTATAAACGTGACACGCGCACGTGCCACGACAGCGGCAGCAGCAGCAGCGGCGGCAACAGTCGCAGCGGGAAAGAGGGGGGGGGGGGGGGGGGGGGTGGGGCTGCTGTACGCAAGGTGGAGGGGGCGTCTGCTGTGGAAGAGGGGAAAGAGGAGGGGGGAAGTAAGAGGTGTTAGGCCCACAACTCAGGAGGAGATACTTACCTACAGCAGACGAGAGAAGCAACTTGCAGGACCAGTTCCTACAGTGCCAGTGCTAAGTCCCTTGCATGCGTCCGTCTTGACTCCTAAGACACCTACACCACGACCTTCCCCTTCATGTGATATCCTTCCTTCTCCTCCTCCCCAACCATCATCAGTATGGAGGTCCACTCGCAGCAATGCGGGAAAACCTCCTGATAGATATGGTTGGGACCTTGCTAAATTTGTCTCATATAATCATATCCCTTCTTCTCATGGAGCTTTTATTGCATCATTGGATAGTGTTACTGTACCTAACAATTGACAGGTAGCCAAGAACGATCTAAAGTGGAAAGCAGCGATGCACGAGGATTTGGGAGCTCCGGAGAAGAACCGAATTTGGGAGCTGGTGAGACTGCCAGAAGAGAAGAGAGCAGTCGGATGCAAGTAGATTTTTACTGTGAAGTAGAACCCAGATGGACAAGTTGAGCGCTACAAAGCTCGACTGGTGGCAAAATGATACAGTTAGACGTACGGCATCGACTATGACGAAACCTTTGCACCAGTGGCGAAGATGAGTACTGTCAGGACCTTGATCTCTCTGGCAGCCAATGGAGGATGGAAGCTATACCAACTGGATGTGAAGAATGCATTTCTTCATGGGGATCTAGTGGAGGAGGTATACATGGAGATACCACCAGGATTCGGCACCAATCAGACAAAAGGCAAGGTCTGCAGGCTGAAGAAGTCTCTCTATGGACTGAAGCAGTCTCCTTGAGCGTGGTTTGACAGGTTCAGTAGAGCAATGATAGGGATGGGATATCAGCAGATCAATGCTGATCATACTATGTTCTTTAGATGAAGTGGAGGCCACATCACCATGCTTGCGATATATGTGGATGATATGATTATCAGAGACGATGATGAGCAGGAGATCGCCCAACTCAAGGGGAAGCTTGGCAAGGAGTTCGAGGTGAAGGATCTTGGCTCTCTTTGATACTTCCTTGGCATTGAGATTGCTCGAGATACATAAGAAATTGTTCTTTCTCAGAGGAAGTACGCACTGGACCTGCTTACAGAAACAGGGATAAGGGGATGCAAACTAGCTACGACACCGATAGACCAGAAGTTCAAGCTGGATGCTGAAGCCGGAGAACCAGTTGACCGGGATTGATATCAGATATTGGCGGACAAGTTGATCTACTTGAGCCATACCCGACCTGATATCAGCTTTACGGTCAGCGTAGTGAGCCGCTACATACATGACCCCCGGAAGGGTCATATGGACGTAGTGTACCAGATTCTGAGGTACTTGAAGGGAGGCCCCGGGAAGGAACTAATTTTCAGAAAGAATAATCATGTGAGCATCGAGGGCTATTGTGATTCTGACTGGACTAGCTGTGCTGACGACAGGAGATCCACCTCGGGATACTGTATATTTGTAGGAGGCAACTTGGTCTCTTGGAGAAGTAAGAAGCAGTCAGTGGTGGCCAGATCAACAGCTGAAGCAGAGTATAGAACTATGGCCTTGGGAGTCACAGAGCTATTGTGGTTGAAGAATATGCTGATGTAGTTGAAGCTGGACCAGGGAGCCAAGATGAAGCTATGGTGTGACAACCAGTCAGCTATTAGTATTGCTAACAATCCAGTACAGCATGACATGACCAAGCATATCGAGATTGACAGATTCTTCATCAAAGAAAAGCTGGATAGTGGACTACTAGAGCTGGGCTATGTTCCAACCAAATATCAGGTAGCAGACGGACTGACCAAGGGGCTTAGCTCTGTCAGCATGATGAGAGAATGTGACAAGATGGGCTTAGTGAATATCTTTCGTCCATCTTGAGAGTAAGTGTTGGAATATCCTATTGGTATTTTTGGTATGTTGGAATATGTGTTGAAATATCTTATTAGTATATTTGGTATGTTGGAATATACCATAGGATATTCCTATAGAGAGTTAATGTAATGAGGAGGTTGTAAGGCTATAAATAGCCAAGAGATTGTCAATAAAATATAACAACTATTTAAACACTTCATAATATGAAAGTAACTATGTTTTCCATACAAGTTCTCTTAAATTCATGTCAAGGCCATTAAACACACATCCAAAGCTAATATCATACATACTAGTGACAAATTCACTAACCACTGGAAATTTCCTCATATACAATAAATATTTTTAGCCAGTCAAAGAAAAGAATTAACTACAAAAAGATGTGAATAATCTTACCCAGTAAAGGCCCTTTGAGTACCCTTTTGTCGAGTAATGCAAAATTGTTCCTTTGTGAGACACTTCTTCAACTCCGCATCAGTTATAGAGGCATAGTCTACTTTCCTTTATTTTAACACCAACGAAAGAAATTCAAATAAATTCATATGAACTAGAAAAGCTAATTGAGCATCACTACTAATAATAATTTGTATAACTATCACTGTTAAAAGCCAAACAACACCTAAACAATTATAGGAACCTAGTAACAATATTGGCATTCAGATTTATTGTGAAGGGCATCACGTCGACATTGAACTGTGGCCTCTGAGAAAGTAAGTTTGCTTACCATCAATTGTGAAGGGCATCACGTCGATATCGAGTGGCGTCTCAGCAAGCGCGTTGGTCAGCATCCCAACGAAGGCTTGGAGCAGCACGTCGACAAACACTTTGGGCGGCCTTGCCCTAAGTTCACTCCCCTCTCCGATGAAGAGAGGAGTCGGAGAAGTCGCAACGTCGGCCATGGAACGAGAGAAGAAGAGAAACAAAATGTAAACTCTCACCAAAAGCCCCTATTTATAGGCTCAAACTCACATTTAATGCAACGAAGACATTAATGGCGATGAACTTGACACTTCAACTTTCGTGCCGATCGGTTTCCTAACGCCTATTTATAGGCCTCAAAGAATGTGTGCTTTGATAAAAAGGGAAAACGAAATAGTTATCTGCTCGATATAGAGCAGAATCAACCATTTTTTATCCAGAGAGAGATCGTGATAAAATTTCGTGCTAGCACGCGCCCCCTGCTGTTCAAAGTGTTTCTAACTATACAAAATAAAGTTAGAAAACTTTGAAGGGGGTCTTGTAGGCGCATGGGTTGCGCCCCCCAATATGATCAAAGTATGATGCTAGCATCAGGCCTGGCGAAGAGCTATGCACGCTTAACTAGAAGCAACGTGACTATTTCTATGCACTACTAAAATATCATCTAATAGCGATGTAATTTAGCGACGGCAGGAAATGACGTCGCTAGTTATGAAATATAGCGACAACTTTATATACACGTCGCAAAATGTCGCTGCCTAGCGACGTTCCGCGACAGGAGTTTACTATGTCGCTGAATAGCGACGTTCAGCGACATATTATTAGCATATGTTGCCAATTTTGCGACGTTTAGCGACGGCAACACTAGACGTCGCTAATTTTTTTTACTTAGGGCACACCCTTTCCTTCTTTTCCCTCACTCTCACTCGAAAATTCTAATTCCCCCCCCCCCGGCGACTCCCTCCCCCTCTGTCAGTGCCCTCCCACCCCCGGCGACCCCCTCCCCCTGGCGACTCCCTTTCCCTCCGGCGAGCTCCTCCTCCTCGAGCTCCTCCTCCCCCAATCCCGAGCTCCTCCTCCTCTTCCTCAGGTAAACCCTAACCTAACTCCTCTCCCTCCTCCTCCTCCTCTCCCACGGACACACACACACGGACACACGGACACACATCGTGTCCCCAAAGACTCGTGCCCATTGGATTCGTGTCCCCAAAGACTCGTGCCCATTGGATTCGTGTCCAGTTTTGGATGTGTTGAGTTTGGTTTGTTTTTGGATACAATGTGTCGAGTATTTGGACACGAGTTTGGTTTGGGAGACACGTACACACATGACACTTGTATATGCACACTTGACACTATACACTCTCTATCTCTCTAGTATATAAATGCATAACTTGTTGAATGTATATATTGTGTCCCCTTGGTTATAGCCTAGTATATGTAAATATCTTAACCTATATATGTATGCCTATATATATATATATATATATATATATATATATATATATATATAGGTAGTTGTGTGATTGATGGCTTGTTTAGATGTGGTAGTGTGGTAGTATGGTAGTGTGAGTGTGAGTGAAGAGGGATATTGAGATAAGTGTTAGATTGTGTGTGTGTGTGTTTGAGAGTGAGAAAGGTGAGAGGGATTTAGATATGTATCCATAAGTTAGTATCCTAAGTTAGATATTTAGGATAGTATCCTAGGCACTAATTTAATATCTTGTTTAGGATGTTAGTATCCTAGAGTTAGATAGGTGAGTTAATATCTTAGGATACTAGAAGTTAGTATCCGAGATAGGTTAGTTAGTGTCTTGGATAGGTTAGTTAGTATCCTATTTATCCTAGATAAGTTAGTATCCTAAGTTAGATATCTTAGGGTAGTTAGATTATGCTAGTATCTTGAGGGTATCAAGATAATAGGATATTAGGATATGGGCTAGAAGTTAGTACCCTAAGTTAGTATCTTGGCTAGAATTTGGTATCCTAGGTTAGTTAGATATCCTAGTATCTTAAGAGTGTCCTAGATTAGTCTATGGTAATAGGATACCCTATAGGGGGGAGGGGGCAAGGGGAGGGGGCAGGGGGCAGGGGACAGGACCCTAACCCTATTTCGGACACGACTCTGTGACACAGGACACATGACACACACACACACAATACATACATATATACCTATATATATAAATACACATCTACATATATACATGTATATATATACTCACACACTTACATACACACACAAATACATATATAAATATATATGTATACAACGTATATACACACAAATACACATATATATACAATCAAAAATCCATTTGAAATTCATTTTAAGAATCTGAAATGTTGACGATATATAATATACCATGGTTTTGCCTTTTAGTTGCAGGAATATGAGAGTTATTAGATGTTAAAGTAGGATATTAATTTATTAATTATGATAGAGAGTTTGAGATAGATAGTTCATGTGAATGTTAGGTAGTAGTGTACAGTTCATGATTAGCATTGTTTAGATATTAGTTTCAGTTAAAGGGTTAGTTTAGATTAGGATATTAGTTTATGTTAGAAGGAACTGCCTGCAACTGCATCGTAGCTGCAGGAATATGAGAGTTATTAGATGTTAAAGTAGGATATTAATTTATTAGTTATGATAGAGAGTTTGAGATAGATAGTTCATGTGAATGTTAGATAGTAGTGTACAGTTCATGATTAGCATTGTTTAGATATTAGTTTCAGTTAAAGGGTTAGTTTAGATTAGGATATTAGTTTATGTTAGAAGGAACTGCCTGCAACTGCATCGTAGCTGCAGGAATATGAGAGTTATTAGATGTTAAAGTAGGATATTAATTTATTAGTTAGGATAGAGATTTATTAGTTATTTTTATAAACCGTGATATGTTAAATGCCTGCAGCTGCATCGTAGCTCAGGGATATGACTGAGAGGGTGACATGGTTGTCACATTAAGGTCTTTGAGGAGGTGACATATCGTGAACAGATATATCTTTATAGTTCTCCTACGTAATGTTAAAGAAAATCCGTAGGAGAACTATATATAAGGATATATCTTTTCGCAATATGTCATCTTGTCAAAGACCCTTAATGTACCAACCATGTTACCGCGGTATTGGTATTGGGATACCAATAGCAATAAGGTAAAGGGTACCAATAGCGATAAGGTAAATGGTACCAACTTAAGGTATTGGTATTGGGATACCAATAGCGATAAGGTAAAGGGTACCTTGGTAGGTAATGACTAGAAATAGGATATTTGACTTAGATTTGACCTTGTTTGACCAAGGTTGACTATTTTGACTGAAAGTCAAAGTAGAGTCAACATCTGACCTAGATTGGACTAAGAGTTGACAAAGTCAACTATAGGTCAACCCTTGACCTAGTTTGACCTTGTTTGACTTTGTTTGACTTATCTTAACCTTGTTTGACTTTGTTTGACTTAGTACAACCTAGTTTGACCTAGATTGCATATCATTGTTATTAGTAACTGTCTGCTACTAATGTGTGTCCCATAATAAGACATAATATACGAATTTGTGCCTGTTGGATAATGTGTGTCCATCTTTGCAGAATTATTTCCAAATGGATATGAATTACTACTTGCGGAATCGTTCATGGATGTACAATCGTCGTCCTGATGATATGTGTGGTGTGCGAGATGAATACATAGCGGGAGTAGAGCAGTTCCTGCAGTTTGCTAAGGCGTTCCCTCAGTACATGGACGACACCAAAATTAAGTGTCCGTGTGTGAAATGTCATAACGTAAAATATTATCCAGAAGTGGAAGTGACATATCATTTGTACTCGTTAATTGTGATGATATCTGCGACGGGGATGACAAATATACCTACGCTGGGTTATAAGCGATGATCTGATATACAAAGGAGGTGCTGCCCAAATTTTTAAAAAATATAATATATATTTTTGTGATGATGTGTATCTGTGTTTACAGTGAATGTGAAATACAGTGTTTGGAACCATCGACAGTTTCGATTATTGTTGTATGTTTTATCTTGGAAAGAAAGAGAAACAGTTCAGGGTGTACTTCTGAGAGCTTTATTTTCACGTCCTTCACTTTCTCGGGACATCGTAAAGGATCCCGAGAAGGTCAAGGACGTGAAGAGGAAGCTCTGAGAAGTGCACCCTGAACTGTTGCTCTTTCTATCCAAGATAAAACATAGAACAGTAAGCGAAACTGTCGATGGTTCGAATACTGCACTTCACACACACTGTAAACACAGACACACAACATAACAAAAATACAAATTATTTTTTTTTAATTTTTTTCATAACATCTGCGACGTATAGCGACGTTCTGCGACGTTTTGCGACCCTAGAAGTGACGTATGCTAACGTCGCTATACTGGCGACGTATGCTGACGTCGCTATCCGTCGCTAATATTAGCGACATCTAGCGACCCTAGAAGTGACGTCGCAACTAGCGACGAATTGCGACCAAATTGTAATCTACGACAAGCCTATAAGCGACATCCATTTTTCGTCGCTAAATACGTCGCTAATAGAAATTAGCGACGTATTTGCCCTTTTTAGCGACGTACTCTGACGTTGCTAAAAGGGGTTATTTTAGTAGTGATGCTCTGGGCCAATCACGCCCCCTCTAAGGCACGCCCAAATCGTCTACTTGCACCTCATAGGCGCACCCGATATTTCACGTCACTTTCTCCTATACTGCATTAATAAGATGAGATCTTTCTCGAGATGTCAAGTCAGACGCTTCGACTATCGTGCCAAAGATGAACCTAGAAGAGTGGAGTGCTTCCGCATTGAAAGCAGTGCAAAACAGGCGCGTATTATCTAGGCGTATTCCCTTTCGCGCCCCACCACTCTAGGCGCACCTGAGTTATCTGATGGAACTGGTGATTCCTAGGACCCTAGTTTGGTGTGCGTATTGATTGATAGAAAGTTAAATAGATATAAAGTGTTCTAACCCTTCATAGGCGAAAACTAGGGTTCACGAATTATACCTGCGGCGGGAAGAAGACAACAGTTCCTAGTAATCTCAAGCAGTTACGACCCCAAGATCTTCTGCACGTATTCCTTCCTCGGATTGGACGTTGTGTGGGCGACGATCTTCCAACCTTTTCTTCTCCTTGGCAGCCTCTTTTTTCTCTCCTTACGTGGATCACAAATTTAGAGAAAGCTTCTTAGTTCTAATAATCATTTGACGTCCAGAGAATAGAGGATATATATAAGGCTACGTCAAGGACCATGAGGAGAAATTAGGATTAGGTCTCCTAACGGATCTAGGTGTCCTGTGTTCAGCCCGAACACACAATCCAGGCCCATTAACAATAGTTCGGTCCACTAATGAGCTATTGTTGCACTACCTTCCTAATCCCAAATTATGATTGTAGACTCCTTCTATTATATGCTCGTTTGGCTTCCCATGTTAAGATATCGAATGTCCGTCGATCAGATTAAGTTATTGACAACTATATTGATCGACATCTTTTATCCTTAAGTAGTACCACTCAACTTTATTTGTCATATCGGATATAATCCACCTGCAGGGTTTACATGACAATCCTTAAGAGCTCCCTAAGGGGACATCATCAACCCGACGTATCGGGACATTGGTTCCTTTTATAATCAACAGCCCATCATACATACAATGTTATTACCCAATTCATAGAGGTTGTTGACCCATAATGAATCTCACTCTTTTATGAGTCAAAGTAATGCACACTGCATATATATGTCTGTTATGATATCCGGATTAAAAGTACAAGCATCCATAATAACAGAGGTGTTTGTTCTCTTATGCAGTCAGTACAAAGAGAACAACCTCAAGTGGTCATATTTAATACACACAAAGTGTACTAGTGTAAACCTATAGTCAAGATAGACTAATACCAGATTACACTACAACATTTCCAATAGATTGTCCAAGTCCATCTAGGTTGTGAACCATTTATATATTCTATAGGAAACTGATAATGTGATCTTCTGTGTGACACCACACACCATATTATCTACAATATAGAGTATCAGACACTTGCATCAACACTTGTAACAAATGTAGAACCCTAGAGGGGGGGTGAATAGAAAAATAAAAAATAACTTAAGCACAAGAAGCAATATACGTAAAATAAAAAGAGAGAGTAAGAAGATCAAACATAAAATGTATCCCGATATCCTCGCTAAAGGCAATCCAGTCCCGAAACTCTCTCCGGCTTAAATCTACTATTTAATAAAATAGTACATACGAGTTTGGATCCGAAGAACTCGCCAACTTCAACACACGAGTTTTCTTATGAAGGCTCGCCCACTTCAAAGAAATGAGAAGAGAACTTGTTGATCTTCTAACACTTGAAGATCGAAATTTACAACTGTTAAATACTCTAGCACTTTGGGAGAGGATAACAATTAAAAGCTTGGTAGAGTATTAATGGTAGAGCTCTTGGTTGTTTGGAAAATTTATGGCAAGAGTGGATAAGCCTTTAAGAAGAAAGAAGGCTTGCATTTATAAAGAAACTAAGAGTATAGCATTTAATGCTCCTGGATACAGGTTGACCGGTTTACCGTCGGTATGGACCGGCATGCCGTCGGTATGCCGGTCAAACAGTAACGGTCATAATTGTATCCGTTGGGAGCATTTAATCCTCGCCATTAATGCTAGTGTTTGCCATTCAAAACTTAAATTTCGTAACCCGGTATACCGTCGGTATGCCGCGGTATGCCGTCGGTATACCGATGTTTGTCACAGAACATTTTGTGATAAACAAAACGGTATACCGTCGGTATGCCGGAGTATACCGTCGGTATGCCGGAGCATACCGTTGGTATGCCGATATTTGTCACAGAATGTTTTATGGCTCACAAAACGGTATACCGCCGGTATGCCCGAGTATACCGTCGGTATGCCGATAATTATCACAGAACATTTTTGAGACAAACAAAACGGTATACCGTCGGTATGCCGGAGTATACCGTCGGTATGCCGATGTTTAACACAATTTTTTGTGGACCACAAAAACGGTATACCGCCGGTATGCCGGAGCATACCGTCGGTATGCCGACATTTCTCACAGAAAGTTTTGTGGTCAGTAAAACGGTATACCGCCGGTATGTCGGAGTATACCGCCGGTATGTCGTTCTATAAGGTATCGATTTTTGACTGAATAATTAGAAAGCTTTTAGTTTGTCATCCAACCTTAAGTGTTTACAGAAAGACCTATACCTTGTACAGACTCGAAATCTTGAAGTGTTGAGAGCCGTCTTGTCAAGGAGTGCCGGTTTTTGCTTCAGTCCTCAAGTTCATGGTTGTTATTCTTGAATGGACAGACTTTATGTAGTAGAGCTTCTGAAATGATGTCAATCTGATAAACAGAGAAAACTGAACTACGAAGATGCTGTTAATATTATCAAAATAAAATGTGCCGACAATCTCCCCCATTTTAATAATTGACAAAATAGAGAGATAGCATCTTCAGGGAGTGACTCTCCCGTAGGTAGACAACTCCCCCTCAATACGTTTTCTTCCCCTTTGTCACTTAGTCAAAGATGGGAATATATATATATATATATATATATATATATATATATATATATATATATATAAAAGTAGCATTGAATATGGAACACAGTATCATAGATAAAAGCATGCATTGAGAGATAAAAAGTTGAAAATTGGCTACATGCGTGACATGGCAGAAAATACTACATAAGAACTGATAAAAACTCTCCTCTACGAGAGTTAACAAGACAATAAAAGAAACATATATCAAGTCCCCGCAGGACTGCACACAACTAACGACACCCAAACACTGGTCCCCGAAGGACCTCAAAAGACATAGAACCACAAAAAAAGAAAAAGACAACCACTTATTCGACATCACCAACACAAGGAAGCCATTCCTACTCATCGGTCGGATCATTCCCTCCATCCTGAGCCCGGTAGAAAGCACCAAAAGGATCAATGTCGTCCGGGTACATAAAGTCGTAGGCATTGGGATCGGAAAAGCGGGAGGCCTGGTACATTGGATCCTGAAGATTCAGATTCAGAAATGCATCCCGGTCCTGAAGGGTGCGCTGAATAAAATATGCCTGGTCATGGAAGCGGGATTGGATCAGAGTTCCAAGGCCACGGGTGTGGGCCCGCATCTGCTCCTCTGCCTGCGCCATACGCATGTCAAAATGCTGCTGGGTCAGCGGCATGTAACGGCCGGAGGCAGGAGGAGTAGAGGAGGGTGCAACAGGAGCAGTGGCAGGTGGCTCTTGAGAGGAGGAGGCACGAGATGCAGATGCACCACCGAGGGAACGAGAAAGTACAAGGAAGGAAGGGACGCCGTCCGACTGGCAAAGGGAGAGGTCGACGTTCTTCGCTTCCAAGATTAGGGTGATGAAGGATCCATAGTAGAGATTCTGCTTCCCCGTGGGCAGGATACCGAAGAAGGCATAGAGAAGAGTCTTAGGGAAGGACCAAGACTTCTTCGAGTAGATGAAGTACATGCAAACCAGGGCGTCGGCGGTGATGGCATCATAGTTGCCGCCCTTGGGATAAAGGGTGTGGCAAAAGATCCTATGGAGCTCGTAATAGAATGGCTCCAGCTGGGCGGAAAGGGCCGGAATAGCAGGAGGGTTTGGGCCCTTGCATATGATAGCACATAAGTCGTCAAAGGAGCACTCCGCCGAAGGATAAAGAGTAGCCAAGCTCGGCAGAGCCTCTCCTCTGTCCGGGACGCCAAGAATGCTAGCGATGTCACGAGCCGTCAGGCGGAAATGGCGAACGTTGACCATCGTCTCAATGGCACCGTTCTCGATGTCAGGAACCATGTTGCAGTAGAACAAACGCACGGCGGTGGGATAGACAAGCACCTGACGCCGAAGGAGGGAAGAGAGACCGGCCTCTTCGAAGAGAGAAACATGGTCGGGAAAGAGGTTCCAGTTAATGGTGCGGCCTTTGAAGACGTTATGGTGTACGAAGTGCTGGAACCAAGATTCTACGGCCAAAGAGGAAGTGAAGACCCGCTGGTTATATCCATGGGGGAGAGCCACCGGGGTGAAGGGATTCGAAGCGGTAGAGGAGGAACGGGGACGCTTGGGATTCGCCATAGAGGAGATGAAGAAAGTTGGAGGAGGAAGTAGGGTTTTGAGAAGATATGAAAAGTGGAGGAGGATGATGAAAAGAATAGGGCTTTTAAAAGAGATGTTGGGAAGGGGAAGGGTAGGAACGGTTGTAGAGAGGAAGTGGAAAGGGTGGTGGGTTGGAAATGATGAAAATGGAGGAGTTAATAGGGAATAGGAAGAGATGGGTATTAATGTGGGGAAGAAAGGAATAAAGAGAGAATGGAAGAGAGGTGGGGTCCGAGCTCGATCTGACACAGCAGTCCGCCGCAAACCGGTATACCGGTGGTATACCGACGTATGCCAACGGTATGCCGATTTTTGGAACAGAACATAATTCTGAACCAAAATCGGCATGTCGTCGGTATACCGTAGTATACCGGCGGTGTGTCGTTTGAGTTAAACTTATGCGTCAAAATTTAAGATTCCCAATTCTTGGCAAAGAAAAACGAAGCGATCCTCCGGGAGTGGTTTGGTGAAAATATCGGCTAACTGATAAGTAGTGTCAATAAATTCAAGACGGATATCCCCCTTTTGTTGATGGTCACGAAGAAAATGGTGTCTAATCTCAATGTGCTTCGTACGTGAGTGACAAATCGAATTTTGTGAGATTGATCGAGCTAGTGTTATCACATTTAATAGGGGTACAAGTATGAGAAATGCCATAATCTATAAGTGTTTGTGACATCCAAAGAATTTGTGCACAACCGCAACCGACCGCAATATACTCGGCCTCAGTGGTTGAAATAGCAACATAATTTTGTTTCTTACTAAACCACGATACTAAGGATTTCCCAAGGAATTGACACGTGCCGCTAGTACTTTTTAGGTCAATCTTACATCCGGCAAAATCTGCATCCGAGAAGCCGTGAAGCTCAAAGGATGAAGATATCGGATACCAAAGACCCATGTTAATGGTACCTTTGAGATATCAAAAAATACGTTTGACGGCACATAAGTGCGATTCCTTTGGATTTGCTTGATATCGTGCACAAAGACATACACTAAACATGATATCAGGACGGCTAGCAGTTAGATAGAGTAAACTATCGATCATACCTCGATACTTACAAATGTCGACCGATGTGCCATCTTCATCATTGTCAAGCTTTGTCGTTGTTGTCATAGGAGTCCTCATTGTTTTGGATGAGTCAAGTTCGAAACGCTTGAGGAGATCCTTTGTATATTTTGCTTGATTGATGAAGGGCCCTTTGGGTCCTTGTTTGATTTATAAGCCCAAAAAGAATGATAGTTCACCCATCATGCTCATTTCAAATTCTTCCTACATTACTTTAGCAAATTCTACACAAAGTGTATTGTTAGTAGAACCAAAAATAATGTCATCGACATAAATTTGAACCAATAAAAGAGTGCCATTATGGGATTTGATAAAAAGTGTCGTGTCGACTTTGCCCTTAGAAAAATTGTGTGAAACAAGAAAGGAGCTAAGGCGCTCATACCAAGCACGAAGAGCTTGTTTGAGGCCATAAAGGACTTTGTGGAGTTTGAACACGTGATTAGGAAATTGAAAATCTTCAAAGCCAGGAGGTTGTTTTACATAAACTTCCTCTTTAATAATACCATTTAGAAAAGCACTCTTAAAATCCATTTGAAAGAGTTTAAAATCATTAAAGCAAGCAAAAGCACATAGCATACGAATGGATTCAAGACGAGCAACCGGAGCATAGGTTTCGTCGTAGTCAATGCCTTCCTCTTGGTTATAACCTTGAGCAACCAATCGGACTTTGTTACGAGTCACTAACCCATCTTCATTAAGTTTATTTCGAAACACCCATTTAGTTCCAATAATGGGGTGATTGCTAGGTTTAGGGACAAGTTCCCAAACCTTGTTTCGCTCAAATTGATTTAGCTTTTATTGCATCGCTATCATCCAAAATTCATCATGAAAAGCATCATTAATATTTTTAGGCTCTATTTGAGAGATAAAAGCTACGTTTGCACAAAGATCACGAGTGGAGGATCTAGTACTTACACTGGAAGAAGGATCTCCAATGATAAGCTCCTTAGGATGATTGGTGACAAATCTCCATTCTTTTGGGAGATCCTTTTGAGGAGGCTCGAGTGGTGGGGACTCTTTTGTTGGAGGTGTCACAACTTCATTGTTAGATAAAGAAGGACGATTTACAATAGAGGAGTTCTCCAACCCAAACGAGATGTCATCAATATCATCGGAAGCGAAGAATGTAGAAGAGTTAAGTTCATTAAAAGAGACATTGATTGACTCTTCGACAACAAGACTTCTTTTATTAAAAACACGAAAATCTTTACTATGAGTAGAGTATCCAAGAAATATTCCTTCATAGGCTTTTTCTTCAAACTTGCCTAGGTTATCCTTGGTATTCAAAATAAAACAGTTACATCCAAAAACTTTAAAATATTCAATAGAGGAAATTTTGTTAAACCAAAGCTCATAAGGAGTCTTTTTAGAAATAGGTCTAATCAAGACCCTATTTATAACATGACATACCGTATTAACGGCTTCCGCCCAAAAATATTGGGGGAGCTTATATTGGTTTAACATAACCCGGGCCATATTGCCAAGGGTTCTATTCTTTCTCTCCACAACACCATTTTGTTGAGGAGTTCGTGGACAAGCAAAATCATGTCCAAAACCATTCTTTTCACAAAATCTTTTGAAATCGGTATTGTCAAATTCTCCTCCATGATCACTTCTAAACTTGTTAATAGAAAAACCTTTCTTATTTTGAACACGTTTACAAAAAGCAACAAATTCACAAAAACTATCACTTTTGCAAGCAAGAAAAATAACCCAAGTAAATCTCGAAAAATCATCAACTAAAACATAAGCATAAAGCTTGCCTCCAAGACTAGCAACTCTACTAGGACCAAAAAGATCCATATGAATAAGTTGAAGAGGTCTAGTGGTACTCACCGAGTTGATGGATTTGAAGGATGACTTGGTCAACTTACTTTTCTCGCATTTTTCACACACCATATCCTTTTTGAAAGGGATACTTGGGAGTCCTCTAACAAGCTTCTTGGTGGCAAAACGAGAAATGGTATCCATATTGGCGTGTCCGAGCCTCATGTGCCAAAGCCAACTTTTATCGTTCTTAGCAACTAAGCACCTGTCATTGTTAGTGTCTTCGACAAGATATAAAACATAGATATTGTTTTCTCTAATGCCTTCATAAACAATAGATCCATTTGAACTATCAGTAATGAAATATTTAAGCTTAACAAACTTGATATCATAACCATTATCGGTAAGATGACTAATACTAAGAAGATTGTGTTTAAGATTGGTAACAAGACACACATTCTTAATACAAGGACAAGGAGGGAAACCGATATTACCATTTTCTATAATGTAACCTTTAAGATTGTTACCAAAGGATACGTGTTCTTCCTTCTTCATCGATAGCGTTGTAAATAATGAAGCATCTCCGGTCATGTGCCGTGAACAACCGCTATCGAGAATCCACTTGCTTCTAGCATGAGAAGGACTCTTCACCTACAACATAAGTTGAAGATGAACATTTTGGTACCCATGATTGTATGGGTCCTTGAGTGTTAGTCTTAGGAACCCATTTATAAATTTTCTTATCAACTAGTTTCCTTGTATGACAATAATTGGTCGTATGTCCAAGCAAGCCACAGTAGTTGCAAATCATAGAGGATTTAGAAGAAGACGTGTGAGTATCATGCATATGTGAATCTCTAATGCGAGGAGTTCTATCATTAGTATTATAATGATAATAAAAAGCATGATACGAAGTATTTTTCTTAACAAATGATCCTTTCCTTATGTTAGAATAGGACTTGTGTGTAGTGTTCATGTAAGAAGTATGCCTAGCATTGTGATGAGTGTGGGGGTGTCTTGGAGTATGTATGTGAGTAGTGTTCTTATTACCTAGTTTCTTACTCTGTACAAGAAGATCATTATACTTAATAGAAGTATCATATTCTCTTCTATTAGCATCTTGAACTTTATGCATAGCAAATTCATAAGCCCTTCTGAGGGATTGAATCTCATCATCATTTTTCTTGATGGTGATAAGAGATTCTTGAAACTTGAGTTGCAAAGACTCGATCTCATCCGTATCAGTAGCGGGAGATTTCCCTTTTACATCAATAATGATGCTAGAGAGTCTCTCTACTTCAAGTTGAAGAGCATCAACCTCTTTTAGAGATTTCTTGTATTTATTCCTAACACCTTTGTGCTCTTCATGTAGTTCAAAGATAGCTTTCTCCAAGTCATCATAAGTAAGAGTATTTAAGGAGAGATCATCAAGTACCTCATCGGTTTCCATGAGACAAACGTTTGTATTGTGTTTGCACTCTTTGTCGTTGTCGGAGTCGCTTGCGTCACTCTCACACAAAATGCTTATGTTGGCGAATTTTCTGGAGGACGAGCTTCCTTTGCTAGGCTTCTCGTACTTGCTTGAGTCTTTTCTTATCATGGGACAGTCTCTCTTGATGTGTCCGATTCTTCTGCATTGATAGCACGCCGGATCTTCATCATTGTCCCGTCTGAAGCGGTTGGCTTTGTTGAGAAACTTTCGGAAGTGCTTAGCTGTGAGAGCTATTTCTTCATCATCGTCCGACTCGTTGTCGTCGAAGCTATCCTTGGAGTAGGACTTTGTAACTTTGAGAGCAAGAGACTTCTCCTTCTCTTTGGCCTTCTCCTTCTCCTTCTCTTGTTGGAAGATTCCTCTTGATCTTTCATATCGAGTTCATGAGTCATAAGCTTCCCCATGAGGGTCTCAAGGTTCATGACTGTCAGGTCGTTCCCCTCAATAATTGCGGTAGCTTTAGGACTCCATCCTTTTGTCAATCCTCTAAGGATTTTTCTGATCTTTTCATGAGCAGGATATTCCTTACCAAGGAAAGAAAGAGGATTAATAATATCATCAAAACGAGTAAACATGCAAGTAATAGACTCATCATCATGTTTCATCTTAAAGGACTCATATTCTTGCGTGAGTCTACTAATCTTGGATTCCTTTACTTGTGATGTTCCCTCGTGTGTGACTTCAAGCAACTTCCAAATCTTATTGGAAGTCTTGCAAGTAGAGATTCTATTGAATTCACTACTATCGAGAGCACAGTAAAGAGCGTTCATAGCCTTAGTATCTCGACTAGCAAGCTTCTTGGCATTTTCAGTAAGTCCCTAAGGGTGTCAGATGAAACATCCTCAATAACTCTGGAAGGAGTAGGAAGACCATTTATCACACAATCCTGTAAATCGAAATCTATGGACTTTAGATAAATGCTCATCCTAATCTTCCAGTAGTTATAGTTGGTTCCATCAAATAGGGGAGGCCTATTTGTGGAGTGTCCCTCATCGTGGAAGGTGTTGATACTAGGGTTAGTGGCCATGGATCATTCAAAGGGTGTAAATCCAAATCAAAATAACAAAGTTCTGATACCAATTGTAGAACCCTAGGAGGGGTGAATAGGGAAATAAAAAATAACTTAAGCACAAGAAACAATATACGTAAAATAAAAAGAGAGAGTAAGAAGATCAAACACAAGATGTATCCTGGTATCCTCGCTAGAGGCAATCCAGTCCCGGAACTCTCTCCGGCTTAAATCCACTATTTAATAAAATAGTACAAACGAGTTTGGATCAGAAGAACTCGCCAACTTCAACACACGAGTTTTCTTACGAAGGCTCGCCAACTTCAAAGAAATTGGAAAAGAACTTGTTGATCTTCTAACACTTGAAGATCGAAATTTATAACTCTTAAATACTCTAGCACTTTAGGAGAGAATGACAATTAAAAGCTTAGTAGAGTATTAATGATGGAGCTCTTGGTTGTTTGAAAAATTTATGGCAAGAGTGGATAAGACTTCAAGAAGAAAGAAGGCTTGCATTTATAAAGAAACCAAGAGTAGGTAGCATTTAATGCACCTGGATACAGGCTGACCGGTATACCATCGGTATGGACCGGCATGCCGTCGGTATGCCGGTCGAACAGTAACGGTCATAATTGTATCCGTTGGGAGCATTTAATGCTCGCCATTAATGCTAGTGTTTGCCATTCAAAAATCAAATTTCGTAACCCGGTATACCATCGGTATGCCGTCGGTAAACCGATGTTTGTCACAGAACATTTTGTGATAAACAAAACGGTATACCGTCGGTATGCCGGAGTATACCGTCGGTATGCCGATGTTTGTCACAGAATATTTTATGGCTCATAAAACGGTATATCGCCGGTATGCAGGAGTATACCGTCGGTATGCCGATAATTATCACAGAACGTTTTTGAGGCAAACAAAACGGTATACCATCGGTATGCCGGAGTATACCGTCGGTATGCCGATGTTTAACACAACGTTTTGTGGATCACAAAAACGGTATACCGCTGGTATGTCGGAGCATTCCGTCAGTATGCCGACATTTCTCACAGAAAGTTTTGTGGTCAGTAAAACGGTATACCGCCGGTATGCCGGAGCATACCGCCGGTATACCGGAGCATACCGTCGGTATGCCGGAGCATATCGTCGGTATGCCGTTCTATAAGGTATTGATTTTTGACTGAATAATTAGAAAGCTTTTAGTTTGTCATCCAACCTTAAGTGTTTACAGAAAGACCTAGACCTTGTACAGACTCGAAATCTTGAAGTGTAGAGATCCGTCTTGTCAAGGACTATCGGTCTTTGATTCAGTCTTCAAGTTCATGGTTGTTATTCTTGAATGGACAGACTTTATGTAGTAGAGCTTCTAAAATGATGTCAATCTGATAAACAGAGAAAACTGAACTACGAAGATGCTGTTAATATTATCAAAATAAAATGTGCCAACAACAAATACAATATGCAAATATTGTCCATATGATTCTCATTCAAAATTTAAAGAAATAAAGTTAATACAAAAGTGATGCTTTTAGTATATAACCCTAACATTATCATGCCCCGTCTACGCTCAGTAAACCACTATTTTCGAGATAGCATTTATTAAGTCTAAAATACCTCTCTCGAAGACACCAAATGAGATGCTTCGATTCTCGTGCAGAAGATGGACACGAAAATCAAGGTTCATTCTCCTCGAAAGCAATACAGTCAGGCGTATCAAACTCAGGCGTGTGTTCGAGTTCCTTTCAGGCGCGCGTGAAGCTCAGGCGTGTGCTGCCTTATGTCCTTCCTCCCAGGCGTGCGTCAAGCTCAGGCGTGTGTCGCCTGGAGTTCTTCCTCCCAGGCGTGTGTGCTTCTACCCTACGCCTACAAGTTCTTCCAAATAATGAACATAGCACCTAGGAAAGTGATTCCTAGGTGCGTGTGTATCCTCAGCGTGGGCCACGTGTCAAGAGCCTAGTCACGCCAAAGAACGAGTTTGAAGTACTTTCGAGATTCTCTCCAACAATATATCTACTACGTGACAATCATCCATGGTTTCCTCACCAATGAAGTGTGTGTCTAGCTGTATCCAACCCCTGTTTAGGGGTGCCACGTGGCAAGCTGAAGCTTGCGTCTGCAATTTCTTAGGTGCATGAGCTTCACCCCTATCCACTATAAATAGGAGGAGCCCTTCATTTAAAAAGATCGATTCCCCCCGATTCCTGAGTACCTCAAGAAGTCTCGAGCATCCCAGAGGGAGTCCTTGTTGTTCCCCTTAGCCAGTGAAGTTGAGCCCGACAATTCTCTCTCAGTCAGATCGTCAACTACAAGAAAAATAATCTTTTACGGCGCACGATATGCGCCGTAAATGATCTTTTACGGTGTACATTTTGGTGCCGTAAAAGGTCATGCCGTAAATGACCATATTTTTTACGACGGACATTTGCACGCTGTAAATGACACTTTTTACAACGTGCATTAGAACGCTGTAAATGACCTTCTTTTTACAACGCGTTTCAGAACGCTGTAAATGACCTATTTTTTACAGCACGCATCAGAACGCTGTAAATGACCTCTTTTTTACAGCGTAAAATCGAACGCTATAAATGACACTTTTTTTACAACGCGAAAGCGAATGCTATAAATGATCACCTATCACACGCTGTAAATGCATATTAATGAATTTCGTAAATACTTTCCCCACAAATTTTTGTGAACACTGTTAATAACCCTCTTGTAGGAATCATTTGCAACATGAACAAAATATCATAATTTAGTTTATTATATCAAATTTTGACCCCATTCATTAAACTAACATCATTTTGAAAAGAGAAAGCAAAGTATAACATAGCAAAAAAAAGTATAGAAACTAATTGACTGAATTATCATATTAACCAATTAAAGTCACAAATTCATAAGTACGTACAAATAGTACGTAGTTTCCAATCCATAATTATATTAGACAGTAACATTAGTGTTCTAGTAGCTTCAACCAACATATATGTCATATCAAATGTCTTTGACAACAACAAACCATCCACCTTTAACAAAACACCCAAAAACAAAATCTCCAACAAAAACAAGAACGACGATGGCGATGAAGAGTCCATGTGTTGCCAAGAAGATGAGAGCGAGAATCCACAGGTCCATTGTTAAGCATAACTCAACTGATGCAAAAATATTTATAAAAAACTAATATTAGTGGATCAGTAATTACTAAATAAGTAAATGTACAATTCTTAGTAAAACTTCAAGCAAAATAATAAAGTTGTTTGCAACAGTTCAATGAATTCAAGTGGAACTTTTAAAATGAAATACCATAATTTTTCTGCATCACCATTCAATGGATCTGAAGAATTTGGGTAAAGCAAAAGTTGTGGAAGAAAGACCTCGAAAATATTCAAGAGATATACAAAAATACAAGAACAGTAAGATATGTTGGTTCTTGGGTCATAGGCTTTAACAAACCCACTCAACTTGCTGCTTAACAAAGCGCACAGGTAATTATGCAACTTTTTTTTTTGTACTTTGAGTTTAAGTCTATTATGAGCTTTTAAGTAATAAGGGTATTGGGCTGAGGCAAGAAATGTTGTGAAATCATTAAGGATATCTTCCTTCCTGCTTTTTCCTGTATTTGTTCTTACAATGCAACATTAACTAATAACCTTTTTTTTTATTAATTTTATTACATTTTCTTCTTCTTTCTATTTCAGAAACAAAAAAACAAGGGGCACGAGATGATCCTGCTTTTGTTGTGATCTTCTGTTTACTTTTGATAGTTGCCACTTCAGCTTATTGTGTTGCGTAAGTGTCTTATCTGTTTAATTGCTATATATATATTTCATAACAACAATTGGTTATTTGGTTCACACCTATCAGCTGTTAAGCATCGTTCATTATGCATAGTTACTATTTTCCTATTTTTTAAATATTCCGCCTTCATGTTTTTAGGTACGGAGAGACTTTTGTGCGTGCTATTTACACAATTATATCAGTGCATTCCCTTCATTTCTTATTAGCTGGAATATTAATAGCAACATGCTGTTGGTAAGATTTCCTCCGACATTTACTATGTACTGGTGAAATATGAATATAATGCATTATGCTTTTATTTTGGGTTCTCATACAGTTGATGTAAAGATGACATTGCACTTTTAATTTATAATAAAAACCATTATTCATTAGCACTCAAGGTTTTAAGTATCGGCTGAAATCGTACTAGAACTGCGGAGACTAACCGAAATCGACTGAATAATAAACAACAGAAACCCCCTGAAATGCAGAAACATGTACTCGTAGGAAGGTTCTGAAATCACCACTGAAACTGAGTTTTTGTACCTGGTTAACACTTCTCTCTTTCTTTGTTCTACTTTGGGTTACGAAACAAAATTTATCCTGGCAGTTGCTCAGAATATGACAGTTGAGCATCCTAAATAGTACCGAACACAACCTTTTATACTACAGCCACTAATGTTCAATTTCTCGACCATTTGTGTCTTTCTAACTCCTTTCCCACCCTCTTCGAATTTGGCATTTTTATAAATCAAGATTTCTTCCTCGTACTTCCATTCGATACTTGTATTACGGATGCTTTTTCAGGTTTTGAATTTTTTTTGTTAATTATTCTCAACTACATTGGCTTTGGATTGAGGAAATTTATTTCATAAGTTAGGTTCAGCTTCATTGTGAAGAGAAGTAACTTGCTTCTACTAAACTGATAAAATAAATGGGCTTCATCTAATGTTGTTGTGTTCTCTTTTTCCTATGCCCAAGAGTCTGAACGAATAAACCAAAATGTAGTTATCGATAAGCTTCTGATGGTACCATTTGTAGCTGGATGCTGTTCGTGAAAGTGAAGCCTGTAAAATAACCTTCAAATTGTGTGGAGTTGTGGCGCAGATAGATTTTCTTTGTCCTCAAAAGTGATCTCAGAAAATGGCCTACAGCTCGTGTATAATTGGGATGAAGATAGCTTTCCATGTAATGAAGTATATGAATTAGTCGAGCTAAGTGAGGACAAGTTCAACTGCGAGTTCTTTTTTCTTATTGAAATTGGACATCAAGAATGGAAGTTGGGATTGACATTGTTAGGCATAAGTTATTATTTCAACTTTGTGCCAAAACTTACATATTGAAATAAAGACTCATGGAGCTCTCAAAGTTCTTTTTTTTTTGCAGCCCCATGCCATCCCAATGCATATAAGAACACAACAAAACCAAAATGAATAAAAAGCTATTTTGAGCCATCCAGAGTCGTACCATGGCAGTGGAGATTAGGGTCATATAAGAACACCCTAAGTTGGTTCATAGGCTTTACCTTTTATAGGTTTGTTTAAGATTCTAATAGCATCTAAAATGATATCGGATAGACATTTCCCTACGTGTCTACTAATAGAGTATAACTTAAGATGTCAGTAATATGTAAAGGAACAAGGGAGCAATTGACAATCTCAGTTTTGAAGGTTATGAATCCTGTTTGTATTCTAATACCATCTTTTGTAGATGGCTGCATAGCAATTATACAACCACAACTTGAATACAGATGGCTACATAGAAATTGTTAAATTTCAAGACATTTCAAGGCTGGGCATATAAATTGTATAGCCACAACTTGAGTGACGTATTTATAATTGGGCATATAAATTTGAATGACATATGTATAAACAATCAAAAGTATAGATGCAGTTAGAAGTTACCATTGGGTTGGTAAACAATTAGAAGTATAGATCAAAAGTATAGATAGTATATGTATACAAAATGATGTAGTCAGAAGTTACCGTTGGGTTGGAATGCACTGCAGAATGTAGGATTAACCTGCTAATACTTGATCATTGCCCAACAATTGACACACCGAAAAGAACAACAGAATATGCTATATAGCTGACAGTCTTCCCAGATTAATCACTTGAAGCAAACCCACCATCACGACACGATTTCTGGTCTACAATCAAAGAGAAAAGTTATCTAGGTGAGATTACGATATTCGTTCTCTATAGGCCTTATAGAAGTAACAAGAGGAAGAAAATTAGTCAAGACCAGTGTGCACATGCATGTGTGTGCCTGCAAGTTAAGATAATCAAACATGACACTCTAAATCCTTTTTTTCGTGGTCTATGTAGCAACATTCATTAGAAAAGAAAAATGAAAAAGAATAAAAAGAATTGATAGTAACAACAAGGCAAAAGTAGTCAAGTCTCGAAACAAAAGCTTGCAGGAGAAAGCGAGTCCAACCCAATAGGGGTGAGCATCGGTTCGGTTCGGTCCGAACCGAACCGAAAAAATTAAAACCGAACTCAAAACCGAACCGATCAAATCAAAACCGAACCGAACCGAATTGGTTCAGAACCGAACCTGAACCGAACCGAATTGGTTCGGTTCGGTTCATCGGTTTTTCGGTTTTATATATATATATATATATATATATATATATATATATATATATATATATATATATATATATATATTTTTTTTTTTTTTTATATATATATATATATATATATATAAACCGGTTTTAAAGTTCGGTTTTCGGTTCGGTTCGAAAACCGAACCCAAAAACCGAAAACCGAACCGAAAATCCAAAAAAACCGAACCTCTAAACCGACAACCGAACCGTTTAAAAAAAAACCGAACCGAAACCTTATTTCGGTTCGGTTCGGATCGGTTTTCGGTTTTAAACCGAGTTTTGCTCACCCCTACAACCCAACGAATGCACTACGCTATGTGCATTTGAGAATTGATATTTGCTATCATGTAACAAAGGAATGGGACCCATCCCCAAGAAATAGAAATGTGTATGCGAAGAAGGAGATGTGTTCAATGCTTCCTCATGCAACAAGTAAGCAAGCAGCAAGCAATAGCTATGGGAACATACTCTAAATACAATTATTTAAGTCTGTTGAGTGGTCTAGTTCCCTATACCTTGTGCACGTAACAGTAGCTTTTAGACAACAACAAACCACTATTAGGTCATTTGATTGATTGGATCACAATATATTAAATTTGTTCCTTCGCCAATATTTACCACTTATACAAACTTCTTCCATTTCACCATGCAACCTCATAATAATCAAGTTGATTCAATGCATTGAAGGACCAATAAGTGAAGTACAGTTCATCAGAGAATGCAAATCCAAGTGTAGGAATGATATTGTAGCAAGGGTCTTAGCTAGAGAAACTTAGGATGAGATATGATATTGGACTTTGGTTCTTTCGTATTATATAAGTCGTCTCTTATGAATGACTAGTTAAAGTTAATACCCAAATCAAGAGTTGACCGGTACAAGATCATGTATCGAACCACTGGCTTCGTCATATATTGTATCATAATCGAACTAGTTCTAGTGGAAATTAAGAAACATGTATGGACAAATGAAGACCTGTTGAACAAAGTAGAAGAAGTCGAAGTCCTGAGCAAAGACTTGGGTCGAGACGAAGCAAAGAAACAGAAGACACCCCAAATGGCTTCTTTCCATGGTTGATATGTAGA